>VDFB02000008.1:196045615-196124057 GCA_007258455.2 Sequoia sempervirens | reverse complement strand
TAATTAACTACACCTAATAAATCTATTTTTAACCTTAATCATTCCTTATCTAAAGTGTTGTAAAGTGTTGCAACACACTTTTACACTCTTTTAGGGTTGTCATTAATAATTAGGCTTCTTTATGCTTTAATTGGCCTTATTGTACATCCACAAGCCTCATTTAATGCATCTTTTCAAGGATAATCCTGACACAAATCAATACCCAATCATAATTCAGGTGTTTTCAGCTTGTGTGGCCCAAATTAGTGATTTAGGACAGATTCGCCACCTTGGGCGAATGAGTTCCACCTATATTTTTGGGTTTCGGACCTGGTTTCACACCTTTCTAATCATTTTTAAAAATTGTCCCATAAATTATGCCTAATGGGACTCATTCACCACCTTGGGCGAATGAGTCCCGTATGGCCCAAAATCAAAATTAATTCAAAATTTTGGCAATATTTTATCCTCCTAGATCTGATGTCGGCTTGTAGTGTTGTAATTTCAAGAATTCTTTCATAATTGAGTATAAACACAAGGTTCTTTCACTCATTTTCACCACAAGCATTCAAGTATTCATCCTTATAGAAATTTTGACTTCACAAGTGCATTCAAATGTTTATAAGACCATTCAGAAGCATTCAAATAGATTATCAAGCATTTTAAAGAATTCTTCAAGCATCAAGCATCATGTGAAGGACTTCATGCATCATGTTTATTTTGGAGCTAACAATTGTGATGTAGGGTTTTATGACTCAAGATAGCATTTCATTCAAGATCTATATCCATTGGATCCATCTCACACATGTTTGTAGCATATTATTGATAAGATTTGGTGAGTTACAACATCGTATTTTTTCACTCATCATTCTCCATTCCTATTTCATTCTATTTCAATTTTTGATTACCAAAATAGGGTTTGACCAAGGTAAACCCCTATCCACTAACAAAACAACATTTTTCCCTCTCCTTTGTGTGTGATTTGTAGGTCTAGGTTGAAGACACATTGAAGAGAAAGATTGAAAAAAGTTTTCAAAGTTCCTAAAGTTGTCAAGGTTGTCAGTAAGCATTGGAGAACATTGGAGAACACCTACAGGTTGATTTACAGAGATTTAGATCCGAAAATCATTTGGTAAGCAAAGAGCAGACCTTGAAGACAAGATTTAGATCTTGAAGTTTCAAAAATCCCTAACTAGACTGATTTTCCACTTCTAGCAAATGAGTCCCAATTTTGGTTAAAATTTAAATTTTGCATATTCAAACACTCATTTGCTAGATTCTTGTTCCTACACAGAAACCTAGATTTTGGACTGATTCGCCCAACTTGGCGAATGAGTCCCACTCAACATTGAAGACATAATTTCCAGCATTTCAGACCTCCTTCCAGTCAGCTTTAGATTCCCAAGTCCACACATTTCATCTTACAACTTGTTTATTTGTTTTATATGCATTTCTAGGTCATTTAGTGAAAGCTTGCATTGAATTAGGGTTTAACATTTCATCTTACATTGCATATGTTTTTCCAAGTCTTAACTTGGTGGTGAACCCCTCATTAGTTCACAATCAACCCCTAGAAAAACCCTATTGCAAGATCTCCTTCTCCTTTGTATTGATATCTCTATGGTTACCCTTGAATGAAACAACTGGAAAGTGGGTGTGCTCTATGTCCTAAGCCATACGTAAGCATACTAGCCACCATTTTAAGTCGTTCTAATGTAATTTGTTAAATTTCACACTCCTCCATTCCTATTTCACTTAATCCATGTTAATTGAGGTAGTGGAGAGATAATTTTCTCCTTGAGATCTCATCATCTTGAGGGTAGAAAATTTCCTTCTCTACATTTTGGTGAACCCAATGGGAAATCACCTTCTTGCAAATTATTTCTATCACCTGTTGCATTTGCTTCTCTCATTTCTTAGACTTTGTGAGGTTTTGCATTGTGAATAATCCTTTATGAGCTTCACAATCTAGTCCATAACCTTTGGATACATAGAAGAAGTTCAAGAGCTACCATACCTCCAACACTAGACCTGGCCCAATGTTTTCTAGAACTCTTGATGCCTTTAGCCCCCAGTCAACCTTTGGAACTCTTCTCCTTCAAGATACAAACCAAATTCTCCTCTGAGGTCTCTATCTTTGGTAGCTTATGAGACTTCTATTAGGGTTTCTTTTGAGAATGTCCAATCTTTGGAAGAGAACCTAAAGCATTTCAAATATTTCATTAATTGTGATAGCTTGTTTTCTCAAGTTTCTCCTATTGTTGGTAATTTGAGAAACCTACTCATGTCATATTGCAAGAGCCTTGATTTTTTCATTTACTAACCAACACAGTCAAGACTCATGTATCTTTGTACATGTCAATCTTGATTTGATCTCAAGATGCCCAAATCAGATATCATCGATACTCAGTTGAAATTTTTGATACCTGAGGTGTCTATGCATATGGTATATTCCAATCCAATAGTACCACCTATGCCTTCTACTAACAACACAAATGATGTTCATGTGCCTCCCATCACTCCTGGGGTCAATGCATCTCAAAATACTTTGGGGTATCACATCCCTCCACCTAGATCTACAGTCCAAACTCCTACAATGCAAGTCTCTATCGTAATCACCAATCTACCTCCCCCCACCATTTGATCCCATCTTGAACACCATCTTACAAAACATGGGTTACATGTCTAGTCTCAATTATAAAACCTAACAAATGTTTCCACTTAGTCCACTCTTACTCTGTACTATCATTGTAGCCCTCTCACTTTAAACATCTTGAACACTCCCATACCCAAAGGCATTGAGGTACCAAAATTAAATAAGTACAATGATAAGGGAGACCCACAAACACATGCCAATTTCTTTACCACTTTGTGTAGTGACTTTTTACATTAGAATCATTTACTAGAAAAATTGTTCCCATGATCCCTTAAGGAGACTAGGTCAGAGTGGTTTTGCTCACTACCTAATAATTCCATCTTTTATTTTGATCATCTTATGAATTAGTTCTTACAGTAGTTCCAAGTGAACATTGGCTCCAAGGTCACTATCACTAACCTTGTCTAGTACAAGCAATGATTGAATGAGAAGTAGGCTGATTTCATTTCTCACTACCAATCTATCTCCTAGAAAATCCCTTATGCCTTGCCTAAGCCATGAAATCAAGAGGATATTCATGGGAAGTCTCCAATCGGTCTTAAGGGAATGAGTCTCCTTGATGAAATATCCTTCCTTTTCTCATTTGTGTATTGTGTTGTGAGACTAGCAATAGATGTTAGCTCAATATGGGACATCTACCTCACCCTCATGTCTTGATCTAGTTTTGGGGTTTTGTCTTCTTTTGGAGGGTCAAATGTAAATAAAGCAATAGATAATGTGTTAAACATCCCTCAAAAAAAAAAAAAAAACACTTGGGTCACAACATAATCAGGTCTTTATAAAATTATCTGATTCTTACTCAAGTGTACTTAAAAAATTATTGAAAGATAACTTAACCACCTTTTTGAAAATTAGATTGCTTCCTAACAACAATCCATACCCTAGTTGGTATGACACTTCTAAATTCTTCCAATACCATTGAGTTCCTGGACATGACATCGAATGATGTTTGCACTTGAGGCACGTAATTTAGGACCACATAGATAGTGGTAGCATTCACCTTGATACCAAAAGTAGAACTCTAACAAGTCGATTGCTAAAGAAAACAACCAACTTCAAATATACATAGATCCCTACCCACCTCAATCTTCCAACTTTATTATTACTTATTTTTCTACAACATTTAATGATGTCACATATGTGACCAAGGTGTCTATCACTCAAATCTCCCCTCTGAGTTGTAATACCATGATACCCAACATATCTTTTACATTTAATGACTTCCCCTACCATGGAGAGTACTCTCCCCTCTACATTCCTGATCATGTCAATGGTAATTTCATTACTAACATTATGGTTGATCATGCCAACATGGTCAACATTATAATTGGGAAGACACTCTTTGTCAATGGTTTGCATAGGGAAAGAAATGACAAGTGAAAATGATGGTATTTTTCTCTCTTTTTTGAGATTCATTTATTTTTTGATCCTTTTTGGGCCTAAATCTATCTCCACAATATTCATTGTGATATTAGATCCCAACTTGTTCAGAGTGAAACTAGGCATTCCTTGGCTAGTTTTTATTAATGCAGTTTCTTTTGTTGTCCATAAGTGTCTAAAATTTCCTCATGAGGGCATGGTCTAACCTATCTAGGACACTAGGTACAAACCACTAGTTTCACATGGGGGCTTCTCTCTTAACTATTTATGGCTTGCTTCGATGGGACCCATGCTACCCTATGGTGACTTGTTATATAAAGAACATTATAAATACAAGAATATGAGCTTAGCATCTAATTTGGTCTTGCCTCTCCTTCTTCTACAATCACCTTTCAACCTACTCCTTTGTAGAAATGGGCTTCATTTTCTAGGCCTTCTTCTTCAAATTCTAATGGAAAGCATGCTCCCTTGAGTAGACCTCCACATTTTTCAAGACCTCTCAACCTCCAACAATGTCTCTTATTCCTTCAACTATGCCTAGCACAAGAAAAGGAAAGGTCCTCGCATTGAAAAATTCAAAATCCCATATCTTCAAACTTCAAATTATTTTTGACATCCCTCACCCTACTACATAGTAAGGTGAGTAGTATTCTTTGATTGGTCCTTCACATGTGGCTTCAACATCTTGGCCCTTGAGCATTACTCTTGTTCCTCTCCCTACCCATAAATCATGAGAAGGAAAGGTTCCCACAGTTGAGGTTAAGGATCCTTCACCCTTGACCTCTATAGCTCCTCTCATGGATCCTATCCTTCTACCATTAATGGATAAAAAAATAGCTTCCCTAATTAATACATCTTCTTAGGCCCCTCTTTTTGGTCCCCATCTTCGTCAAAAATAGCTTTTGCATAAGCATAAGTGTCATTGAAATGCAATGGCGAGGGAACATGATGTTGTACAGAAGGCCAAGGATAATTCTTATGTTTCAGCTTCTCAGTATTCTTCTCTTTTTGCTTCTATTTTTTTCTTAATTTCAAACCCTTCAAGAGATGTGGATGAACCTCACCCCAAGAGGGTGCGGGTATTCATTATTGCTTCTTTGGAACCTCCTCTCATCACTTCTCTACCTAATGTCCCTCAACTTGTGTATCCCATACACATGACCCATACAAAGGTCATGTCTAGCATGGCCCTGTCTAATCCTCTCGCCGCTCAACATTATAACCTTGTACATCCAAGTGTAAGATCACAAAGGGTCCTATCCCTAAATCTCACCACAAGAAGATGGCATGTGATGTTATACCCCACTTATGGGCGACATACCAATTTAACAATTTATGAAAAATAGTATGCCCTAATCTTGGAGCATAGTTAAAATTAGATTAATCTAACTCTATATAACATTATGACATGTATATGTGTAGCCCTTATACATTCTATGTGGTATCCTTTTACCTCCAAGCCACATAAAAAATTATTACACACGAATTTTTGATTCATATCACTTTTTTTAAGATAAAAAATCATCATAAAATTAAATTTTAAAAAATATGGCCCTTAGAGTAAGCTCACTAAAAACTATAGATTTGAATATGTTTATTTTCTATTAGTATATTACAAAAAAACAAAGGCCTATGTTTGACACACATCAAAACATAGCAAACAATTATTTGTTTTGAAAAATAAGATTTCCCTACCTATTGATGTCCTTGCAACAAAGAAAACTTAATTTGGGTATTATACAAAAAGAGATATGTGTTATGTGAAAACATGCATTTGAATTAATAGTTGTTCTAGTTTAAAAAATTAATAAAAAATTAAAAATGATAAATAATTACAAAAAAATGTGTGCCCTAAATATCAATGTTAGTAATCTATGTTTAAAAAAATATGATGATTTTTTTCAATTCAAGTTGTGTGTTACAAGAAAATATTACTCATTAAAAGATACTGAAAATTGTAAAACATTTTATTAAAAAAAATTATAATATGATATATATTTTATTTTATCTTATATTTACATTAGAAATGGAATATGCATAGGAAATGTCACAAATCATTAGTTTATATTATCTTCAAATTACTTACAATTTGTTTCATATAATGAGAGAAAATGAAAACAAAATAAAAAAGTTAATTCACAAAAGCCACTTAGACCAAAATTGATACACACCTTTATATTGTCACCCTAAAAAATAATACCAAATATATTTTGTTAGCATAACTTGTTTAAATAATTATAAAGTAAGACAATTTATAAAACCCATAATTTACTAATAAAAATATTTATATATTTCCAAAAAATATTTACACATAATTATTTTTAATGATAATGTATCATGCATATATAATTAGCATGATTATTTTCTATGTCATTATTTTAATTACAATTTTTATAAGAATAACAAATTCATTATGACCTTTTGTTGGCTTTTCTGTTGGCTTTTTTGCTTGACCTTTCTGGTCTTTTGCGGTTCACTGTAGCTTATTCCAGTCTTTATCTTTTGTGCAGCAGGTTGTTTTTGTTGGACTTTTCTTCTATTTTATGTTGTAAACTTTGTGGTTTTAGGTCCTTGTAAAACCCATTTTACCCTTTATCAAAAACAAATTCATTATGACCTTCACTATGAGGGATAAAAGTAACTACCTTCCACTTTTACACCTATATGTTAAGCCACTTTATAGTACATGTGTCAAAAATGCATGGTCATAGTCCTTGAGTTGATTATTTAGGAAAACTAATTGATACTCACCCCTATAAGCACTAGTCCAAATATTTGCACGGTCTAAACCAATCACCATTCCTGACATTTTCTTACCTAGAATAAAGTTGTATGGCATGACCTAATTTCTATCTTTCAAATTCCAAATTCCATACCCTAAGTTTATCTTTTCTAAAACATAATTATTATTTCATCAAACTATGTGTTAAAAGTGTCAAGTTGAGTGACTGAGAGAACATGTATTTAATGGAATCTCTTAGGTTATGAGAAGGAAGTATACATGAAACACATATAAAGAGTATACAAATTTATTGTAAGATCATTTAATCTTGGTTGCATCAATACCAATCTTAGATGTGTCATAGTTTCCTCAAAATTGTATTATTGTCTAGAGTGTTTTCTAGATTTACACAACTCTAAAGAGTCTTGATTATTACAAAGACAAGTTAAGAGTGTTGAAAAATGAGGTGTTTTCTTAGCTTAATACTCTGTAAAACTTTAATATTGCTGATCTAAGTAAGTCTTTTCTTTGTTACATATATTCTTTGTGGGTGATTATCTTGATTAATCCATTTTACTGTTGTAGAATGTAGAGAGAAGTTGATAGAAGAACTAGATAGGATATTAGAAAGATTACACAAGATGTACCGTGGAGAAACCCTTTCAGGAAAAAACTCCACCAAGAATTATTCTATTATTCAAACTCTGAATTACAATAGCTCTAATTCTTGCTTGAGAGTGCTTCTTCTGTCTTTAGCAATCTTCTTCACACCTACAATAACAATTATAAAAAACTCTATTCAACTTGAATGAGATATAGAGACAATATGCAACCTTGTAATCTCCAAATGGTGATAATTACAATGCAAAAGCTCAAGCCCTTGAAAAGGTATGCCATATTCCTTCAAGTTGAGTTATTCAGTGAAGACTAAAGCTTACAACATGTGCTTCATGCATTTGGGTGTCCCAAATTGAAGCTACAACTTCTCCTTCACTTCGGTCATAATTCCAAAGCTCTTCCTCAAAGTTGGCGCCCTTAAGTAAAGATACTTAATTGAGCCTTTACAAATATCTTATCATGCATGAGAGGTAAATCCAATAAAGCATCTTGGGCACCCAAGTTGGCTTCAAGTGCTTTATAGTTAACTGAAACATTTACTCAACACTATTCTCAAAGAATGGTCATCCCTTGTTAACTAGAGGTAGTCCCTGTTATCTATCATACAACTCAATGTTATTAGCCATGCATTACAAGTTAACTGAAGCTAACTACATGCAACTCAAAATAACCAACATGCATGCAACATGCACTTGCATGCAACTGAAGATAACTGAACTGAACTGAACTGAACTGAACTGAACTAAACTAAACTAAACTGATTTTGAACTGAACTGAACTGAACTAAACTTATTTGAACTGAACTTAACTAAACTTCAAGCATGCAAACATCAAATCCTAACTCCTAGGATCTTTACATGCATTCAGAAGTGTTAACTCTTACTCCGTATAGTTAATTGGACACAAGGTGAGTTTCACCTTATCATGTGAGTGTCCCATGTGTCCCTATTATTTAGGAACTCACTATGGACGCCCTCACATGCTTCTTACATTTATAATTAATTACAACTGTCAATAATCATGATTATTTCATCAAATATTAATCTCATCCTAATCTTAGTGTTATTGAACACATTCCAAGAATCTAGGAGATACATGAAATAATTAATGTTTAGGATTTGCAATTGAATGGCAACCTATTTCCAACATTCTCCCACTTGACATTATACATTGCAATTATTCTAAACAAGGAATAATAAAACAAGTACAAGACTCAAGGCCAATGGCCTTCTTGCACCAACTAATCAAACCATGCTAACTTCAAATGCAACCTGCATAATCATGAAGCTTCCAAGCAAATGATTAAAACCAAGAGAACTTATCGTATGGTTTCATAAGATAATCTGTAACACTAATTAAAGTGTTAACTTTTTCAATTAATACCTTCCCATTATCAACCAAACCATTACCTTTCCCAAGCCTCTGTAACCAAACCACCTCTTTAGAGGCATGCTAAACCACTGAGTGTGTTGAATTCACATTCAACCAAGGTGTAGACTCCTCGGTCTTTTCTGTTGAAATTTTTCTCACAAGTAACCATTCCAACAAATCTCTCTTACCACAAGAGAATTCTAGCCTCACCTATTTCTCCAAGTATCCATGAGGACCTATAACCAACCAATCCATGCCAAACTCCAAATGCAACACAACACTTTCATGAAGTAATCAAACAAATGATTAATGTACCCAATACTTAAGAGATACACACAAGATCAATGCCAAAGCTCCAATCATGAATCAGGAACATAAACATGACATCCATGATCTAACCATCTCCTCTTAGGAGATCACATGCATCATAACATACTTATACATCCTAGTCTCAAGAGAACCATGTAATATGCCAAACTCTAAATGCATATCAAGAGTAAACCATGACATCCATAACACATATACTCTAAACCAAGAAACCATATCTCTAATCACATGGAGATAACCTTACCAATGATGCATCCAAGTCACTGCCAACAACTCCCACTGAACCGTGATACCGAGTCACACATGGCATCATGACTACTATCCTCTCTACGAAGATTACTCAATCCTACCAAAGCTCCCATTGAACTGTGATACCGAGCTATACATGGCAACAAGATAAACATCAAACCATCACTGCCAAAAGCATATGGAATTTTAGATATTTCCTCATGATCATAATTATCATAACATGTATTATGCCACAACTCTAAACTGCTAATCAAGAGTATACCATGACATAATAACAAAATCATCCTACAACCAAGGATCCACATCATTGCCAAATGCTCCCACTGAACTGTGATACTGAGCAATCCCATGGCATCATGATGCACATAATCAAAACCCCATTTCCGTCATAAGCTCACACCAAACCTGTGAATCCAAGCTCTCAATGACCTCTATAACAAACTTATTTTTTTTTCAAAATCAGCAATAGAAAAAATAATAAAAGCTCCCACTAAGCCCAAAAAACCTCCAATATTTTAAGAGAAAGGCATCCCAATACTCTACCCAAACTCAGCTCTGATACCAAATGTTGAAAAATGAGGTGTTTTTTTAGCTTAATACTTTGTAAAACATTAATATTGTTGATCTAAGTAAGTCTTTTCTTTGTTACATATATTCTTTGTGGGTGATTATCTTGATTAATCCATTTTACTGTTGTAGAATGTAGAGAGAAGTTGATAGAAGAACTAGACAGAATATTAGAAATATTACACAAGATGTACTGTGGAGAAACCCTTTCGGGAAAAAACTCCACCAAGAATTATTCTATTATTCAAACTAAAACATTTGGTATCAAAGCTGAGGTTGGGTAGAGTATTGGGATGCCTTTCTCTTAAAATATTGGAGGTTTTTTGGGCTTAGTGGGAGCTTTTATTATACATTGCAATTATTCTAAACAAGGAATAATAAAACAAGTACAAGACTCAAGGCCAATGGCCTTCTTGCACCAACTAATCAAACCATGCTAACTTCAAATGCAACCTGCATAATCATGAAGTTCCCAAGCAAATGATTAAAACCAAGAGAACTTATATGTATGGTTTCATAAGATAATCTATATGGTTTGGATAGAGAGGCTTGGGAACTTCATGAACTGAGCTTAACTGAACTTCAAGCATGCAAACATCAAATCCTAACTCCTAGGATCTTTACATGCATTCAAAAGTGTTAACTGTTACTCTGTATAGTTAACTGAACACAAGGTGAGTTTCACCTTACCATGTGTGCACCCACATGCTCCTATTATTTAGGAATAACCACAAATGTCAATTTCATGATTTATTTCATCTAAATAATTAATCTCATCCTAATTTTAGTGTTGTTGAACACATTCCAAGAATCTAGGAGATACATGAAATAATTAATGTTTAGGATTTGCAATTAAATGGCATCCTATTTCCAACATTCTCCCACTTGACATTATACATTGCAATTATTCTAAACAAGGAATAATAACACAAGTACAAGACTCGAGGCCAATGGCCTTCTTGCACCAACTAATCAAACCATGCTAACTTCAAATGGAACCTGCATAATCATGAAGCTTCCAAGCAAATGATTAAAACCAAGAGAACTTATCTGTATGGTTTCATAAGATAATCTGTAACACTAATTAAAGTGTTAACTTTCTCAATTAATACCTTCCCATTATCATCCAAACCATTACCTTTCCCAAGCCTCTCTATCCAAACCGCCTCTTTGGAGGCATGCTAAACCACCGAGTGTGTTGAATTCACATTCAACCAAGGTGTAGACTCCTCGGTCTTTTCTGTTGAAATTTTTCTCACAAGTAACCATTCCAACAAATGTCTTGTACCACAAGAGAATTCTAGCCTCACCTATTTCTCCAAGTATCCACGAGGACCTGTAACCAACCAATCCATGCCAAACTCCAAATGCAACACAACACTTTCATGAAGTAATCAAACAAATTATTAATGTACCCAATACTTAAGAGATACACACAAGATCAATGCCAAAGCTCCAATCATGAATCAGGAACATAAACATGACATCTATGATCTAACCATCTCCTCTTAGGAGATCACATGCATCATAACATACTTATACATCCTAGTCTCAAGAGAACCATGTAATATGCCAAACTCTAAATGCATATCAAGAGTAAACCATGGCATCCACAAATAATATATGTAACAAAGAAAAGACTTACTTAGATCAGCAATATTAAAAAAATTTACAAAGTATTAAGCTAAGAAAACACCTCATTTTTCAACAAAGAGTCTTCTCTCCATCTTACATTGGAATCCATTATTCTTTTTAGTACAACCACTTCTCAATGACATCTATAAAAAACTCGAGCAAACACACTATATGAGGTTACATTCATAATAGACCATGCCACGCCAACTCAACCATGTCAAACAATATGACCTAGTCTAATACCATGTCTCATGGTGCAATCTTATCCTCAACAACAAGAACCTTAGAGTAACTCAATCATATAGACACCTAATCCTAGTTTTGTGGTCAAATTCCCTATTCCATTTTTTGTTATGTTACATCAATTGATCAATAACGAAGCTAAATTTGATATCACAAAAAAAATCAAGTAAACACATTATTCAACATTGAATGGTTTTTTTTTTTCAAGTCTAATTTAACTTATTATTATGAAGAATAAACTTTTGCACAAACATATTACATAAAAAGTTAAAAATCCTTTAAATACACACTTCGAAGCATATATTTCTAATTTAAAGAATTTTAATACTCTAAACTTTTTGCGACATTTTTAATAAAATATAATTATTATCTACACATTATAAAATTACCTCAACTCTCAACTAGCACTATTTTCACTTACACATGATTAATCTACAAGAATGATGAATAAATTATTTGTATGACATTCAAGACCTAAATTTCATGATTGACTCTACTCATCAAACAATTATTTTGAACACATTATTCATTTAAATTTATTCTTCAAGAAATACTTTATTTTAAAAAAAAATCATATATAAATTAAAAATAAATTATAATAATTTTATAGATAATTTAAAGAAATATTCAAAACTTCTATTTTTTAAAAATGTAAATTATATTTCATGACAAAAATAATTAAATATAACTATATAGTCATTAAACCTAAAATCGAGAAATTTAACTATACAATTATTAAACTTAACCCTTTGATTATTAGAAGTTATTTTAAGGACCCACTAAAAAGCAAAAACAGAAAAAAAAAGAAAAAGAAGAAGAAGTAGGACTGTTTGATTTTGTTGACGACGCATCTGGCATCTGTATCGTCTTAAAGTAATGGACCCACTAAAAAGCAAAACAAAAAGAAGTTTGATTTAGCTGAAGATCCATCTGCATTGACAGGTAAAGGATCCACCAAAAAGCAAAACCAAAGATTGCTGAAGATTCACCTGCAATGTTTGAAAGGTAGCAACAGCCTGTGACTTTTTTGTTTTTGTTTTTCACGTTGATATTTTTAGACATTGGTACTGCTCAATCTCTTTTTGAGAGACTTTAATGGCGGTGGGCTCACCTACATTACTGATGGCAGATTTGATGGACTCAGAAATAGACAGTTCCCTAACATTGTGGGTAAAATTTTGATTGATTTTTCCTTAGTATGGCACAGTCGGCAGTGATCCTAAGGAACCACTAAAAAATGATCAGCAAACAAGAAATGGACAAGCTTAGATATGCTGAGGATCCACTTGCCACAGTTTTAAGGTACCAACGGCCCATTATGTAGTTCATTTTTGTTTTTCCCATTATGAGACATTAATGGCAGTGGCCTTGGATTAAGAAATAAATGGTTTCATATCATTGATGGGATACTTTTCAGGAAGGCAAACCACAAGTATGTGTTGTAAAGACTGTTGTTATTGTATCAAAAGATTAATCTGTTAATGTCCAATATAACTGTCAGAGTTAATGAATCTATGGAAGGCAGTTAAGTCATGTTACAAATCCAAGCGCTGCGCTGCATAACACAACGAGACAAAGGGTGCACACCTTGCAACAGCATGCACTCTACACTGCAATTTCCAAAATGGGTGGTTGAAGATCGACTTAAGACCAAATCTACAATTAATGTTCTAGATAATTTATCAAGATATAAGATTTTTGTTTGTTCTAATGTAATTGAAGTAACTCTTGGAGAGTGTGAGGACAAGAAAAAAGTTTGAAGTGGAATACACAAGGTGCAATAGATGGTTTTGTTTAGTAACTGCTACTGATATTTTTGTTAATTTTTAAATAGAATACACGAGATCAAAGACACAATATTATTATTTAGAAGAATACACATAATAGAATTGAGGTAAGGATTGGAGCACTTGGGAGATCCAAGAAGCATTCTATAGATCAGCCCCAACAAAGTTTTGAACAAGTACAAGCCTTCCCATTCAAGGTGTGTTACAAAGGTTTTAATTAAAATTGAAATAAAATTTGTTTATCTTATTATTATTTTATGTTTCATATTCTTTCAGGTAAATTATCGTTCTTACTACTTCAATGTTAGGGGTTTTGGGATCTTTATATTGTTATAAATGGAGGGTGACTTCTCACAAAGATCTTAATGGATGATTAAAAATCTTAGGCCATAGAGAAACATATGAAATGGATACTATGCTATTATGGTGTTGGATTTCATATTGATGGTACCTGTCAGCATCAAAATCAGAATAAAATTTATAAGCATTAAAATAGTATTAATACATTAGTCTAATTATGTTAATTTCATAATCCATATAATGCTATTGTTATGTTGGTGAAGCAAGAACATGCACATATGTTTGATATCAAGAACACATTCATTCAACATTAAAGTAGTAAGAAAGATAATTTACCTGAAAGAATATGAAACATAAAAAAAAGTTATGTGCAAAGCTCCATTTGAGTGTTGAATGAATGTGTTCTTGATATCGAACATATGTGAATGTTCATACTTCACCAACATAACAATAGCATTATATGGATTATGGAATTAACATTGTTACTTTATATTGAAATTTGCTGATGAAAAAGATGAAGTTGATGAATTTATAGATTTTTGGAGGATAAGATGGATGGTTCAAACTTGATCTTAGATTGATAGTTAAATTCATTAATTATTCATGTGATCAGAAGAATAGGAAATTATAGAGGAGTTGCTAATACTTTTACTTTTTAATAAAAATAATAATTACTAGTCCACTAAATTTAATGAGTGAGTGAATTAGAGGGATTATTAATTGGCGAATTATCCTTACACAACTATGTAGATAGGTCATTCTCAAATTCATCTCAAAGTTTTGCTGCTCCGCAGTCTTCTCTAGCACATATCAACTCCACAAAATTGAAGTTCAATTAAAATGTTGGAATCTTTCTATGCAGATTACAAATTTGGTTGCTATGTTTGGAGATTTTTTGCAAACTAACAATGAGCTTAAAACAACTATCTACAATGTTCAAGCACAACTACAACTGGTGGAGGATAGATGGCTTATTAAGGAGGCATTTTCTTGGTGGACTTGGAGGTCATGGTAGTACCTCTACTCTTTGGATGCTGAGTTATTCGGTTCTCTTCAAAATGGCTATCCATTTACTTATTGTTCCATGCTTCAATACCTTCATGTTATCAACATTATCAATGTTGTTGATGTTTTAGTTCTTGTTGATGTTGTTAATATAGCTATAGCATCGTATTTTGTTGCAATTTTTTAGTCATTGTTGCTAGATATTTAGATGTTACAACTTGTTTTTCTGCTATTGGTTTTTCTTTAAAAACAATATTGGAATATTTTTAGAGTATGGCTTAATATCTGATGTAGGAGCATCCCTGGTTATAAAGAAATCTTGTATCAACCAAAAACATTTATTTTCTTGCAATTCAATCTGTAGTTGTCTTATCAGTTTCTTTCATGTTTTATTGTATTATTATTTCTCAGTTCGTGGAGTAGGATAATGGTTCTACATGAGGCCATCTTCGACATATCCATATTTTAGGTGATTTTCATTCATTTATAGAAATTTATCACTCTCAAAAGTTCACTGTCAATTCAAGATGGTGGAGCATTCAAGGCCTATCAGGTCTAGGTTTGTTGTGCAGACCTTTTCTTGAGTGTGTGGAGCTTAATATAACATCATTAAAGGAATTTTAGGTCTAGGGGAACTTTCGTGGAGATCCACAATACATTATGTCCCCCGATGGGTTATCTTCTCATGTTCTAAGGTCGACTTACACATTTGATCTTGCATTAGGTTCTAAGCCCTTAAGGCCAACATGGATCATAGTTGGAGCTAGAGATTCGTATTTAAGATCATTTATAATTCATTAGAAGGAAGTTAATTCTTAGTTAGTTAGTTCTTAGTAGATAGTAACTAGATCTAAAGGTCATAATTTAATTCCTTGTGCTAATTGTAATATCTTGTAAATTCCCTACAGTAGGGTTGTGAGCCCTAGTCATTCCTCACATATGGCATATGAAGATGTAAATTTCCAAGTTGTTAAGTCAATGATAATTCATGTTTTCTAATAATTTCTTATGTTAATTCCATTGTATTGAACTCAAGGCTGCATAGTTGGACAGTCCTTTATGGACCTTCCATCTATGACTACATCAAGTGGTATCAAAGCAAGATTTTGATTCCTTTGGGAGATAAGGCATTACTTGTGGTGAATAGATCACTAACCTAGGTAGCCTACAAGTTTTTTCAATTGAGCACCAACTGTGAGGTAGTTGAGACCTTGTAGCCAAATTTTAAAACATAGGTAGTTGTACTAGATCCAAGGAGAAGAGATGCAACCAAGAAGATTCCTCTTATGAAAAATTTTGCGAGATGAATGGATGAAATGTTAGAGATGATGAGGGAAATGAGATTTTGGTTGGATGATGTAGAAGAAGATAGAAGGAGAGGTCTAAATCCTAGACATGAGTCCAAAAGTGATGATGAATTAGATCATACTACAAATCAAAATGAAGAAAATCTAAAAGAAGAAGAAGATTCATATTAGGTAAAGATGTTAAAAGCTATTTCCAAGATTGGTAAGAGACCTAGAATTGAAATTCAAAATTATGTAAGAAATTTAAACCCTGAGGAATTGATTCATTGGATCAATGATATGGAGGAATATTTTGAGTATGAAGAAATTGAAGATCCAAAGAGGGTGAGATTTGTAAAATCTAATTTAAAAGGACATGCTACTATCTAGTGGAAAGAAATTCAATTGTATAGAAATAGGAGGGGAAAGGAGAAAATCACTAAGTGGTATAAGATGGTGGTAAAGATGAAGAATCAATTCATACCTGTTGATTATGAACTTGAATTGTTGAAAATATTGTAGAATCCTAGGAAAAAGGATAAATTTGTGGAGGAGTACACTAAATAATTTTACAAGATGATCATCATTGTTAGAAATAGTGAATAAAACAAGGAGAAGGTTGTGTGGTACATCATTGAATGAAGAATAAACATCCAAGAAGAATTGGGCCTGGTGAAGATGGAAACAGTTGAAGAAGCATACCAATTTTCACTGAAGGTAGAGGAAAAGTTGAACAAGAAGTTTGAGAAAAGTCTGATAAGTGCAAGAGGAAAATCCAAAGAGGTAGATCACAATCCAAAGATATAGACCATACACAGAGCAAAAAAAGGATGGGAAACCCTACCGTGGTGAAGAGAGGGATCATGATAATTCATATCGTAGAGGAAGAGAGGGTAGAAATTTCTATCGCAATGATAGAGGAGGTCATAATTCCTACCACAATGATGGATATAAGATAGATGAAGGAAGATCTTAGAAGAGACTATTCAAAGAAACCTATTTCAAGTGTGGAGGTGAAGCACATAGAGCATTTGAATTTTATCAAGGAAGTACCGGCAAGATGACTGAGAATACTAGAAGAATAGCCTATGTGGATGAAGAACCTATTGGATCTCCTAGTTTGGTTGGGAAACTAGAGAAGGGAGAGTCATTAGTAATGAGAAGATCTTAGAATCATGAAGAAGTGACTGAGGAACCACCATAAAGCAAAAATTTGTTTTGGACAAGGTGTAAATACAGAGGAAATGTGTGTAAAGTTATCATTGATAGTGGTAGTACTGATAATTTCATTTCAGAAGAGATGGTAACCAAGTTGAATTTGATAAGGTTGAAACGTCCAAAGCCCTATAGGATATCATGGATTCATGATGAACATAAGATATTGGTAAGTGAGCAGTGTTTGGTGAAATTTCATATAGGATAATGTAATGATGAAGTGTTGTGTGATATTATGCCCATGGATGAATTCCATTTATTATTAAGAAGACCATGGAAATATGATAGGAAAGTAATGCATGATGGAAGGAAGAATACCTATACTATAAAGTTTCAAATGGAAAAATAAATATATTGATACCTTTGGGAGAAGAGGACAAAAAGGAATCTTGTGGAACGAACAGAATATGTTTGATAGATGGAAGGAATTTTCTAGAAGGATTGAAGTAAGAGAGCATGCTTTTTGCATTGATTCCAAAGAAGTGCAGTAATTAGGAGGCAAATAACTCTACCACAAAAGGAGGAGATCCACCATAGAAAAAATTAGTAGAATTGTTGATAGAATATCAAGGTATCATATTAGAGAATGTACAAGATGGATTACCACAAAGAAGTTTTGCAATGCTAAAGAAAAAGGTGGCAAAGCAACTACTGTTATAATTAACTGATTTTGATAAAGTATTTCAAGTTTACTGTAATGCCAGTGTAAATGAAATAGTAGTTTTGAGTCAAGACGGGAGACCAATAGTCTATTTTATTGAGAAATTGAGTGATGTGAGAAGGAGATATTTAGTTTATGATTTTGTATTCTATGCCATAAATAAATCCTTGAAGAAGTGTAGACATTATTTACTACCTAAGGATTTTGTGTTGTACACTGATCATCAAGCCTTGTAGTATTTGAACAGTCAAGGTAAGTTAAACCACATACATATGAGATGGGTTGAATTCTTGTAGAGTTATACATTTGTGTTGAAGCATAGGAGTGGTTAGTCAAATAAATTTGTAGATGCATTGAGTAGGAGACAAAATTTGTTTTCATAAATGAAGATAGAAGTACAAGGTTTTGAAGAACTAAAATACATGTATGAGGATGGTCTAGATTTTCTTGAAGCATTGAAGACATGTAAGGAACCAATAGTGATAGATAGGATTTAACAGTTGTATTATTTCATTCAGAAATATATGTTGTTCAAGGGAAATCCGTTGTGTATTACAAGGCATTCCATGAGGGGGAATTTTATTAAGGAGAAGCATAGTGGAGGACTAGCAAGATATTTTGGGGTAGATATGATAGTAGCTGGTGAATGAACACTATTTTTTGCAAAAAATATATAAGGATGAAAAGTGTTGGAATCAAGGAACACTAAGAAGGGAGGTGAATTAGTGTTCTACAATTTTTAGCTTTATTAATCTGATCTTTAAAGAACTTATAACATTCAATCAAAAGAAGGATGCATGAACATAAAAAAAACAACTGCAACACCAGAACACAAGGATTTTTTATGTGGAAACTTTGATAGGGGAAAAATCACAGTGGAGGTCAATCCACAATAAGATCTGAGTATACTAAAAAAAAAATTACAAAAGGGGAATGCACATGCATTTAGGCACATTGCCTAGAGCTCATTACTCAAATACAAAAGAAGACTCACTGTCTTACAAAAATATTTGGATTACATCTAGAAGATTTGAACTAAAAAAATAGCATCTTCTAATGCCTAATTATAGTTATGGTTAAGCACATTAATCGCTTTCTTGACCTTCTATTTGATTCTTCTCTTTTGCTCTATCTTCTTTAATGGACATCACAAATCCTTTTATGCATAAGTGAAACTGTGCATAATTTCTCTACAATCCTCCTGACTTTTGCATCTCACATCAACACACTTCGTACACACATTAAAATGATATAAATGATCACTTATATATAACCACATCTAAAGATTTAATCAACCACATGTTGGCTTCAATAAAACATAAAATATTTACAAACTGTCGGCTCAATCCACAAATAATTTTCAATGTGCACCAACCAAAGTCAGCCACAACATAGTGAGGACCCAAATCATCATGCTCAAACAAAAAACACTTCAAACAATTACTTCTCGAAGATGGACACTACATGCTACATTCACTCAGTTGGCCTTTTGCACTGATAAACAAAAAAATAATCATCTGGATCTTCTAACTTGCAGAATAATTGATATGAGGCTCTATGATTCAAGGAAAACATAGATAATACATCTAACAACCTTCCTAGAGATCCACAACTCAAAATGATAAAATAAAATTGCATATGAATCGATGAACACAATTATGTCGGATGCTCTGTTCTAACTTGATAGTTAATTGCTTAGCTTCAATCTAACTTCCAATATGAGCAAATATTGACGTGCAGATTGAATCACTAACTAGGGTTGCCATCAATGACAACACCAGATGACATTATAGTGTCTCTTGACAACAACAACAAGTATGTCCAAAGTTGTATATTTTTTCAAGTAGCAAAAGGGATTAGTCATAATACTGGATTATATAAGCCTTTAGCAATATTGGAGAGCCCTTGGGAAGATATAAGCATCGTGGATTTCATATTGGGATTACAAAGAACATAGAGGATGTGATTCTATAATGGATGTAATGGATATTTTTCTATGATGGAACATTTTATTCCTTGCAAGAATACTAATGATGGTGTGCATGTTGTTGACTTATTTTTCAAGGAGATTATGAGATTGCATGGGTTACCAAGAGTATAGTTTCAGACAGGGACACCAAGTTCATTGGATACTTTTGGAGGACATTATAGAAGAAGATGAAGACAAACTTGAAGTTCAATTAAGCATACCACCCACAAATATATGGAAAAATAAAGATAGTAAATAGGAGTTTGGGTAACTTATTGATATTTTTGGTTGGAGATAAAGAAGAAACTTGGGATATATTTCTACCACAAGTAGAGTTTGCATACAATAATTCAGTAAACCAAAGCACATTGAGGAAACCATTTGCGATTGTGACAAGAGTACATCTCAGAGGATTTATGAAGCTCAAAGACATCAGTATGAAGAATAAGAGGAGTGAAGAAGTAGAATAATTTACATGATTCATGGAGATAGTGCATAGTTAGGTCTGGAAACACTCGAAGGATATGAACATTAATTACAAGGAGTAGGTAGATGAGAAAAGGAGACATAAGAAATTTGTTGTTGGCAATGAAGTTATGGTATATCTTAGGAAGGAAATTTTTCTAGTGGGAATGTACAATAAGTTGAATATGAGGAAGTTTGATTTAGGAAATGCATATGAAGTGGAGTTACCAAAGGCACTTGGTATATCACCAATTTTCAACATTGCAAAAATCTATGAGTATCATGAAGGACAATCAAGTGAGAGTGACAAATATGTGGGATTAGAGGAGTAGTTACCACACCAACCACTGGAGTAGATTGAGAAGATCTTGGACACCATAATTGAAAGGAGCACTAGGAAAAATCATTACAAGGAGTACCTAGTAAAGTGGAAAGGCATACCAGAGGAGGATTCATCATGGATTTCTTAGGCTGAGGTAGACCACTTTGGGTTTCCTCTAGGCCCTATAAAATGAGGGCCTCACTTTTCTTCCAACCTTGGGTGTCTGATGCGAGAGCATCCTTTGTTGTAAAGTAATATTGTATCAACCAAAAACATTTATGTTCATGCAATTCATTTGTAGTTGTCTCAATAGTTTATTTTTTGTTTTACCACATTATCATTTCTTAGCTCATGGAACAAGATATTGGTTCTACACATGAACATCTTCAACATTTAGATTTTAGGTGATTTGCATTCATTTATAGAAAGTTATCACTCTCAAAAGTTCATTTCCAATTCTCTGGCGGAGCATTCAGGGCCAATCAAGTCCAGGCTTGTTGTGTGGACCTTTTCTAAAGTGTTGAAAGCTTAATGTAACATCATTCAAGGAATTTTAGGTTTAGGGGAACTTTCTTGGAGATCCTCAATACATTTCATCCCCCAATGGGTTATCTTCTCATGTTCTAAGGTCAACCTACACATTTAATCTTGCATTAGGGTTGTAATCCCTTGAGGCCAACACAAATAATAGTTGGAGCTAGAAAGGAACTTAGTTCTTAATCAGTTAGTTGGTAGTAAATAGGAAGTAGATTTGAAGGTCATAATAAGGACTTGTAGCACTAATTGTAATATTTTGTAAATGCCCTACAGCAGGCCTATGAGCCCTATTCATTCCAACATATGGCATATGATGCATGTAAATCGGAAAGTTGTTGAATCAATGATAATTCATGTTTTCTAAGAATTTCTTATGTTAATTTCATTGTGTTGAACTCAAGGATGCATGGTTGGACAACCCTTTCTAGACCCTCCATCTGCGACTACATCAATATCTATCTCAAGAAAGGATTAGATGATGTACATTAAGTCTTATCAAGATTTTGAATAAAACCAATATATAATATACAATCTACTTGGTGGCATAAACCAAAGAGAGAAGATCAAAATTGTATGGTATCTATATGGATATTCCTTTTCAAGGATATTTTAAATTAAGGGTCCATTTAATTCATTTAAATATTTATTATCTAAGTTGTTTCCTCATTTTTATGACTTTATAATGTTTCTATATAATCAATCAAGGATCCCATTTAAAAGACATGTAAGAGATATAAGGAAAGGTAGAAGACTATACAAGTTGACACACGCCAAACTTAATATTATTGTAAGAGTTTCAAATAGAAATCATAGAATAACAATGTGAAATATTTCATTGGATATGACAAAAGTCACATAACTATCTGTGAATCAACATAAACAAACAACATCTTCAAATTTTGTAATGATGTCTATGAGGTCCATAAATAGGGAAGAACCTAAAGTAATTTGTTGTTTGTGAATTTCTCTAAGATATATTTCATAACATTATATTCAAATTCAAGGAGAACATATTTTAAATAATTTAAATAAATTTATGAGATGATCAAATTATGGTGATGTCCTAAATTACATAGCTCTCTTAGCTTAAATCTAGAAGGTAATTTAATATCAAAAAATTTAAGACATCTCAAAAATAAGTATCGTATATTTCAAGGGAGCATGAGTATTAGTTTGAGGCAATTGAAAATTTATTCATTCAAATCCAATTATGATATATATGATCCAATTCCCATCAATATTTCAAAAGATAAAATCATATTAAAAAATATTTTAGATGGATAGAAAAAAAATACATTGGTGGATTTTGGTGCTGAGAAATAAGAAATGAGTTCCAATCACAATTATTAGTGGTTATTGGTAAAAAGGTTACAAGAGATTATTTTATAATATATGCTTTCAAGAACTATGTAATTGGCCACTATGCATGTGTTATTGCAAAAAATTTTCTTGAAAAGCTTCCAAATTTTGTATTAGTTTTACAACAAAAATCCAAAAGATTTGGTGAATGAAAAAATGAGAAAAAACAAAAAAGAGAAGATATGTGGAAGAAATATGCTTAAATTCATTTGCGATCAATCATTGGTCATTCACTAAATGGGAATAGTAGGAGAATACAACGTATGTTAAGATATTATTTCTCAACCATTGGTACTCGATATCAATTACTATGAGAAGTATGGAGGTTATTTGGTTCTTATCGTTATTGTAAGGTTAAATAACTACACAGCTTTGGTCCTTTTGTCTGGCCGACTAGCAACTTTGGAAACTTGTGAAAAGTTCTGGTCGCTGAGACCTTGCTTCTGTCTTGCTGACTAGTGTTATCGCTGTGACAGTTTCTATCTCTCACCGCTTAGGGAGATCTCTGGCCGACAAGCCATTCTTATCGGATATCGGGGAGACTTTGGGCGGCAAGCGGTGTCGGGGAGACCCTTGGCCGAAAGGCTTGCTTCGATATGAAGTCTCAGCGATATCCAAAGTCTCGCTAATAAGTATTCACTTGGAGTCTTCAGGGTAACACTGAGGCTTGGCTATGAACTCTTGGTGACATATGTTTGTCTCACCAATGCTCATCAGGGTAACATGGACATCTCGGTATGAAGTCTTAGTGATGGGTGTTTGTCTCAGCGATGTTATAGTTTGTTATCGGTATTAATCCTGGTGAAAGGTGGTCTTGGGGTAACTTGGAGACCTAGGTAAGAACTCTCAGCGATAGTGATAAGTCTTGCCAACGACAGTTCATTTCAGTATGACTTGAAGGTTCGGTATGATCTCTTGGCGAAGGATGATAGTCTTGCTAATGAGAATACTCTTGTCTATGTGACTTTGGAACTTCGGTGTGATGTCTCATCGAATGCAAATTGTCTCGCCGATGAGAATACTGAGGTCGGTGCAGCTTGTGAACTTGGTATAACGTCTTGCCGATAGTGAAGACTCTTGGCGATAATGACAATCTAGTCTTGTGGCATTTGGGAGACACGATTAGTGTCTCACCGACATGTGAATACAGGTTGAATGCCTTTGACCGATTGGGAGATCATCCTACGTGGTTTGTCCTCGACCAATCAGGGAGCAGAATGGGAACCGTTAGCAGTTGGACTGTTGCGGTTGTTACTAAGAGGAAGATCGATAGACCAGGGGCGTCATGGATATAATCAGAGATTGATGATTGTGATTGGTTGGATGAACAGTTGGTAACAGTTGGATGATCAGTTCGATGACTGATCAATGAATGTAATTCTGAGTGTATTGTAACTTGAATGTTCTGTAGCAAGGTTGATCATTGTGAATGTTGTTGTAAATTGACATGAGAGAGAGTGAAGCCCGTACTCTGTATGTAATTTCATTACTGTAATACAAAGGGGTTTTCTTGGTGTGGTGGGTTTTTCTCCCATAAGGGTTTTCCCACATAAATATGGTGTTCATATGTGTATGTTTAATTCTCTGTTTATATTATCTCTTTCAAGTGCATCTTAATTGGACTGCAATTGAAAATTTAAAAGTATCTCTACATTCTTCCCTAAGGTTTTGACGTTAGGAGAGTTGTTTCCGCACTTAGCTTTCCTTACAAGTGGTATCAGAGCCTAGCCAGTTGTGTTATCCTTGTGGGTACGTTGGGTTTTTTGAGTCAATTATGTTCAGTGGGAGTCTTGTAGAAGTTTGGTAATTCGAATTACAGATTGAGATGGCTAGCACATCAGGAAAGATTGAAATAGAGAAATTCAATGGCAACAATTTTGAGTTGTTGAAACTCAAAATGGAAGATCTGTTAGTTGATCATGATCTTTGGATTGTTGTGTCTAGAACAAAGCCTATAGGCATGAAGCAAGAGGATTGGGACCTTGCAGATAGAAATTATAAGGGGCTGATAAGGCTCTGTTTGGCAGACTCTGATATTCTAAATGTGCATGAAGAGAAGATTGCATCTTCCTTGTGGAAAAGACTGGCAGCTATTTATCAGGGCAAGTCCTTGGTGAATAAATTGTTCTTGAGGAAGAAGTTGTACTCTTTGAGAATGCAGGAAGGAGGATCTGTTGCTGATCATTTGAATGCATTCAACATGTTGATTGCACAGTTAACATCTATTGGTGTGAAGATTGATGAAGAGGATCATTGTAGTTTTTTATTGTGTTCTTTGCCGATTCATGGGACCAGTAATGGTAATGGCTATTGGGAGTTCATTGCCACTTTTAAGATGAAATTTGTTGCTTTTTGTTATCAGAGAGAGAGAATCTTCTCTGAATCCCATAGAGAGCTCTTGCTATTAGAGGAGGCCAAAAAGAAAGGCAAGAAGAAGGACAAGAAGTCCAAATCCAAATCAGAGGAAATCAAAGTCTCCTAGCAAGAAGTCCAAGGTGAAGTGTTGGAATTGTGGGAAACCTGGTCATGTCCGAAAGGATTGTAAAGAGGATAAAAAAAAGAAGAAGAAGTGTTATTCTAATAATGATTCTTCTCAAAGTGATGCAGATGCCTTCATTGCAGCCTTGGCTACATAGGCATCAGATCATGTCTGTCTGATTGATTCTGGAGTATCTTTCCACGTGACATCCCACAGAGATTGGTTCACGAAGTATGAAAAATACAATGGTGGAAAGGTGTATTTGGCAAGTGATTCATCTTTGGAAATTGTTGCCCGTGGAAGAGTCAGAATTCAATTCCCTAATGGAAGAGTGAAGGGAATTAATGATGTAATGCATATACCAGGTCTGGCTCGAAATCTACTTTCTATTAGTATGTTGAATGATATTGGAGTGCAAGTAATGTTCTCTAGAAATGGCTGCAAGATGACAAGAGGTTCAATGGTGCTAGCAAGGGGTGCTCGTATTGGTACCTTGTACAAGTTGGATGCACATGTTGTTCAATGCAGTGTCGCTGTAACGTCACCGAAAGCTACTCATGGAGGAAAAGAGGGAAATGTTCCTAATTGTGTAAACTCTATGGAAGTTAAACTTCCAGTAGAAAAGACTATGCTCTGGCATCATAGGCTAAGCCACATTGGTGAGAAAGGTTTAAAAACCTTGAAGAATAAAAACCTGGTTGAGGGGCTTGATGATTGTAACCTTGAATTTGAATTATGTGAACATTGTATATATGGAAAACAACACTGTGTTTCTTTTTATTCCAGTCCTCATAAATCTTCTGGGTTGCTAGATTATATTCATTCTGATGTATTTGGTCCAGTGAATGTTCCTTCTTTGTCTAAGTCAAGGAACTATGCATCGTTTATTGATGATTATTCAAGAATATCATTTGTCTATTTTTTGAAAAGTAAATCAGAAGTGTTCAGTCGGTTTAAGGAATTTAAGAACCTTGTAAAAAATCAGACTAGAAGAAAAATAAACTATTTAAGGACTGATAATGGCGGTGAATTTTTTTCTGATGAATTTGAGAGGTACTGTAAAGACCATGGGATTAAAAGACATAAGACTACACCATATACTCCATAGCAAAATGGAGTTGCAGAAAGGTTCAATAGGACAGTGATGGAGAGAGCACAAAGTATGCTGAGTAGTGCTAGCTTGCAAGAGAAGTTCTGGGCTGAGGCTATTGCTACTGCATGTTACTTGATAAATCGTTCTCCAAATTCTACTCTTGTTGAGAAAACACCTTTGGAAGTGTGGTTTGTTAAGAAGCCCTCTCTAAGACACATTGTATTTTTTGGCTGTGAGGCATATGCTCAAGTGTCATATGAGAAAAGATCTAAATTGGAGAACAAGGCTGTCAAATGTATTTTAATTGGCTATAGTGCTGGCATAAAAGGATACAAGCTTTGGAATCCTAATACGGAGAAGGTTCTATATAGGAGAAGTGTTATCTTTTGTGAGCTGAAGCCTTCTACCTTGGATCTGCAGTCAGAGAAAAAATCAGAAAACAAAAAGGATGTAGTTGAAATTCCTCCTACACCGAATAAAGAGGAATTGAAAATTCAAAATGTACCTGAAACTGAGGAGAGCTCAAGTAGTTTTGAAAGTTCTGAAGAAGAAGAACCTCAGCCTCAACAAGTGAGGAGGTCAACTAGTGAA
Source organism: Sequoia sempervirens (assembly GCA_007258455.2). Lineage (NCBI taxonomy): Eukaryota > Viridiplantae > Streptophyta > Pinopsida > Cupressales > Cupressaceae > Sequoia > Sequoia sempervirens. Next base: position 196,097,241 of record VDFB02000008.1, on the reverse strand, counting down.
AGAAAGGAACTTGATAGGTATGGGTTTTCTTTGATAGATTCTACTTGTGCCTATGCTTTAATTTCTAGCAATGATGAGCCTAGGACTATGAAAGAGGCATTTAGAATGTCTGATTCAAACTCTTGGTTGGAAGCCATGAATGAAGAAATGGCATCATTAGAAAAGAATGATACTTGGAGTTTGGTACCCTTTCCTAAAGGCAGAAAAGCTGTTGGCTGCAAATGGGTATTTAAAAAGAAAATAGGTCTGGATGGCAGTGTGGAAAAGTACAATGTGAGGCTGGTAGCGAAGGGTTATTCCCAGGTAGAGGGAATTGATTATGGGGAAATATTTTCTCCTATAGCTAAGATGACATCTATCAGATTTCTTTTGTCACTTGCAGCAGCGTATGACTTAGAGGTTGAACAGATGGATGTGAAGACAACATTTCTTCATGGTGATCTTGAAGAAGAAATCTATATGTCCCAGCCTGAGCACTTTGTGGAGGAAGGTAAGGAAAAACTAGTTTGCAAGTTGAGAAAGTCTTTGTATGGGTTAAAGCAGTCTCCTAGAATGTGGTACCAGAATTTTGATACTTTTGTATTATCTTTGGGATTTGTAAGATCAAAATCTAATCACTGTGTGTATTATAAAGTTGAAAGTGATTGAGTCCTTATTATTGCTCTCTATGTTGATGATATGTTGTTCATAGGCAATAGTATTTTAATGATTTCTGATCTTAAGTCTCAGTTGTCTGCAAAGTTTGAAATGAAAGATCTTGGTGTAGTGAGGTATATTCTAGGAATGGAAATAACCAGGGACAGGAAGAATAGAAAACTTTGGCTCAGTTAGAGTAAGTATGTTAAGACTATTCTAGAGATATTTTGTATGTATGACTACAAGAGCTAGTTGTTCCAGTTTTGCAAGGAATGAAGCTATCTATTGAAGACTGTCCAAAATCTCCAATTGAGATGGAGGACATGACCAGTGTACCTTATGCTAGTGCAGTTGGAAGTCTTATGTATGCAATGGTCTGTACAAGGCCAGATATTTCCCAAGCAGTGGGAGTACTTAGTCGGTTTATGGCTAATCCTGGAAGGCCACATTAGGATGTTGTAAAAAGAGTATTTAGATATTTGAAGGGAACTTCAGAATATGCTTTGTGTTACCATGGGAACTTGGTTGAATCATAGAGGACTCTCAGTATTCGAGGCTATGTGGATTTTGATTGGGTAGGGGACATTGTTAGTAGAAGATCCACCAGTATATATATTTTCATGTTGAATGGTGGTGCAGTGAGTTGGATGAGTAAGCGGCAGGCTGTAATCTCTTTGTCCACTACAGAGGCAGAATACATGGCAGCAACACATTCCTATAAAGAAGCAATTTGGTTAAGATGTTTTTGTTCTAACATTGGTTTTGATGCAGGGAAAATAACTATTTACTGTAACAGTCAGAATCCTATTTTTTTGGCAAAGAATCCTACTTTCCATGCTAGGATGAAACATATAGATGTATAGTATCACTTTCTACGAGATATGGTGGAGGATGGAAAGGTTTCGTTACAAAAAGTGGATACTATGGAGAATGTTGCAGATGCATTGACAAAGCCAGTGAGCACAGAAAAGTTCAGGTGGTGTGCCAATTTGATGGGCCTCAATTCCCATTAATTTTAGTAGTTTTGTTGTGCTCTGGAGGTGCCTGTGTGATCTTCATCAAGTGGGAGTTTGTTGGAATTATGTGCCTCAATCTCATAGGATGAAACCTCTCGAAGAGCAAAGTCGGTTTAACATTCCTTTTGTCTGGCCGACTAGCAGCTTTGGAACCTTGTGAAAATTTCTGGTCGCTGAGACCTTGCTTCTGTCTTGCCGACTGGTGTTATCACTGTGACAGTTTCTATCTCTCACTGCTCAGGGAGATCTCTGGCTGACAGGCCATTCTTATCGGATGTCAGGGAGACTCTGGGTGACAAGCAGTGTTGGGGAGACCCTTGGATGAAAGGCTTGCTTAGGTATGAAGTCTCAGTGATAGCCAAAGTCTCACCGATAGGTATTCACTTGGAGTCTTTGGTGTAACACGAAGGCTTCGCTATGAACTCTTGGCGACATATGTTTATCTCACCGATGCTCATTAGGGTAACATGGAAGTCTCAGTATGAAGTCTTAGCGATGTTATAGTTTTTAATTGGTATGACTCCTTGCGAAAGGTGGTCTCGGGGTAACTTGGAGACTTCGGTAAGAACTCTCAGCGATAGCGATAAGTCTTACCGATGGCAGTTCATTTTGGTATGGCTTGAAGGTTCGATATGACCTCTTGGCGAATGATCATAGTCTTGCTGATGACAATACTCTTGTCTATGTGACTTTGGAACTTTGGTGTGATGTCTCATCGAATGGTGATTGTCTCGCTGATGAGAATGCAGAGGTCGATGCAGCTTGTGAACTCGATATAACATCTTGCCAATAGTGAAGACTCTTGGAGATAATGACGATCTAGTCTTGTGGCATTGGGGAGACATGGTTAGTGTCTGACCGACATGCGAATACAAGTTGAATTCCTTTGACCGATTGGGAGATCATCCTACGTGGTTTGTCCTCGACCAATCAGGGAGCAGAATGGGAACTACTAGCAGTTGGACTATTGTGGCCATTACTGAGAGGAAGATCGACAGACCAGGGGCGTCATGGATATACTCAGAGATTGATGATTATGATCGGTTGGATGAACAGTTGGTAACAGTTGGATGATCAGTTCGATGACTGATTAGTGAATGTAATTCTGAGTGTATTGTAACTTGAATGTTCTGTAGCAAAGTTGATCATTGTGAATGTTTTTGTAAATTGACATGAGAGAGAGTGAAGCCCGTACTCTGTATGTAATTTCATTATTGTAATACAAAGGGGTTTTCTTGGTGTGGTGGGTTTTTCTCCCATAAGGGTTTTCCAACATAAATCTTGTGTTCATATGTGTATGTTTAATTCTTTGTTTTTGTTATCTCTTTCAAGTGCATCTTAATTGGACTGTAATTTAAAATTTAAAAGTATATTTGCATTCTTCCCTGAGGTTTTGATGTTAGGAGAGTTGTTTCCGCACTTAGCTTTCCTTACAAGAATTAATTTTATAAGTAGATAAGCATATATAGACAATCAATTTAATTCCACCTTAGATTTTTATTGATGAAATTATTTCAAGATTAGTACTCACATTTACCATGTGTATTGTGCATAACTACGTCAAATGTGTGTGAGAAACTATTTAACAAAGTAGGTAGAATGGGTAAAGTGGAAAGGATTATGATTTACTAACTTATATAATTGGACCCTAATACATAGATCGATTGCTAAAAGAATAGAAAAAACTTTCATTATATTGCTTTTAAAGTTGTAGAAGACTTCTTTGATCCAAGAATTTAGAATGCTAAATTTCTTCTTACCAAGAATGAGGTAAACACTTACAAGAAAAAACCTATTAGATTTGCTAATAGATGTGAGATTATTTGGATACAATCTTGATTATATATTTTAACCAATTGGATCATTTTTTCTATATTTATAGATGAAGATATTGTGAATATGTTCATAAATAATCTTCCACCTTTATTTCTAATAGGAATAGTTCTTATGTTTTAAAAAATATATATATAGCTTTTTCTTCTTGTAAATAACCAAAAAAATTGATTCACCTAAATTTCTATTGATTTGTAACCCAAGATTCCAAACCGTTCTATAATGAAATTGAAATTCCCCAAGATAATACTATTAAACATGTATGATATTGTAGAGAAACTAATTCTTTTTATTTGGTGACTTCCAATTCATGAATTGCTAATGGACACAATTGGTTGATTAGTTCTTTCCAAAATATGAACAAAGTACAAATTATAGAATGAGGTATGGGATCCATAGAATGATCTTTTGCATAATTATTTAAAGTTGAGGGAAAATATATTTTGCATGAGAGATGGTTTGTTTCAAGTTAGAAGTAGAGTAAAAATGAAAGGATCAATCCTTGAAAATCACTTTGATATACACTAATTTTGTATTTTTTTTTTCTTATTTAACTCTTGATTGGTAGAACCACTTCAATTCAAGTGGAAAATAAATTTAAAAACTTTAAGTCTAATAATACCAATTTTGTACTCTTTGGTACACATAGGAGATGAAATTTAGAATTTTGGGCACATATGTTTAATAAGTGTAAAAAATACTAGTCATTTACTTCATTGTACTCTTTTGAAATGTTATATCAATTTTATTAGACCTTTTGTACCTATCTAATAGATAAATGATTATGTGGAGTTTTTGCAAACTATCAAATAAAAATTTGGTGATCATAGGAGGGAATCAAATGGGGGCATCAATGGTCATATGCCATTAAGGGTTTGTGTCTCTTAATTCTTGTACTCCCCCTTGCCTTGATTTCTATTCCTCCTTTCCCCTTGTGTTTGCATTTATTTTGTATATGTTTACTTCCATCATTTTTTTTCTATTCACTGTGTCTTTTCTCTCTTAGCAACCTTGAACCCTTAATATTGTTTCATGGAAGGGTTAAATGTACTAGATTTTAATGGAATGTGATGTGTTGGTATCAAGTGATCTACCCAATAGATTAGAAATAGATTTAGGGTTAAATAATTCTAGAAGAGCAGTCTTTGAAGAGGTTAAGCATTCATTTAGAAACATAGTAATTGATGTGGAATGCACAGGTCTTCTAAAGTTGGCCAAGTTTGTTAGGTCTAGTGGTGGAAAATAATATGAATACTAGGAAGCTAAAAGAGGAAATGGTAAGTACCCTCCCTCTTGCACCAATAAATTTTTCCTTGCCCCTAAAATGGATATGGTAGAGGCTACAGGTAAAGAAGAGAATAGATTAAGTAGTTTTGTAATCCTTTTGAAAGCCTTAGATTGCAATAAAATTCTAGTAAGGAAATTTTTGGATGAGTGGATAAAAAATGTATAGCATAAAATAATTGGATTTCAATTAACATTTTGTAGGATGATACAAAGAGGTTTGTTTGTAGCTTTTTTTAAAGACCATTTTATGCAAGAGAAAGTGGTGGGGAAATAATTTTAGAATAAAAGAAATTATATTTTCAAAGCAATGCTCTAGTCCTCAAATACCATAAATGATGAGATACTTGTGCTATTGTACCCAAGAGGGGTTGCAATTAAGGATGTGTCACCTCAGTTCTAGGTTTTTCTACCCCATTGGGTAATGTTATGAGATTGGAAGAAATAAAATCGGCTCTAATGAACATGGACATGAGGATTTTGGTTACATTAAATCTAGGTGTTGACATACCAGATGAAATTGTAATTAATTTTCTTAAAAAAATGACATGTTATAAAATTGAGATCCTAGGTGGGTTAAATGCTTGTTTCCTCTATGAAAAATAGGGGCATGTTAGAAGAAATCTTCCCATCCTAAAATTGAAAACAAGTAACCAAAAAAATATCCCTAAATCCTCAAACCCTAACTCGAGGGGAATGCATGAGGTGTTGAATAGACACCAGAATGCTGAGAGGGGGGTGAATCTAAAATATTAAATAAAATATCAAGCCCTTTAGAAAAAAATGAAACTAAATCTTTACAACTCACAAACAAGAGCATGAAATATCAACACAAAGCACAACACCACATAACACTAGTTGTACGTGGAAAACCCCAAAGGGGAAAAACCATGATGAGAAAAGATACTAGTAGCTATTGTCCTAATCCATCCTCACAAATGAATCACAATTATAACTTTGTTTTACGGTTATAACCCAAGGAAGCTACTACTCCCTATAAGGTTTTATGGTCACTCCAAAGGAAGCTACAACTCCCCTCAAACTTTTTTTTAGGGCTACAACCCAAGGAAGCAACTACTCCCTAATCTATGAACAAACTAGGAAAATATTATAGCATGGTAGTCCTTCTACTATCTGAATCTAACAATGAAGCTCAATCATTTTGATGATTGCAATTCTATTTTTTTCAGGTGTCTCCTTTGATGATTGTAATTCTACTTCAACAACTTTTGCAACTTCTTCAAATGTCTTCTTTACAACTTACTAACTCACTACCTTCAGCCTTCAAGAATCTTTGCTTTTGGCTCACTTGATTTAGTAAACAATTAGGCACACTCTTTAATTTTCCTTTTTCTTAAAAATATCTTCAAGATGAACCCAAACAGGATCTATCACTTGTACTCTTTCTCTTTCAGTCACTTACATAAGCATTATAATGAATTACACATCATTACACTTACACTCACAATCATTCCTTAACCTACATCAGCTAGGTTTACAATATATACATGATATTACATTTATTACATTACATATGCCAGCCTACAACACAAAATATTATAATTACAAGTCATCCAAAGATGAACAACATGAAGCATGAAGAAGACAAGCCTTAAATGAGCTGCACACAACATTAGGAAGAGGAATATGCCTTGCAGGTTCCAACACACACTTAACCTAGTCCTAAATAATCTTCACATCATCAACCTTCAACGATCAACATCCACACACTTCACAATTTTGAATTAGGTCAACTTTAAGAAAATAAACATGAAACTTGTAGCATGTCGGCCATTACAACTTGGTAGTACTAATGAAAGATCAAAAATTACTTGTTCTTCACCTAGATGAGTTTGAATTACCCATACAACACCTTCAAGCACTTCTCAAACTATACACAACAAAGCACTTGTGGTGCACACCTTCAACATTCCTCAATCGGCTAGGAAAAATAATAACCCAACAACACCTTCATTCTGGACCATATCCTATTTTGAATAAAATAGGAAAAATCTTGTGGAGCAACAAGAAACATCAAAAATAACCTTAGGAACACTCTCCATCAACCATTTCACTACTTCATACAACAAAAAATGGTGCAAGACAATAGACACTGAAACTAGCCATTGGACAATACAGTCATGCACTCTATCACTTTAAACTTTCTTTACGGAAGGACAACTGATATGAAACTCTAGAAATATCACCTTCTCAACATCACAAACTTAGTTTTGGATCCACACACCTATATCTGAAAATGCATAGGAATGCAAATAAAAACATTGTACCTCTATGAGCATCCTCATAGAAACAACACTGTTAAGAAATTATCACAACACGAATACCTTTCTAGTATTCCAAAAAACATGAAACTTGGATCACAACATCTCTGCCACATCATAAATCTATATTCCAAACCACAAGAGCATGACATCACCAGTAGAGGAATATGGAGTATCTCTCAGAGACTTTGGCAACCAAATAGCCAAGCTACTACCAACTCCAACATAATTTTGACATCAATGAAAACCAAACATAATTAATTCACCTGCACTTTTGACATAAATGAAAACCAAAATACAACAATCTCTCCCTTTAGCATTGATGGAAAAGCCAATTTTACATGCACTCTTCTCCCCCTTTGACATCAAGAACAAAGGGAAACCACTTGTCCCCCTTAGGGCACAAGCTCTCCCCCTAAGGAGAAAATACTCTCCTCTTGAATATTTTTCCCCTTTGATGTATCCTTTGCACTTGTTCCTTTGTGAAAATATCTACAACTTGATCCTTTGTAGAAACATATTCCAACTTCACTTCTTTTTCTACAACCTTCTCTCTCAAAAATTGATACCGGATTTATATATGCTTGGTTCTAGAATGTATCAGTAGGTTCTTGGAAATATTGATAGAACTTGTGTTATCACACAAAATAGGAATAGGCTCATCATATTGTATCTTGATATCCTTTAATGTTTCCTTCATCCAAAATATTTGTGTACAAAAAAATGTTGCAAGAATATACTCTACCTCTATAGTAGATAAGGATACTGAATCTTGTTACTTTCTATTCAACATTAAACCAATATTCTCCCTAAAAAGAAAGCACCACCACTTGTACTTCTTGTATCATCCACACAACTAGCCCAATCAGCATTAGTGTAAGCACTTAGATCAAATTCATTACCTTTTGGATACCATAAGCCATAATCTATTGGAATCATGGAGCCTTGCAACATGAGCATGAAGTATGAATGGTTTGTGTTAGTTTTTCCTATGTTGTCATTGATGTCAGTATGGTGATAACTCTATGAGAAGTATACTTGGTTTACTAAAATTTATTCTTTGTCAGTAATGCCCTTTTGTGATGGATCAATGTGTTGGTATTTGAGTTTGGAAATCATTGATAGATCTTATATGACTCTAATCTCTTAACCATGCTATCATGACTCATTTAGATATCTATATCTTGTATCTTGAGATATCCTTGGTTGTGAGCAGAAAGTTATCTTTGACAAAGTTCAACTCTATATTCTATTGTTGTTCCTTGCTTGGCATACTGCCTAGGAGACTCTGCATTTTATTAAGGTGAATATTCTTATGTTGTGGTTTTGGTTGATAGTCTCTATGTTGGTGGTATGATGGGCAATGAATGTGTTCTCATATTTGGAAGGTGTTTGCTTTGAGGATTATTTGTTGGTTTGTAAATTGAAGTTCTATTCTTGGCTTACTTAGTGTATGCAATACATTATGGAGACTAGTTATGTTTTATGGTTTTCAGTCAACTTAGTACAATGCACTACATGGATAAAATATTTTATGGTGTTGACAAAGAAAGTTTTTACTTTTTGTTTTAATATAATTGGGCCAACTTAATTGATGATTAAAAATATACTTGTATATATATGGGTATCTGCGGGATCATGATGGGCCAAAAAGTGGCAATATGATGGGTATGTGGCTGACAACTATTTTTTAATCCAAAATTGATGAAACGAAAAGGGTTTTTAAAAAGATTCTCAAATTTCCACTGATATAAATTATGCTTTAATTTGAATTTAATAAGTAATTATTATTCATTTTCTATTCAAATTATGACTAAAGTCCTGATTAATAGGTTGTTTGAAAACATCTATAGCTTTCAAATGGTATCACATTTTTTTAATCCAAAACATGCATCACATTCTATGCTTTGCATACTATAGGATTGAAAAAATAAAAATGAATTTCATGAAGTTTTACCAAGTTAAGGTATTTTGAGTTTTCTATTTTTTAAAATGTAATAAAAATATCATAATAAATTATTTACTTGGAAAAAATTATAAAAAATATGCATCACATTAGGGCATGAGTCCTCTACTATATCTAAAATATTATAAAAAAATATTATCATTTTATTGTGGTTAGGGTGGTTGAGACAGACACCTACTTATTTTTCCCTGAAATTTAAGTACCACTGCATAGAAATTTCAAATTTTCACCAAATAGATTTTTTTTTTAAACAAACCCAGTATTTTAGAAACTACATTCAATTTTCTATAGACTCTATTCTTACATATTTTTGAAATAATATAGATAACTTCTTCAAATTTTTATGTCAAGTTTCCTAACTCTGATTTTTCTAAAGTTTTTTCCACTTAAGGGCCTGTTTTTTCCATGATGATCTTGCACATACCCATATAAGGTGTTTTGAAGTGGAGAAATATGAATGAGAGTGAGTGAGAAGAAAAGTGTGTGTGTGGAAGAAAGTTCTGAGCCTAAATTCCTTATCAATTGTGGATCAGTACAAATTTATTGAAAAATTGTTGTGTGTAGTAGTGCTTCATATTTTGAGCTTCATTGGAACTGAACACTACACATTGAAGGTGTATCCTATTAGTTCAATCTATTGGAAGTGAGCCACTATCTTTGTATCTTGATAGTTAGCCATCTTTTGTATTCATTCAGGATTATGATAATGATTAGATGGAATATATTATGGTTTTATGGAATACCAATTCAAGCCCCCTCTCAGTATTTTAGATGTTCAACAAAATCTAGAGTACTCTTCAAATATCTAAAGATTATTTTGACTTTCTTCACATGAGTTTCTTTAGGATTAGCTTAAAATATTTCAACTAAACATACCGCATGCATGATACCAGGTCTTGAAGTAGTTAAATACAACAAATTTCCACTCAAAGATCTATATAGCTTCTAATCAGCCAAGGGAGACTCGTCATCTTTACTCAAATGACAACTAGTAACCATGGCCATACTAACTAGTTTACTATCCTCCATGCTAAACTTCTTCAACATCTCCTTGGCATACTTTCATTGAGAAATAAATATACCATCATTCAGTTGAGCAATTTGAAGACCAAGAAAGAAAGATAACTCACCAATCATGGACATCTCAAATTATTTTTGCATCTCTTTAGTAAATTTCTTACACATCACATCATTTCCACCAAATATTATGTCATCAACATGCACAACAACTATCAAATTCCTTTCATCCTCAATCTTAAAGTAAACATTGTTATTTGTGACCTACCTTTCTTGAATCCTTGTTAAAGGAAGTACTTATCCAACCTTGCACACCAAGCCCTAGGAGGTTGTTTCAAACCATACAATGCCCTTTTTAGTCTGCAAACCATATTTGGTTCTTCTGATAACCGAAATCCATAGTGTTTCTCTATGTACACTTCCTCTTCCAAATCTCCATTCAAGAAAGTTGACTTGACATCCATCTAATAAACTTTGAAGTCTTTGTGATCAACAAAGGAAAGAAACATCTGAATTTCCTCTATTCTTGCAACTAGAGAAAAAGTCTCCTCAAAATTAATGCATTCTACCTATGAATAACATTTTCAAACTAGTATTGCTTTGTTTCTTACAACTTCACTACCCTCATTCAATTTGTTCCTGAATATCTACCTTTTTCCTATTACATTTTTTTACATGCTTTGGAACCAATTCCCAAGTCCAATTCTTCTCAATTTGATTCAACTCTTATTCCATAGCTTGCATCCATACTTCATCTTTTCTAGCATCAACAAAAAATTTAGGTTCTACCTTCAATAAAAAATAAAAATTGACATGTTCACTTTCCTTTGCAAGCCTTCTTCTGGTCAACACTCCTTCATTCTTGTCACCAATGATCTGATTTTTTTGAATGGTTTCTTTGAACATATTTTGTAGGGGTATTGTTGTGCTTTTCTATTGTCTCTTCTTTCTCTTCAACTTCTTCTTCATCATCTAAGTAGGGAGGTGCATCAGATCCATAGTCCTCAATTTCATTCACTTTCAAATGTAGATCTTCATCAACCTTCACATTTGTGCTTTCCACTATTCCTCCTATCCTTTTATTGAAACACCTATATTATTTACTCTTAGGTGAATATAGTAGAAAGATAACTTCATCAGCCCTTGAATCAAAATTCCCTAACACATCTTCATCTCTCTTGATAGAGCATTTTCTTAACACATCTTTGAAATACTTGAAAGTTACATACCATAGCTCATATAGGGTCTTCAACCCACAATTTTGTGGTTCTATGGACTCCTCTTGCACTCTTAGGATCTTTCACCTAAAAGGAGAGAGATAGAACCCTAAAATTTAGGTGGTTCACTCAAATAAAGGAATGTATGATGTAATTAAGAATAAATGGAATGATCTAAATGCAACTAAGCTATGAAATTGATTGATTATTAATGAAAAATTAATGAAATATGCAATGTTTGAAAATAGAGTGAGGTATGCAAAAATTAACTAAAAAATGAACAAATGCAAACATAATTGAACAAGGTTAATCAAAGTGCACCTGAGAATTTAATGTTGAATCTGGAAGGCTCTGAAAACTAGTAGAAATCACTATAAATAACCAGTGGGACTAATTCACCATTGATGGTGAATCAGTCCTACTACTGGTAAAAAAACCTAAAACTGCTTTCCAACAGTCGAGAACTGGATTCTAAAAATAAAATAAAAAATTATGCCCTTAGGTGGGACTCATTCACCACTAATGGAAAATGAGTCCTCCAAAAAAATTTAAAATCAAAGGTCAATCCTCTAGATTAGACAAAACAAGATATTCTAGAGTCAATAGAGCAACAAAATGAAATAATGTCATCTATAGTGGTCATTTATTGAAGAATGCATTTTGAACAAAACGTCTCAAAACATGAAGAATAAAATAACAAAGATTCTACTACCACCATACTGGAGGCAACTTCATCTCAAGCAAACGTCAACATAGGGAGCACGAATAATCTTTATGGTGAAACCAATGCCAATACTACAACTAGGCACATCATGAATCTTCATCCACCCATCATCCCATCCATAAATTGGGACCGACATCAAAAAAAGGATGTAAATAAAAGTAATAAGAAATTCATCAAAGCAAAGGAAGTTTGGAATCATAAAGGACAAATCATATACACATGGATACCAAAAAATACAAAGAAAGATTAATCCTATCAAACTCCATTAGTCAAAGAAACTATGGGGAAAAATCAAAAAGGGAAAAGTATCCATCAAAGATGTCCAGAAAGCAAAAAGTAGGCTTCTCAAGCAACATACAAAATATATCAAGCAGTTGGTCCTAATTCCACACACACTTTCGTAACCACCCATCATTTCTCATCTTCCCAAGTTTGGAGAGTCAAAGGTTCCAAACTGTCAGCCAATCCATCTTTTATCCCTAAACACACTACATCCACACCTCCACACATGATATCCAATTATCACATTGACTAGGTATATCATAAGGATTCACAAGGCACTCTATCGCGATGTGCATGCAAAGAGAAATTTAACTCCGGTATTAGCAAAGCAGATCAAGAATCTTAAAATTTTCATTAAAGTGCACATATCTTAGTAAAGAAACTTCTTCAAGCACGCTATCTATGGCACATCATGACATAAGCATCTACATTGACACCACAAAATGGTTTAGCATGAGCTTAAATTTTTTTAGAAAAATCCAAAAAAATATGAAAATAAAAAAAAATCAGAAAAGGGATTGAAAACAGTAAAGAAAAAAAAATTGTCATCTAGTGAAAACCACATAGGCCACGCTTTGGATAGGTAACATGATGAAAACCTGGAAAAAAAACATCATGTGTAGAATCGAGCATCTGCATGTGCTAGTTCAGGTGGAAGCATCTCATCCCATCCATAATAAAGCTAGTTTTACATTCATCTCATCCATAATAAATCCATTCATCCATGAACCATTTATCCAATCCATTTTCATCCATCTCCCATGTTATCTTGATCTTGGTGAAATTTTGGTGCACACTTTACACTTGCTCATGGTAGACATCTTGACATGAGTCATTTTCATTATTCCACCCAACAATATCTGAGCCATGAAGCACTATCCAAATGAGCTTTCCTGATCTGAACACCTTATCTTATCGCAAGGTAATTCATATGATCCCTCCATCCATACACCTATCCAAGCATCCGCCCATTGCAATCCATACATTGCTAGACACTAGGGGAAGATATTTACATCTTGCTTCAGGAATAAATCTTGATCTATATCTTCCAATTTATGTGGTGATCTGAACGTTGGCAAACAAGAAATAAAATTGGTCAAACCATTTATGAGCCAAAATCCAAATCACTATCCCATGGAATATTTTGACAAGAAGACATTCCTTATCAATCTTCATCTTTCATCAAACATCAATCCAAAAAATCACTATCAGTTGCATCTAATTTTCACTTCAAACATCACATCAAACCATTCAAAATAAGTTTGTTCCAAAACCAAGCTTCAAAATCTTGATCAATCAAATCCAATCAATCCATCATCATCTTGGGATATACATCCTAGTCCTCGTGTTTCTTAACACTATCCTTGCATTGTTGTGCATTCTCAGCAATGTTATTATCATCAATCCTGATCAATCTAATCGAATCAATCCCTAATCATCTTGGGATATCCATCCTAATCCTCATTTTTCTTAACACTATCCTTACATTGTTGTGTATCCTCAACAATGTTATCATCATCAATCCATCGATCCAATCAATCACCCTTAGCTTGGTTTTCAACAAAATCCCAAAATAGAGCAATGATATCATCAAACACATCCTTATCCAAATCATCAAAATCATGTGAAAAATCCAAAAACATTTAGAAAAATCATATCAAAATCCAAAAAGGTTCAAAAAATTGGTCAAGAAAATCCAAAAACATCCAAATCATATCAAAATCCAAAAACACTCATTAAAAATTGGAAAAGTAAAAAACATGGTATCCGAACTATGTCATCTTCGAGCTTAAACGTAGGAAAGGATAATATTTGATCAGCCCCTGAGACACAAAAAAACACAAAAATATTAAAAAAACACAAAATCTAAAAAAATTCATAAAATCTTAGAAAACCCCAAAACATTGGAAAATTGAAAATCAAACATTTGTAAAATCTTGAAAATACTAAAAACAGCTTCAAAACAGTTCAAAAAACTCCAAAAACATCCAAATATTTGAAAAAATCCATTTGTCTCATCTCGCTTTGACCTGTAATAAACATCACTCATAATAAACAATTGTCATCCTCAACCTTTGGTAAACTAGTCAGAAACAAGTCCGGTAGATCAAAAGTGAAAAATTAAACATCAAGGTCTCAAAGTCTAGGTCAATACATAAACAAGTTGGTCAACTCTTTGTGTCAATAGCCTATGATCCTATCAGTCACATATCAAATCATTTGATATTGCCATGTCCTAGGATGCATCCTTCCTACAATGGACATCAACATCAGGCATCACCGTAGTTTAGTCTTGGCTAGCGGTATGAAGAACATTAGCTTGTTTGTTTACTTTATCTTTGTCTTTTGACATATCTTATTTTCACTCATTTCAATGACCTCTCAATGATGTCCAAACAAAAGGATTTAGAGAGAAAGGAATGGGGCAACAATCATTATCTTTTGTCTATTGTGCTTGTTGGATGTTCTTGTAATATAACTTGGTGAATACTTGCTTTGTTAGGTATGTATGGAGGGTGTTTTGGGCAGATTTTTTACTATTGCATTAATAGGTTATACCTTTCTGTGTTTTGGTCTGAGATGTCTAAAACTTCTGAAGTGCATCCTAGCAAGGCTTTCGTATGTCAGGTGTGAACAAGAATACTCCTATCTGTTTGTGGAGTCAAATTTCATCACATTGGGTGCAACGCCATCCTAGTTCTTTATACCTTGATGCATTGTACCTATGTGTGTTATCAAACATAAGGTAAATAGCCTCTTTAAAATCCCAATTCCTGGTAAGAAAATCATCATCATCATCATCATCATCTCTAATAAAGTTGGCTTGTTGGATTCTCTTATCTTATTTTCTTTTATCTTACTTCCTCGCTAAATGCATCCATCTTGCATCCAAAAACCATCAACATAGTGCATATCATATCATATAGGAAACATTGATCATCTCGCATGCATTGCATCTCATAAATCACACATTTATCATCCAGTGCATACTCATAAAAGCATCATCATATCACGTCATGTGCATCCATATCATCCATGCATCATCATATCATCTCATATCATCAAAATAACGCGACTATCATGGTCCAAATCAGGGTCAAGTGTGTGTAATATATCAAAATCATCGAATCTATCTACATCAAATATTCAAGCTGAACTGATCTTGAAGCTCTTTGTCGCGAGATCGACCCTCAAATCAAAATTTTCACCCGATCTCTTGAGGGGGCAGCATATCGGCATATTTCCTTCACCAAGGCAGCATGGGGGAAAATTTTGAAATCAGATTTTTTTTCAATTTTGATCGTAACACGTTTATTCTTTAAAACAACACAACAAGTGGCTTGCTTCAAAGAGGGGAAAAATGTAGACATGGAAAATGTACTGATTAATGTTACACACTTGATCCTGATTTTCTAACATTGTTTCCTCCTGAATCATCTTCTCGGCTTGTAATGAAATTCCTCTCTTAACTAGATTAGATCAATTTTATCTAATTAAGTTGTCATCTCCTGTTAATTAAATAAATCATTTTTATTTAATTAACCTCATAGTCTCTATTTGATTAAATAATCCCTTTTATTTGATTAAATCTCTAACCTATCATCTTATTAAATTAAATCAATGCTTATTTAATTTAAGCTAATAACATCTCTCTTTAATTAAATAAATAAAAAATATTTATTTAATTAAGTCTAAATCACATTCCTCTCAATTTTGATTTAAATAAATCCTAGAATCTAAGTCAAAATTGTCACATCATCTAATCTCCTATTAAATTAATCAAATCTTGATTAATCTAATCCTAATCCATGTCACATCCTCTAGCTTTTTCCACTTGCTCAATAAATCATTTATTTTGAATTATTTAAATCTCTAGTTACTTTCAAAAAGGCATCAATACTTGGAATATTTTCCAAATTTGAAAAACCCTCCAAAATGATGTGTCCTTCCAACAAGGCATTTAACTCATCTTACAAGTCCTTTTCTTGAGCTATGTGACATTAACTTCACCTTTCACCTCATCCTTCAAGCCATCTTTTGAATTTGAATCTCCCCCCTCTTTACCTTTGTCCATTAGCATGATGAAAAGTGGAATCTTGTCATTGGTTTACCTTTTGTCTCACATCCTCCATACATTTCAAATCCTCCATCATTCACATCTATAAATAGAGAGCTTCTCTATTTGTTTAGGGGAGACACAATCAATGCAAAATCATAATGCTCATTTGAGGAGGAGAATTGAGGCAAAGTTATCATCTTCATATCAAGTTCATCCATTCATCCATTTTAATCATTTCTTAGCTAGGTTATGCGAGAATTTCTCCAAGGAAGCATCAAATCTTCATCAAGTCATCAAAAATATTACAAGGGATTTGGAAAGGGACATTTTACACATCAAAATGACACCAATTCCCCCATAGGATTAAGAGTTTGCTTGCTTTAATAGGATTTAATAGATTTCTTTGTTGTGTTCATTTATTTCTTATTTTGTGCATTGTAAATGAATTCTATGGGGAATGTTTGGTTTAACTTGCATATGAATTTAATTGTGTGATTGTTTGTTGTGTTTATGCAAGTCTATAATCAAAATTCACATTTTGGCGCTAGAAGGAGGGTAGATCTCATTTTCTAATCACATTTTTTCATCAAATTCTATGTTTTTTTCTCTATTTTTGTGTCCATAGGGAACTCCATCGCTAGCAAACTAGCTTCACTATACAGAACTGCTGGCATCCAAGCGTCACGATATAGCCCTACTTCAAATTCCAAACAACAATGCTCTAGTGTTCCCGCCCATAATTCAATTTTTCAAATTGCACCGCTAGGTCTATATTCGTGCGCTGGAATTTTTAAATTCCAAAATGCACCACTGGGCCAAATAGCGACACAATCGTAGTCTATGTCCTCACTATAGAACAATGTTGACTAATAAGTGGTGCCATATAGCAATGTTGGATTCTTCAAACAATGACACCTGTGCAGACTCCACTGCTGGAAGGAATTCAAAAGTGAAGTTCATTTTTTTATGGCATGTGCCTTTTTTTAATTTTAATCATTTGGGTATTACTTTCTTTCCTGATGTCTCTTTTGCAGGTCTAACTAGTTTTCTTGTAGGTTTGATTGATCAAAGGAGGCATGATGACATCACTATCTCATAATACCAAGTGTTTTTTAACACTTTAGTATTTGTTCAACACTCCTAGAGAATTCACAATTTCTTTTATAAATTTGTTATCTTTCATGTGCTTAGGTCCTACTAGATTTAGTTTGGGCTCTAAAAATAACATTTCAATTTCTTGTTACAAAGGGCTAAAATGAACTTTAGGAAAAACTCACTAGATTTGGTTTGAGGATTAACAATTGAACAAGGAAAATTCTCACATTTCCTTTGGTGCTTAAAAAGAAGTCAGTATTGCTTTGTGGACTTAAAATGAACAAGTGCTACTTTATTTTGTAATTGCTTACTCAAAGTAATACCATCAAAATGACGTATGCGCTTCTCTCGCGCCTCATGGCGAACTTGAGAATCAAAAGGCCTTTTGGTGATCTTAAGTTGGGTAAAGTGATTGCCTCCACATTTCATTTTGGGACTAAAATTTAATAAAACATCTTGTGAGTTTGAGTGGAGGGTATTGCGTATATTCTCTCTCTTTGTGTTGCAAACAAGATTGATCGAGTTACAGATATTACTTGCTCACTTTTGTTTATCCTAGAAGGTCTGCCTTGGGGAAAAAATACTCACCCAAGGGAATGACCCAACTAGTAACACACTAAAGTCAAGTGTATTTCTAGCCGGTATATAAGTGTGGATATTGGAACAAAGGATAATATCATGCAGTTGGTTCTGATGAGAAGGGAAGAAAAGGTCTCTCACCGCATGGATCAATCCCTATGAATGGAAAGTCTGAATTAAAACCCTTGTGTAGAAAGGCCAAAATCCTTGATCTATTTGCTGGTGCAAGAATGGTCATTCTGAAACTGTCCCACACTTTTATAGTTTTTAGTAGAAATGGAAAGTATGCCATGGGAGTTTCATGGGTACTGATGCTTGGCTACCCCGTATAAGTTAGTTCCATGGAGGGGAGCTAGTGGGGTCAAGCATCTAACCATTCGCTAAAAATAAGCGTAGCTGGACTTGTCCAAGTGGGGATTCAACAAATATAGTCTTTTATATCCATAGGGTTGTACTTGATCTTGGTTACAAAATACTTTGCTTGCTCATAAACATTGGGAAACAAACATTCAACATTGTCATCAAAACTTCAAACCCTTAGGAGGAAAATATCTTTTGACAAAATTCATGTATTATTGCTTTCCCTTGGGATTTTATCCTTGGAGGTTTCTAAAAACTTGACTTTATATCTCAATTTTCTTACTAAAGTAAACAATAGATAACTTTTGCCTTGATTTCATCAAAGTTCCACATAATGCACTTTGTGGGATAAGAAGAAGTTGAGACATTGGACATCTAGTTTCAAAAGCTAATCAAGAATTGTTTGTGGTATGAAGAATTCATTAAGCAAAGCTAAGAAATAATTGGACCCCACACATGTGCTTGTGTATCTTTTGGTCATATGGTTTTCATTCAAACATTGGTCTTTTGGTTTTGAACTACTCTTAGAGAAAAGCATGTTCTTCACTATCTTGGTCTTGTAAAAAAGGTCCTTCTTAGGTTCATTTAGGATCAAAATCAAACACTTCATCCATCCCAAACATCTATCAAAATCCATCCCACCAAAACAACTTTAGATCTTTGGAAACATCATTTTAGACTTGGGTAAATCATCAAAATCAAAATCACCTTGTTTAGTTAGGAGTATGGGAATGCATCCTTTCTCATACCTCTAGTTAAATTATCACACCTTTGAATGAGTTTATCCTAAGATAACATCTAACATTTTAGGGATTACAAGTTCATTATCCAATCAAAACAATCAAAATCAAATCCTAAAGTCTAGCATTGATCCAAAGTTCCTAAAATTTTAACACCCCATATCATTCACCCCTTTCATCCTTCATCTCATCATTGGTCCTAAATTCCTCAGAGGTCAACAAGGTAAAAACACAAGAAGAACATGGAATATAAACTTGATACATACATCACGAGTGGCCTAAATCAACCAAACTATCAAAGCCTTACAATGCCAAATGATTATCAACACTCACATTTATACAATCTGTACATGGGATCAATATCTCCTAAAAATCTCAATGGTACAACAAATGTGAGTATGCCCAGTCAAAAGTTTAGAACACCTTTTCTGATGGTAGATTTAAATCCAAGTCCAAACTTACAAATCTATCGACCAAACACTCAATGCAAGAGTCTTCAACAAAACAAGATCATCCCACCAAATCCATACATGCCAACTGTGAATATACCAAGTACAAGCTTACCAAACATGAACATTTCAAATCCACACTTGGTAAACTTTGGGATAGATATGTTTTGAATCATACAAATGTTGTTCAAAGTCCAAACAAGATGTTAATGACTCCATGTATTGATCCAAGTCAAGGTAACACCATGTAAAATCAAAGTTACCTAAATCAAGGCAATGTGATTCCCAACAACAACAATCTTCAAGTTCAACCCATAATGCCAAATTTGAACATCATCCCAAATTAGAACATTGTCCAAAATTAGTTTATCCATGATCCCATTTAGACATCACAAGTATGCATTCCAAATCTACTTGAAAAAAAACCAAATCAACTATATCAAGGGTGTCAAGACCAAAATCAAGATCAATTTTTATGAGATCAAATTGCTTCACTTGCCAAAATAATTGACTCATTTCGCCAAGAAACATATTCACTCCAAAATCAATACACTCTACCATTGGTTAAACCATTTCATCAAAGCATTGAGTTATGTCAACAACCAAACCAAGAACAAAATATCCAATGTCAAGAGGTTGGCTATCAAGATCAACAACAAACTCAACCTCCACATCTCAAAGATCAATCACCACATCTCCAAAATAAATTATCACAAGGTCAATTTAAAGTACAAGTCTCACAGGGTAACAAACAAAAATACACGCCACTTGGGAAACCAATCGAATTGGTCATGCAATAGTTGGTGCAGGGAAATCTCATTAAAAAACCCGTCTATGAGAACTATCAAGAACCCTTGGTAAAAACCCCCATGGTACAATGAGAAGAACCTTTGTGATTTTCACAAAATAAAGGAACACACAACATTAGACTGTATTTGACTCAAAAATATCATCCAAGACCTGATTGATCAAAAAATAAAAACTATTGGGGAAAATGATCAGGATTCAACCACTAGTGATAACATTGAAATTCTCTCCACCACAATTGTTGAAAACAATGATCAAGACTTATCCATCAATGAGCACATTGGAGATGTTTCCACCTCATTTGATGATCAACTCACCATACATCAAGAGCCACTTTTTAGTCATCTATTTCAAGGAGTGTTAGAGTTATTTGATCCTATTGACATAATCCATGATCCATCGACCAATGATCATGTTCAAAATGCCTCTACATCATCTGATGAGTTAGAGGACATATCTCAAGAATTTATTCCAAAGCATGATCAATATCTTTCACCAAGGTCTAGCAATGGTCCTTTCCAAGAAATATTGACATCCTTGGACCTCATGGTTACAGATACTGAAGGAATCCTCAACTCAACATTTGATCCAAGACCACTCAAAGATCAAGAGGATATTGAGCCACTTCCCATGCCTAAGGAAGATATCCAAGAACCCTTTATAAGCAATCCATCCTTTGAAACTGAGGGTATGTGCAGGATCATCATGGAAAAAATAGGCCCTTAAGTGGAAAAAAATTCAAAAAAATTAGAGTTACGAAACTTGACGTAAAATTTTTAATAAGTTATCTATATTATTTAAAAAATATGTAAGAATAGAATCTATAGCAAATTAAATGTAGTTTCTAAACTACTAAGTTTATTTTAAAAAAATCTATTTGGTGAAAATTTGAAACTTCAATGCAAGAGTACTTAAATTTTAGGGAAAAAATAAGTAGGTGTTCATTTGACCACCCTAACCACAATAAAATGATAATATTTTTATAATATTTTAGATATAAGGGTATGTGCAGGATCGTGATGAACCAAAAAGTGGCAATATGATGGGTATTTGTAGGGTGTGTGGCTGACAACTTTTTTTTACCCAAAATTGATGAAACAAAAAGGGTTTTTAAATGAGATTCTCAGCTTTCCACCAATATAAATTATGCTTTACTTTGAATTTAATAAATAATTATTATTGATTTTCTATTGGAATTACGACTAAAGTACCAGTTGATAGGCTAATTGAAAAAAATCTATAGCTTTCAAATGATATCACATTTTTGAATCAAAATATGTGTCACATTCTATGCTTTGCATACTATAGGATTAAAAAAATGAATTTCATGAAGTTTGACCAAGTTAAAAGTGTGGTCAGACATGAGTTTTATATTTTTTAAAAGTTATAATAAAAAATTCATAATTAATTATTTACTTGGAAAAAAATTTAAAAAAATATGCATCACATTTAGAGATGATTCCTCTACTTATATATTAAATCTTATAAAAAAATATTATCATTTTATTGTGGTTAGGGTGGTCAGACAGACACCTACTTATTTTTTCCCTCAAATTTAAGTACTATTGCATTGAAATTTCAAATTTTGACTAAATAATTTAAAAATAAAATAAAAATAAACCTAGTAGTTTAGAAACTACTTTCAATTTGCTACAGATTCTATTCTTACATATTTTTGAAATAATATAGATAACTTATTCAATTGTTTATGTCAAGTTGCCTAACTCTTATTTTTCTGAGTTTTTTGCCACTTAAGGGCCTGCTTTTTTCCATGATGATCATGTACATACCCATAAGTAGAGGACTCATGTCTAGATGTGATACCTCTTTTTTTTATAATTTTTTCCAAGTAAATAATTAATTATGAATTTTTTATTACAACTTTTAAAAAATATAAAAACTTGTACGTCTAACCACCTTAACTTGGTAAAAAATTAATGAAATTCTTTTTTTTTTTTTAATCCTATAGTATGTGAAGCATAGAATGTGACACATGTTTTAGATTCAAAAAATGTGATACTGTTTGAAAGCTATAAATGCTTTTCAATCAGTCTATCAATTAGGACTTTAGTTATAATTCAAATAGAAAATGAATAATAATTATTTAATTAAATTCAAAATAAAGCATAATTTATATTGCTGGAAAGCTGAGAATATCCTTTACAAACCCTTTTTGTTTCATCAATTTTGGGTTAAAAAAAGGTCGTTAGCAACATCCCTACACATACCCATCATATCGCCACTTTTTGGCCCATCATGATCCTACACATACCCCTCAACCATGTCAAGAACTTGATCCAAAGCATGTCGAAAGCAATTATGAAATTGTTCAAGATTAAGAATTCATATCTCTAAGATACTACAATGATCTAATGGGCACTCTCCTATCTATACAAGATGTCACAAATGATGATCACATCCACATAGCACATACTCCTCCATCTACGAATGAGATGCTTTATGTGGATGGACACATAGATGATCTTCATTCAAAACAAGATTCCTTTACTCCTGACATTATTACACAAAAATAATGGGTTATTGATTCCCACAGTCAAAATGAATTATCAACATCAGGATTAGATATATCCCAGATTCAAACTGAGGAAATCATGTATGAAGATATCTAACATTATCCATTCAAGGAAATAGGTCAGAAAAAAAAAAGATATTCCAGGGTCAGCAAAGCAACAAAATGAAATAACATCATCTATAGTAGTCATTTATTAGAGAATGCATTCTAAACAAAACATCTCAAAATAGGGAGAATCAAAGAACAAAGATGCTACTACCACTATATTGGGGGCAACTTCATCTCAAGAAAACATCAACATAGGGGGCACAAATAATCCTTATGGTGAAATCAATGCCAATACCACAACCAAAAATGTCATGAATCTTCATCCACCCATCACCCCATCCATAAATTAGGACCAACATAAAAGGAAGGATGTAAATCAAAGCAAGAATAATGTCATCAAAGCAAAGGAAGTTAGGAAGCATAAAGGACAAATCATATACACATGGATACCAAAAAATACAAAGAAAGATTATCCCTATCAAACTCCATTAATCAAAGAAACTATGGGGAAAAATCAAAAAGGGAAAAGTATCCATCAAAGATGTCCAGAAAGGGAAAAGTAGGCTTCTCAAGCAACGTACAAAGTATATCAACCAGTTGGTCCTAATTCCATGCACACTTTCGTAACCACCCATCATTTCTCATCTTCCCAAGTTTGGAGAGTCAAAGGTTCCAAACTATCAACTAATCCATTTTTTATCCCTAAACACACTCCATCATTTCCCCCACACATGATATCCAATTCTCACATTGACTAGGTATTGGTAGCGACCCTTCATCATAAGGATTCAGAACACACTCTATCGCAATGTGCACACAAAGACAAAGTTAACTGTGGTATTAGCAAAGTAGATCAGGAATCTCAAAAGTTGCATTCAAGTGCACATATATTAGCAAAGTAACTCCTTCAAGTAGGCTATTGATAGAACATCATGAAAAAAGCATCTACATCGACACCACAAAGTGGTTCAACATGAGCTTAAAATATTTCAAAAAAAAACCCAAAAAAATATGAAAATCCAAAACAAATCAAAAAAAGGATTGAAAGCAGTAAAGAAAAAAAATCATCATCTAGTGAAAACTGCATAGGCCACACTTTGGACAGGTACCATGATGAAAACCTGGAAAACATGCATCATGTGTATAATCGATTATTTATGTGCCAGTTCAAGTGGAAGCATCTCATCCCATCCATAATAAAGTCAATATTCCATTCATATCCATAATAAATCCATTCATCCATGAACCATTTATCCAATCCATTTTCATCCATCTCCCATGTTATCTTGATCTTGGTGAAAGTTTGGTGCACATTTTACACTTGTTTATGGTAGACATCTTGACATGAGTCATTTTCATTATTCTACCCAGCATTATTTGAGCCATGAAGCACTATCCAAATGAGCTTTCTTGATCTAAACACCTTATCTTATCGCAAGGTAATCCATATCCCTCCATCCATACACCTATCCAAGCATCCACCGATTGTAGTCCATACATTGCTAGACACTAGGGGAAGATAGTTACATCTTGCATTGGGAATAAATCTTGATCTATATCTTCCAATTTATGTGGTGATCCAAACGTTGGAAAACATGAAATCAAATTGGTCAAACCATTAGTGAGCTAAAATCCAAATCACTAGCCCATGGCATATTTTGACAAGAAGACATTCCTTATAAATTTTCATCTTTCATCTTTCATGAGTCCTTACAATCACTATCAGGACCGCATCTAATTTGCACTTCAAACGTCACATGAAACCATTCAAAACAAGTTTGTTCCAAAACCAAGTTTCAAAATCTTGATCAATCAAATCCAATCAATCCATCATCATCTTGGGATATATTTCCCAGTCCTTGTGTTGCTTAAAACTATCCTTTCATTTTTGTGCATCCTCAACAATGTTATCATCATCAATCCTGATCAATCGAATCCAATCAATCTCTCATCATCTTGGGATATCCATCCTAATCCTCATGTTTCTTAACACTATTCTTGCATTGTTGTGTATCCTCAACAATTTTATCATCATCAATTCATCGATCCAAGCAATCAACCTTAGCTTCGTTTTCAAAAAAATCCCAAAATAGACCATTGATATCATCAGAAACATCCTTATCCAAATCGTCAAAATCGTGCAAAAAATCCAAAAACATTAAGAAAAATCATATCAAAATCCAAAAACATCCAAATCATATCAAAATAAAAAAAAACTCATTAAAAATAGAAAAAGTCAAAAACATGGTATCCAAACTGTGCCGTCTCTGAGCTTAAACATAGGAAAGGATAATCTTTGATCAACCCCCGAGACACAAAAAGACAAAAAAACATTAAAAAAACACAAAATCCAAAAACATTCATAAAATCTCAGAAAACCCCAAAACATTGGAAAATCAAAAATCAAAACATTTGTAAAATCTTGAAAATACTAAAAACAGCCTCAAAACAGTTTAGAAAACTCCAAAAACATCCAAATATTTGAAAAAATCCATCTATATCATCTCGCTTTCACCTGCAATAAACATCACTCATAATAAATAATCGTCATCCTCAAGCTTTGGTAAACCAATCGGAAACAAGTCTCGCAAATCAAAAGTGAAAACTTAAACATCAAGATCTCAAGTCTAGGTTAGTACGTAAAAAAGTTGGTCAACTCTTTGTGTCAATAGCCTATCATCCAATCAGTCCCATATCAAATCATTTGATAATTGTCATGTCCTAGGATGCATCCTTCCTACAATGGACATCAACATCAAGCATCACCATAGTTTAGTCTTGGCTAGTAGTATGAAGAACATTCGCTTGTTTTTTTACTTTATCTTTGTCTTTTGACTTATCTTATTTGCACTCATTTCAATGACCTCTCAATGATGTCCAAACAAAAGGATTTAGATAGAAAGGAATGGGGCAAGGATCATTATCTTTCGTCTGTTGTGCTTGTTGGACGTTCTTGTAATATAACTTGGTGAATACTTGCTTTGTTAGGTATGTATGGAGGGTGTTTTGGGAAACTTGTTGACTATTGCATTGATAGGTTATACCTTTCTATGTTTTGGTCTGAGATGTCTAAAACTTCTGAAGTGTATCCTAGCAAGGTTTTCGTATGTCAGGTGTGAACAAGAATACTCCTATCTATTTTTCAAGTCAAAGTCCATCACACTAGGTACAATGCCATCCTGGTTCTTTATACCTTGATGCATCGTACCTATGTGTGTTATCAAACATAAGGTAAATAGCCCTTTTAAAATCCCAATTCCTGGTAAGAAAATTATCATCATCATCTCTAATAAATTTGGCTTGTTGGATTCTCTTATCTTATCTTATTTTCTTTTATCTTCTTTCCGCGCTAACATGGTACCATGACGGTTAATCACAAATCATCACTAAATGCATCCAAAAACCATCAACATTGTGCATATCATATCATATAGGAAACATTGATCATCTCACATGCATTGCATCTCATCATTCCATAATATAGCATCTCATAAACTGCACATTTATCATCCAGTGCATTCTCATAAAAGCATCATCATATCACATCATATGCATCCATATCATCCATGCATCATCATATCATCTCATATCATCAAAATAATGCCATTGTCATGGTACAAATCAGGTTCAAGTGTGTGTAATATATCAAAATCATCGAATATATCTACATCAAATATTTGAGCCGAACTGATCTTGAACATCTTTTTCATGAGATCAACCCTCAAATCAAACTATTTACCCGATCTTTCGAGGGGGAAACATATCGACATATTTCCTTCACTGGGGCAACATTGGGGAAAATTTTGAAATCAGAATTTTTTTGAAATTTGATTACAACATGTTTATTCTTTGAAAAAATGCAACGAGTGCCTTGCTACAAAGAGGGGAAAAATGTGTAAGGAAAGCTAAGTGCAGAAACAAATCTCCTAACATCAAAACCTCAGGAAAGAATCCAAAGACACTTTTAAATTTTACAATTAAAGTCCAATTAAGATGCACTTGAAAGAGATAATAGAAACAGAGAATTAAACATACACATATGAAAACCAGATTTACGTGGGAAAACCCTTATGGGAGAAAAACCCACCACACCAAGAAAAGTCCCTTTGTATTATAGTTTAATGGAAATTACATACAGAGATCAAACTTATCTTTCGAATGTCAATTTACAACAGCATAATCCTTGATCAACCTTGTACAGAACATTCAAGATTCAATCTCTCTCAGAATCAAATTCAATTATCACCCATCGAGCTATTCATCCAACTGTTCATGCAACCATCGAACAATCCATTGAACCAAACATCATCTGCAATTCCATAATATATTCATGATGCCCCTGTTTGTTGAACTTCCTCACAAAACTTCCACAACAAACTAACTTCCAACGGTTCCCATTCGGCATCTCTGATTGGTTGTAGACTCACCACGTAGGATGGTCTCCCAATCAGTCAAATGCATTCACAATGTATTCACATGTCTGTGAGACACTAACCGTGTCTCCCCGATGCCACAAAGCTAGATCGTCATTATCGCCAAGAGTCCTGACCATCGGCAAGACAATACACCAAGTTCACAAGTCGTATCGACCTCAACATTCTCATCGGCGAGACAATCACTCCTTGATGAGACATCATACTGAAGTCCTCAAGTCACTTAGACATTAGTATTCCATTCGGTGAGACTATCACTACTCGCCAAGACATCACACTGATATTCACAAGTTATTCTGAAGTGTCCCATAGTCGGCAAGACTTACTGCTATCGCTAGGAGGTTACACGGATGTTCATACCCATCTGCGAGAGAACCAACTATCGAAAAGACTTCTTACCGAGACTTCCATGTTAACCCGATGAGCATCGGTGAGACAAACATATGTTGCTAAGAGTTCATAGCAAAGCCTCTGTGTTACCCCGAAGACTCCAAGTGAATGCTATCGGTGAGACTTTTCTCCATCACTGAGAGTTCTTATCGAAGTTTTCAAGTCACCCGAAAAACTTCTTTCTCCACAAGTCTCCCCAACACCGCTTGTCACCCAGAGTCTCCCCGATATCCGATAAGAATGGCCTATTGGCCAGAGATCTCCACTTGGCAGAGGGTTACAGCGAAGCCAACAAGTCATAGCGACAACACCAATCGGCAAGACAGAAGCAAGGTCTCAGTGACTAGAACTTTTCACAAGGCTACTAAACTGCCAGTCAGCGATACAATATGGATGTCACACTGACTTGGCTCTTTCAAAGGTTTCAACCTATGAGATTGAGACACATATTTCCAACAATCTCCCACTTGACGAAGATCACACAGGCGCCTCCAGAGCATAAGAGAACTACTGAAACTCATGGGCACTGAGGCCCATCGAATTGGCACACCACCTAAACTTGTCTGTGCTCACTGGCTTCGTCAATGCATCTGCAACATTCTCCAAAGTATCCACTTTTTCTAATGAGACTTTTCCATCCTCCACCATATCTCATACAAAATGATACTGTACATCTATATATTTCATCCTGGCATGGAAAGTAGGATTCTATGCCAAACAGATAGCACTCTGACTGTCACAATAAATTGTTATTTTCCTTGCATCAAAACCAATGTTAGAACACAAACATCTTAACCAGATTGCTTCTTTACAAGCATGTGTAGCTGCCATGTATTTTTCCTCTGTAGTGGACAAAGCGACTACAGCCTATCGCTTACTCATCCAACTCACTGCACCACCATTCATCATGAAAATATATCCACTGGTGAATCTTCTACTGTCAATGTCCTTTTCCCAATCAGAATCCACATAGCCTCGAATACTGAGAGCCCTCTGTGATTCAACCAAGTTCCCATGGTAACACAAAGCATATTCTGAAGAGCCCTTCAAATATCTAAATACCCTTTTCACAGCATCCCAATGTGTCCTTCCAGGATTAGCCATAAACCGACTAAGTACTCCCACTGCTTGGGAAATGTCTGGCCTTGTACAAACCATTGCATACATAAGACTACCAACCGCACTAGAATAAGGTACACTAGTCATGTCCTCCATCTCAGTAGGATATTTTGCACAATCTTCAACAGATAGCTTCATTCCCTGCAAAACTGGAACAACTAGCTGCTTGCAATCAGTCATACAGAATCTCTCTAGAACAATATTGATATACTTACTCTGACTGAGCCAAAGTTTTCTATTCTTTCTATCCCTGGTTATTTCCATCCCTAGAATATACCTTGCTGCACCAAGATCTTTCATTTCGAACTTTGCAGACAACTGAGACTTAAGATCAGAAATCATTAACTTACTATTTCCTATGAACAAGATATCATCAACATAGAGAGCAATAATAAGAACTTGATCACTTTCAGCTTTGTAATACACATAATGATCATATTTTGATCTTACAAATCCCAATGACAAAACAAACGTGTCAAACTTTTGGTACCACATTCTAGGAGACTATTTTAACCCATACAGAGATTTATTCAACTTGCAAACCAATCTTTCTTTACCTTTTTCCACAAAGTGCTCAGGCTGGGACATATAAATCTCTTCTTCAAGATCACCATGAAGAAATGTTGTCTTCACATTCATCTGTTCGACCTCTAAGTCATACGTTGCTGCAAGTGACAAAATAAATCTGATAGATGTCATCTTAGCTATTGGAGAAAATATTTCCCCATAATCAATTCCCTCTACCTGGGAATAACCCTTCGCAACCAACCTCACCTTGTATTTTTCCACACTACCATCCAGACCTATTTTCTTTTTAAATACCCATTTGTAGCCAACAACTTTTCTGCCTTCAGGAAAGTGCACCAAACTCCAAGTATCATTCTTTTCTAATGATACCATTTCTTCATTCATGACTTCCAACCAAGAGTTTGAATCAAAAATTCTAAATGCCTCTTTCACAGTCCTAGGCTCATCAGTACTAGAAATTAAAGCATAGGCACAAGTAGAATCTATCAAAGAAAAATCATACCTATCAAGTTGCTTTCTTTCATGAGTTGACCTCCTCACTTGCTGAGGCTAAAGTTCTTCTTCTTCAGAACTTTTAGAACTACTTGAGCTCTCCTCAGTTTCAGATACATTTTGAATTTTCAATTCCTCTTTATCTGGTGTCGGAGGAATTTCAACTACATCCTTTTTGTTTTTTGATTTTGTCTCTGACTGTAAATCCAAGGTAGAAGGCTTCAACTCACGAAAGATAACACTTCTATTGTATAGAACCTTCTTCGTATCAGGATTCCAAAGCTTGTATCATTTTATGCCAGCACTATAGCCAATAAAAATACATTTGACAGCCTTGTTCTCCAATTTAGATCTTTTCTCATACGGAACATGAGCATATGCCTCACAGCCAAAGACTCAAATGTGTCTCAGAGAGGGCTTCTTACCAGACCACACTTCCAAAGGTGTTTTCTCAACAAGAGCAGAATTTGGAGAATGATTTATCAAGTAACATGTTGTAGCAACTGCCTTAGCCCAAAATTTCTCCTCCAAGCCAACACTACTCAGCATACTTCGTGCTCTCTCCATCATTGTCCTATTGAACCTTTCTACAACTCTATTTTTTTGTGGACTATAAGGTGTAGTCTTATGTCTTTTAATCCCATGGACTTTACAGTACCTCTCGAATTCATCAGAACAAAATTCACTGCCATTATCAATCCTTAAACATTTTATTTTTCTTCCAATCTAATTTTCTACAAGGTTCTTAAATTTCTTAAACCGACTGAACACTTCTGATTTACTTTTCAAAAAATAGACAAATGCTCTTCTTGAATAATCATCAATAAACGATACATAGTACCTTGACTTAGACAAAGAAGGAACATTCACTGGACCAAATACATCAGAATGAATATAATCTAGCAAATCAGAAGATTTATGAGGACTAGAATAAAAAGAAACACGGTGTTGTTTTCCATATATACAATGTTCATAGAATTCAAATTCAAGGTTACAATCATCAAGCCCCTCAAGCAAGTTTTTAAACCTTTCTCACCAATGTGGCCTAGCCTATGATACCAGAGCATAGTCTTTTCTGTTGGAAGTTTAACTTCTATAGAGTTTACACAATTAGGAATATTTCCCTCTTTTCCTCCATGAGTAGCTTTCTATGACTTTTCAGAGACAGTATTACATTGAACAACATGTGCATCCAACTTGTACAAAGTACCAATATGAGCACCCCTTGCTAGCACCATAGAGCCTCTAGTCATCTTGCAACCATTTCTAGAGAATGTGACTTGCACTCCAATATCATTCAACATACTAACAAAAAGTAGATTTCAAGCTAGACCTGGTGTATGCATTACATCACTGATTCCCTTCACTCTTCCATCAAGGAATTGAATTCTAACTCTTCCACCGCCAACAATTTCCAAAGATGAATCACTTGCTAAATACACCTTCCCACCATCATATTTTTCATACTTCGTGAACCAATCTCTATGGGATGTCATGTGGAAAGATGCCCCAGAATCAATCAGCCAGACATCATCTGATGCCTACGTAGCCAAGGCTGCAATGAAGGCATTTGCATCACTCTAAGAAGAATAATTGTTAGAAGAACACTTCTTCTTCTTCTTTTTCTCCTCTTTACAATCCTTTCGGACATGACCAGGTTGCCCACAATTCTAGTACCTCACCTTGTACTTCTTGCTAGGAGACTTTGATCTCCCTTCTGATTTGGATTTGGACTTCTTGTCCTTCTTCTTGCATTTCTCTTTCAACCTTCCTCTAACAACAAGGGCCTCCTTCGCCATCTCAGAAGATTTCCTTCTCATCTCTTCTGATAACAAAGAAGCAACAACATCTTCCATCTTGAAATTGGATGTTGTACTCCCAATAGCCATCACCAGGTGATCCCATTGATCTGGAAAAGAACACAATAAAAGCATACAGCGATCCTCTTCATCAATCTTCACACCAACAGATGTTAACTATGCAATCATCATGTTGAATGTGTTGATATGATCAGCTACAGACCCTCCTTCTTGCATTCTCAAAGTGTACAACTTCTTCCTTAAGAACAATTTATTCACCAAGGACTTCCTCTGATAAATAAATGCCAGTCTTTTCCACAAGGAAGATGTAGTCTTCTCTTCATGCACATTCAGAAGAATGGAGTCTTCCAAATAGAGCCTTATCAACCCCTTAGAATTTCTATCTGCAAGGTCCCAATCTTCTTGCTTCATGCCTGTAGGATTCGTTCCAAACACATCAATCCAAAGATCACGATCAACCAACAGATCTTCCATTTTAAGTTTCCACGACTCAAAATTACTGCCATTGAATTTCTCAATTTCAATCTTTCCTGACGTGCTTGCCATTTTACCTGTAATTTGAATTACCAAACTTCTACAAGACTCCCACTAAATAGAATTGACTCAAAAAACCCAACGTACCCACAAGGATAATACAACTGGCCAGGCTCTGATACCACTTGTAAGGAAAGCTAAGTGCTAAAACAACTCTCCTAACGTCAAAACCTCGGGAAAGAATACAGAGATAATTTTAAATTTTACAATTACAGTCCAATTAAGATGCACTTGAAAGAGATAACAGAAACAAAGAATTAAACATACACATATGAACACCAGATTTACGTAGGAAAACCCTTACGGGAGAAAAACTCATCACACCAAGAAAAGTCCCTTTGTATTACAGTAATGGAAATTACATACAAAGATCAGACTTATCTTTCTGATGTCAATTTACAATAGCATAATCCTTGATCAACCTTCTACAGAACATTCAAGATTCAATCTCTCTCAAAATCAAATTCACTGATTACCCATCGAGCTATTCATCCAACTGTTCATGCAACCATTGAACAATCCATCAAACCGAACATCATCCACAATTCCAGAATATATTCATGATTCCCATGTCTGTCGAACTTCATCACATAACTGCCACAACAGACTAACTTCCAATGGTTCCCATTCGACATCTCTGATTGGTCGTAGACTCACCACGTAGGATGGTCTCCCAATCGGTCAAAGGCGGTCAAAGGCATTCACAATGTATTTGCATGTCAGTGAGACACTAACCATGTCTCCCCAATGCCACAAAGCTAGATCGTCATTATCGCCAAGAGTCCTAACCATCGGCAAGATGATACACCGAGTTCACAAGTCGTATCAATCTCAACATTCTCATCGGTGAGACAATCACTCTTTGATGAGACATCATACTGAAGTCCTCAAGTCACTTAGACATTAGTATTCCATTCAGTGAGACTATCGCTAGTCACCAAGACATCACACTGATATTCACAAGTTATTTTGAAGTGTCCAACAGTCGGCAAGACTTACCGCTATCACCAAGAGGTTACATTGATGTTCATACCCATCAGCAAGAGAACCAACCGTCGGCAAGACTTCTTACCAAGACTTCCATGTTACCCCGATGAGCATCGGTGAGACAAACATATGTCACCAAGAGTTCATAGCGAAGCCTCCGTGTTACCCCGAAGACTCCAAGTGAATGCTATCAGCGAGACTTTTCTACATTGTTGAGAGTTCTTATCGCAGTGTTCAAGTCACCCCGAAAACTTCTTTCACCACAAGTCTCCCCAACACCGCTTGTCGCCCAAAGTCTCCCCGATATCCGATAAGAATGGCCTGTCATCTAGAGATCTCCCCTTGGCAGAGGGCTACAGCGAAGGCCACAAGTCACAGTGACAACACCAGTCGGCAAGACAGAAGCAAGGTCTCAATGACCAAAACTTTTCACAAGGTTACTAAACTGCCAGTCAGCCAGACAATATGGATGTCACACCAACTTGGCTCTTTCAGAGGTTTTAGCCTGTGAGATTGAGACACATATTTCCAACAAAATGTAGACATGGAAAATGTACTGATTGATGTTGCACCTGATCCTAATTTTCTAACATCATTTTCTCCTAAATTATCTTCTTGTCTTGTCATCAAATTCCTCTCTTAACTAAATTAGATCAATTTTATCTAATTAAGTTGTCATCTCCTGTTAATTAAATAAATCATTTTTATTTAATTAACCTCATAGTCTCTATTTAATTAAATAATCCCTTTTATTTGATTAAATCTCTAAGGTCATATTATTAAATTAAATCAATTCTTATTTAATTTAAGCTAACATCTCTCTTTAATTAAATAAATTAAAAATGTTTATTTAATTAAGTCTAAATCACATTCCTCTCAATTTTGATTTAAATAAATCCTAGAATCTAAGTCAAAATTGTCACATCATCTAATCTCCTATTAAATTAATCAAATTGTGATTAATCTAATCCTAATCCATGTCACATCCTCTAGCTTTTGCCACTTGCTCAATAAATCATTTATTTTGAATTATTTAAATCTCTAATTACTTTCAAAAAGGCATCAATGGTTGGAATATTCCCCAAATTTGAAAATGCCTCCAAAAGGATGTCTCCTTCCAACAAGGCATTTAACTCATCTTACAAGTCCTTTTCTTGAGCTATGTGACATTAACTTCACCTTTCACCTCATCCTTCAAGCCATCTTTTGAATTTAATCTCCCCCCTCTTTGCACATTCTCCAAAATGTGCTCAACCTTTGGCAATTAGCATGATTACAAGTGGCATCTTGTCATTGGTTTATCTTTTTTCCCACATCCTCCATATCTTTCAAATCCTCCATCATTCACATCTATAAATAGAGAGCTTCTCTATTTGTTTAGGAGAGACACAATCAATGCAAAATCATAATGCTCATTTGAGGAGGAGAATTGAGGCAAAGTTATCATCTTCATATCAAGTTTATCCATTCATCAATTTTTATCATTTCTTAGCTAGGTTATGCAGGAATTTCTCCAAAGAAGATTCAAATCTTCATCAAGTCATCACAAAGCTTACAAGGGATTGGGAAAGGGCCATTTTCCACATCAAAATGGCACTAATTCCCCCATAGGATTAAGAGTTTTCTTACATTAATAGGATTTAATAGATTTATTTTTGTGTTCTTTAGTTATTTCTTATTTTGTGCATTGTAAATGAATTCTATGGGGAATGTTTGGTTTAACTTGCATATGAATCTAATTATGTGATTTTTTGTTGTGTTTATGCAAGTCTATAATCAAAATTCATAGCTTTTAATGTTGTTTGTCAGGTTTACATTAAAAAATACACTTAACTAAGTCTTATGAGTGCATAAAGGGGTCATATAAAGCATAACAAAGGTGTAAATAGTGAAAACAAGCCTATAAAATTGTAAAATCTTGTTACAAGACTTTACAACAGTTTAGAATAGGACTTGACAAGTGATGAAAAGGTAATTTTATGGTGAATTTTAATGAGAAGAGTCTAGAAAAGTGTAGAAATGTGTTGGGTATGTGTAGGATCATCATGGAAAAAACAGACCCTTAAGTGGCAAAAAATTCAAAAAAATCAAAGTTAGGCAACTTGACGTAAAAATTTGAATAATTTATCTATATTATTTCAAAAATATGTAAGAATAGAATTTGTAGCAAATTGAATGTAGTTTCAAAAATACTAGGTTTATTTTTTTTTAAAACTATTTAGAAAATTTGAAATTTCAATGTAGTAGTACTTAAATTTCAAGGAAAAATAAGTAGGTGTATTTAACCACTCTAACCACAATAAAATGATAATATTTTATTATAAGATTTTAGATATAAGTAGAGGACTCATGTCTCGATGTGATGCATATTTTTTTGTAATTTTTTTTAAATAAATAATTAATTTTGATTTTTTTATTATAACTTTTAAAAAATACAAAAAATCGTATGTATGACCACCTTAACTTGGTCAAAACTTCATGATTTTTTTTTTATTAATCCTATAGTATGTGAAGCATAGAATTTGATGCATGTTTTTAATTCATAAAATGTGACACCATTTGAAAGCTATAGATATTTTTCAATCAACCTATCAATTTGAACTTTAGTTGTAATTCAAATAGAAAATGAATAATATTTATTTATTAAATTCAAAGTAAAGCATAATTTTTATTAGTGGAAAGATGAGAATCTCCTTTAAAAACCCTTTTCGTTTCATCAATTTTGGGTAAAAAAAAGGTCATCAGCCACATACCCAGTACATACCCATCATATCACCACTTTTTTTCCCACCATGATCCTACACATACCTTGTTACAACACTTCACAACACCTTCACAAAACATCATAATTTGAATGTTTAGGACCTAATGTGAATGTGTAAGTTACATTGCAACATTAAATC
This sequence comes from Sequoia sempervirens, assembly GCA_007258455.2. Taxonomy (NCBI): domain Eukaryota; kingdom Viridiplantae; phylum Streptophyta; class Pinopsida; order Cupressales; family Cupressaceae; genus Sequoia; species Sequoia sempervirens. Next base: position 196,061,107 of record VDFB02000008.1, on the reverse strand, counting down.
AAAGAAAGATAAGTCAAACATCACAAGAGAAATACCTAAATAACCATGAAAATGTCAATGATCCATTTTTCTATGGTATAGGTCTTTGTGTTGTTCATTCTTAATAATCCTTGAAACTAAACATATACTACAGTATGAACTACCTCTCTCCAATAGAAATCAAGAAAAATTGCTTCCATCAAGATGGCCTTTGTTTCTTGAAAAATATTTTTTTTTCTTTCCATAACTCAATTTTTTTGAGTTCTTGTGCAAAAAATGCCTCATTATACCACAATTTTCACAACATCCATTGAACTCATTTGAAGTGAACTCACCTCCTCAATCATACCTCAAACATTTTATCTTTGTATTAATTTCATTCTCAACCATAGATTTTAAAACCTTAAATCTATTGAAAGCATCAAATTTATCTTTCAAGAAATTTACCTATGTCATCCTTGAAAAATCATCAATAAAAAACATGAAATACATTTCTCCTTTCAAACTTTTTATTCTGGTAGGTTCACACAAATCAATATGCACCAACTCCAAGGGTCTACAAGAGGAATACTCTTTATACTTGAAACTTATCCTTGTCTACTTTCCAAATTGACATTCCTTGCACATTGTACTTATAGGCTTGATTATCTTAGGCATATCTCTTACCGCATTCAGTGAGATGATATTCACAAGATTATCAAAATTAATGTGTCCCATTCTTCCATGCCATAGCCAACATTCACTTGCTCATCCCAAAAGACAAGCTCTTCCATTGACATCTCTTAGACTGTATATATCACCACTTGTAGTAGAACCTTTAGAAACCAATTGTCCATACTTTTCTTTTCTGATAAATCACATCCACTCTTATTGAACAAGATATTGTAACCATTTTATCACATTTGAATCAAACTGAGAATATTATGTTGGATACCTTTTCCATAAAGAACATCTTCTATTCTACTCTTTCCATCAATACTAATAGAACCTTTTCCACATATCTGCACAAAGGTATCATCTCCAAGCTTTACTATGCCACCATTCCACTTCACAAGTTTGATAAACTTGCTCTTATCTCTTGTCGTGTGGTCAGTACAACCACTATCAATCACCCATGAATTACAATTATCTTTTGCATGCAAAGAAGTACACACCATACTTGGATCTTTAGCTTTATCTTCAATCTTCTTGGTAGCCAAGAACAAGATTTCATCTTCACTATTTGGACTAATATAGTCATCATCTTTAGTAGAGAAGGAATCCTCCATGGACTAGAGACTCTTCTAAACCTTATTTCTTCTAGGCTCTTTACTTCTCTAATCAAAATATTTCAAGGGAAATTTAGAAGAAAAATGACCAACTTATCCACTCTTGAAACATTTGAAAGGTATCTTATATTTTTACTTTTCAATACCTCTCTTCAACTTCCTTACAAAATTTTCTTCCTCTTTCAATGTCACTATCTAGATCAAATTCATTATACATATCCTTTTTACTAACTTTGAACATAACTTCCTTCTTAGGACCTTCTTTATCAAACTCTCTCATTTCAAATGTAATAAGGGCACCATATAATTGATCCATTGTAATCTTATCCAAATCTCTAACTTCCTCAATATAAGATACTTTAGCACTATAAGATTTAGGAAGAGATATTAGTACCTTTTTTTACTACCATAGATTCTTCAAGATCTTCACCAAGTCCTTTTATTAAATTGACCGCTTCATCTACCCAAAGCACATATCCAACAATATCTTCATCCTCTGACATTTTCAAGTTCTCAAACTTGTGTTTGAAGATATGCAACTTGGTTTGTTTTAATTTGACATCTCCTTCATAGATGTTACTCATCTTTTCTCAAACATCCTTTGTAGACTTGTAGTCCATCACCTTCACCAAGTCAAAATTTGATAGACCACTCAAGATAGCATTATTTTCCATACCATAGTTCTCATAGGACCTGATCTGAACTGGATCAATTGGAGGAGTAGCAGGAACAACATAGCCATCTTTTGACAAATTTCCAAACACCAAACCCTAAAGAGGTCAGATGAGTTTCCATTTAGAATCTCCAAAAAGTGAAATTTATTCCATCAAACCTAGGCACCTTGTGAGATTATTTTTGTGTCATCTCAGATCTTCCTTGGGTTGTTAGACTTCTTCTAAGGAACTAGGATCTGATACCAATTGTCTAATACACATCAAAATACTGAGAGGAGGATGAATTTCTATTCAATCAAATCTCAAGCCCTCTAGAACAAACTAAAACTTAATCTTCACAGCACAAATAGGAGAAGGAAATATCAACACAAAGCACAACACCACATAACACCAAATGTACATGGAAAACCCACAAAGGGAAACACCACAGTGAAAAAAGCTACTAGAAGCTACTATCCTAATCCAACCTCACAATGAATCACAGTTACAACTTTGTTTTAGGGATACAACCCAAGGAAGCTACTACTCCTTGTAAAGGTTTTAGGGTCACTCCCAAGGAAGCTAGAACTCCCTATAGACTTTGTTTTAGGGCTACAACCCAAGGAAGAAACTACTCCCTAATCTAAGAAAAAAATCAAAAAAGATTGCAGCATGGTTGTCCTTTTTCTGTTTGAATCTAACAATGAAGCTCAATCCTTTTGATGATTGTATTTCTATTTTTTCCCTTCTCCTTTGATGATTGCAATTCTAATTTGAAAACATTTGTAACTTATTCAAATGTCTTCTTTACAACTTACCGACTCGTTGTCTTTATCCTTCAAGAATATTTTCTTTTGGCTCACTACCTCCAGCAAATAATTAGGCGCTCTCTTTAATTCTCCTCTATCTCAAAAATATCTTCAAGATGAATCCAGATAGGATCTATCACTTCTCTTTCTCTTTCAGTCACTTACATAAACATCATAATGCATTACACATCATTAGAATCACACTCACAATCATTCCTTCACCTAGATCAACTAGGTTTGCAATATATACATGATATTACATTGATTATATTACATATGTTAGCATACAATACAAAATATTGCAATTACATGTCATCCAAAGATCAACAAAAACATCAAACATGAAGAAGACAAGACCAAAATGAGTTACACGCAACACTAGGAAGAGGAACATGCCTTGTGGATTCCAAAAAACACTTAAGCTACCAAATAGCCAAACTCCAACCAACTCCAACATACTTTTGACATCAATGACAACCAGACATAATTACTCTACCTACACTTTTGACATCAATGACAACCAGACTGCAACATGAGGGAGAAAAAAATTATGATCTATATAATATAGAGGTCGAGGAAGCTTCAAAAAGTAATAACCCTAATTTTTACAAGAGTGTAGATAAACTAAACTAAAATTGTGATTTGGAGTCTTTTATAGTAGGAGTCGACCTATTGTAGAAAAAATATTTTTTGGAGGAAACCATTTTGGCATAACAAGATAATTAGATGGTGACCTCCAAAAATGATATCAATGATCCCCCAGTAATTTTTATTCCTCATTAAAAACCCCAACATTGGAATCAGAAAATGTAGTTAACCATCCTCATGGATGCAAAAATATTCCCAAGAAATAGTTTTAGAAAAAATTAAGCAAAGGATTTTGGAAAATAGTAAGAAAAAAGTCTCCTTTGATAAGGGAGATCTCCAAATTGAAGTCGAATTGGATAAAAATATAAGGTGTAATGATAATACTATAGATTCTGGAAAAAGGTTTTTGAACTTGAAAGAGGTAATAACATAGAAAGTGTCTTGCAATATAATAATAGTACTAAATTAAAAGAATCCCTAATAGAAGGTGGAGTAGGCAATAATTTATTGGATAATATAAATAAAGTGAAAGGATTTTTTGTAGACAAATATGAGCAAAAGAAGATATCCTAGACTTATATCTAGATAAAGATCTTCAAGAATAAAAAAACCTTCGATTGGAAGAGGATGGATCTGGTTTGTTAATTATAAGTGTTTATATTATCATTTGTAAATAGTGTTACACATATTCAATAAATTAGAGTGCGAGGAAATAATCACACCCTAAAGTCCAAACATAGCAAACCTAACATAAAAACATAAAACAAAACCATTAAATGGCAAGAACCAAAATAGACGAAGGAGGAGGATCCCATCATCACAAAATTCCCTAAAAATACCTATATACAACCATTAAACATGGCTCTAAGAAAATTCACCACCAACAATTCAATGCAGGAAAATTCACCGCCATGACAAATTCACCTCATGGACAAATTCACCTCATGGAAAATTCACCACTAGTAATCAACTGTGGTGAATTTTCATGAGGTGAATTTGTCATGGCAGTAAATTTTCCTATGGTAAATTATTGACCGTGAATTTTCTGACGGTGAATTTGCCTGAACCCATTAAACATATAACCCCTCAATTATGAGAACATGTCTGTCTTAAGGACAAGGGTACTATTTTTTTTTCCTAAGGATCCCAATTGAAAGGTAGAAAGCAGTCCACGATTTTGTTTTTTTGTTTTCAGTGGAAAGTGGCCATTACTCATGCCAAATTCGATGAACTAAGCATTGTAGTCTCGTACCATTGATAGCTTCACATTCAACCTTTACTGTAAATCAGATGCTCGAATCAATGGATGTAAACTTAACCACAACTGGCAATGGTGATGTGCCACATTTTTCACGTATTCAGCGGTCGGAAGTAAGCAACAAAGCGACGAAGCCCGATTTCTTCTTCGAACGGATTCGTAACAATTCAACGGTAGCGATTACTTAACGTCGTCATTCATGACTTCTAAGGCTGGCAGAGAACAGATAAGCGGATACGCTGCAATCTTTCTGAAAGCGGCATGTTACTTAATGGTGGCAGGTGGTTCAGACTTGAGCGTACCTTCTTTGAACTAAAAAATGAACTAATAGAGTAGTATCCCACGAATTATTTTTGTGAACAAATAAAGAAATGGCATATCATTGAATTGCATGGTTGTGAGGACAACCACGTAGCTATATTCTACGTCTATTAATTAAGTCTATGGTAATGTATTGCATTAACCTTTTTGCTGGATTATCTCCAAGTTTTTGAGCTCTGCATCAAAACTCTGGTATGTCTCCCTCCATATTATAATCCAGTGCTTCCGATTTCGTGAGTTTTTGTTATGTCTTTACATCAGTTGAAAGTAGAAGTGGTTTCTAATTGTATGCCAGTGTTCTATTATTTTGAATGTGAGTTTGTTTGAGTTTTTAGCTTTGTTTCTTGAAATGGGTGTTATTAGATCTGTTTTTGTTAGACTGTTGTTTACAGAAGTAGTTGGTTTTGTTAGAATACATTAAATTTTTGGTTGGTATGAATAATCTGAAACATAGAGAATGTGAACTGTAATATCTGTTGGATGTATTTTGGCTATTCACAGTTATTTTGAGTTGGAAGAAATCTATCTAAGTAGAATAATCTGCAACATGGAGAATGTGGACTGTACAATCTGTTGGATATATTTTGCATATTGGCAGTTATTTTGAGTTGGAAGAAGTCTATATCAGTAGAGATTCCCCTTTAAAGGTGCTCTATTTAGATTTATGTTAGTGGTGTATACATCCTTGTGAAATTTCCCAGATGAACAAATTTCATGAAGGCCTTCTGACAGGCGTTGTCCTTTGAGCTGATAATGACAAATCTGATCTCTACCCAGTCTTGCAGACGACTCAAATTTCCCTCATGCAGTACATTTCAAGGAGCCAAGTTAGCATGAAAGTCTGCATTTAGTTTTCATCATGGATGTCCTTCAACTCAAAAGTGTTGAAACTTATGTTTAAAAGGAAATTGGAACATGGGTATCAATCCTCATTATTATGCTCCCTCAAGATAGATGTCTTACACATTTGCTTTTGCTTTTGGCCCAAGTGATAAAAAAACTATTTTATTCTCATTGGCCTGATTTTTCTTCTCATATTCCTTTGTGGGGTTAAGGGGAAGCAGCCTCGGGGGGGGGGGGATACATCTGCATAAGATGCACACTGGTCCTTACCCTTCCCTCTCTCCCACTCTAAAATTGTGAAGAGACAATTGCCAAAAAAAATATAAAAAATTGAAAGGGGGAATTATAACTTATGGTTTAGTTTTTAGTTGAACTATCTCATGGAAAATCGAGAGAAATGGGACAAATAATCTAATACCAATCAAGTCCCCCATGATAATCTTTAAAAAAAAAGACATATGATCAATGTCATAATATTTTGGAAAGAAAAAGGTTCTGTAACTTTCAAAAATCTTTTTTTTTTTTTGTCAATTTTAGTTATAAAAAATATGATGGCATTTGTTGCATTTTTTAATGTTCAATTCACAATACAAATAATTATGGACCATTGTCTATGACACATGTCACCACAACAAGATTTGGGTTCACTAATTTTACTTTTCCATCTATACCTTGCATTGCTCTTACTCTCTGATATACAATACAATTTGCTCCATAACAAGCCTTGCTTGTTTAACCCCAAACAAATTATAACTCTTTGGGACCATTCATGCACACAAGTGGGTTTTTAGTTGACTATATGAACTTTTATACTAATTATGATAATTACTACAATATTAAAGTTAACCCTCACCATTAAGGAATTGCTCAATCATTGTGAAATGTTATCAAAGAGGTGATGCTAGGTTGAATTTTAAAGTTCTTTCCATCCTTAGGCCTACTCAACAAGAATAGTAGTCATTATAAACTATATGGATACATGAAATCATATGCTTTGAAATAAATAAATATGGAGAAATATGGAGAGAAAAAAATGTAACTCTACACTATTTTGAGGTTTCAGGTCCTTTATAAAAATATATTTTCTTTTAATCGAAAACATAGAAAACTAAAAAATAAAAATGAATAAAACAATATATTGCTTAATCTAATAAAAAACAACATATTGGCTTATGAAATGTTCAATATAGAATAAAAATAAAATAAAAAAATTGAAAGCTTGGAAATAAATTAAAAAAATTACTTTGAATGATGAATGTCTTTGATGTGAACTATCTGATAACTATAGTGGTTATCAATGGCATCTTGGGAATCCTTCAATGATCCAAAAATACAACCACCCTAAGTAATGGCATACAATAAGTTTTAAGAAAGAGAGGTAAATTTAATGCCACTTTTTTGTGATTTTATGTTGTTCCTAGGTTTAGATTTAAGTTTTAAGAATTTTGGATTTTAAAATATGCTTTAAAAAAATAAAAAATAAAAATTGTTATTTATCCTATAAGTTGTATGGGTTCACCATGAAGCATTCACTTAATGAAAAATGACACAACACATGCATTCATAGGGTACTAAAAATCACCTCTAATTTTATTTCTACCCTTCAAAATAATATTTTGAATAGCCTCTTTTCATACACTTTTATAATTAAAATATTGTCCTATATTATCTAAGGGTATTTGATGTATCTATTTTTTCATTATATTTGTATATCCCAAATTATTATTTCTACTATATGTATCCTACATGGAAAATGGCATGCCTACCACTCCATTTTTCTAGAACATTTATAGTATTTTTTATTTTTCTATATATTTAATTTTGCACTTCCCAAAATAATATACTTAAAAGTAAATGCAAGAAAATTTGAAGAGACTCATAGCATGTGCCTATAAATCTAAAGAGGCTCATCTAAAATAAGAACTTAAAATTATATCCAACAAAATGATCAATATGCATCCTATCGAGATTGTATAAGCAATTAACAAGATTTGGGAAAGGATAAAGTCACTTCTAGTTATAATCTCATTAGTATTGGAGCTTAGAATAATACAACACTCTTTTTCAATATTCTACCACATACTACATATTTGCAAGTAAATACGTACTATATTGGCCCACACCTAATTTCATCATCTTAGCCCTTGCTTATTGTTGAATCCTTGCCTTTTAAATCCCATACATGCATGGCTTGCAATGTTTAAAATCAAACATATGCCAACATTTATATATTACTTTGGTGGCCTTGTTTGTTAAATTGTCACATAAAAATGTTTAATAATATTAATCAAAGTTATGTTTATATCATTCATATAGGCCTGGTTCATGATTATTTAAATGGCATGTTCAATTATGCATAGACCTTTTTAAACTTTTATTTGGCACCTTGTTTAAATTAATCCCTTTATTCTATCTTTGAACTAACCTCCTAAATTGCTCATTTCACTTAGATGAAGTTGCTTCCAACATCTAAAGATAAGCCCCATTAGTCAATTAAATTGTATAAGCTCACTTATTAATCTACTCTCCATTAATTCAAATTCCTTTGTAATGTTCACTCAACCTTTTACACTCTATAATCTACATGTGGTCTTGTGTGGCATTTATCATGGGTTCAAACCAATAGTTGTTTGTCATTTTCATTTTGTTGGCCACCATGTCACCTTGTGAACCCTCTAGACACATGGCATGCCCTCCTATGAGGGTTATAGGAATAAAAAAATGAAAACATCTCTTTTTTGTTACCAATATACCTATTCAATTGATCTTACTATCCATGTGCACCAACCATTCAATCAACCAAACTAAATCAAACACTAGTTTAACCCTCCACAAAATCCTTGAGGACCCATGTGGCATTAGATACAAGTATGGCTCATGGTACCCTCAAACATAGTGTAATCCTATCACGTTATTCACCACTTCTTGTGATTGATCCAAGGCTCCACCTTATATAAGTGTATCACCTTTCTATAGGTTGGTTGTCAAATATGTTCCAATATCCAATTCAAACCTTGATCATTTTGGTTTGGTCATCACCATTGAAACTATTATCCCTATTCAATCACCATTAGATCCATTATGCATGTTATGTCACATTCCCTTCTTCATGCTCGATAAAATTTATAATTTGAGTAACTAATGGATGATGGGAATGGGACCATCATAGATTTTTTTATTGATCCTAACTTGTCTTTGGCATGTGTATGCAAGGGTTTTCCTATTTAAACTCCCATAGGTCACATGTGTCCTTTCTTTTTCCAACATCCTCCTTTCTTGTGTCAAAATGGGAGCTTTGAATCATAAAGGATAGAAATATTTTATTAGTTATTGTATTTAAAGATTCCCTAGCACGCATGTATGAAAATATGGAAGCATAGACAAGGAAGGTGAATTATTTGTCATAATGCCTCAAAGAGATTCAACTGCATAGATTGTAATGATTGTAGGATATGCACAAGATGTATTTATTAAAAATTCATTAGAAACTTTCAAGAAAATGAAATTGGTAGGTGTAAATCCAAACTCAATAACCTTTTCCAACATCCTCGTTGCCTAAGCCAAAATGGAATCTTTGGAACAAGATGTGGACATCCATCAAAACATAGTGGAACAAGAATTTTGTTTCAAGTTTTATAGTTACAATTTCCATAATAATCATGTATACAAAATGTGGAACTATAGACAAAGAATTGAACTATTTAAATAATGCCTCAAAGATATGTCATATCATGGAAAGGATATGCACACAAATAATTTTTTAATAATAACTTGATAAGGCTTTAGAAATTTTTTAACCCAAATACAATTGGCGGGTGTAAAAAAATCCACAACTTTTTCCAAAATCCTCCTTTCCTATGTGAAAATGGGATCTTTGGAGTATAGAGGATAGAGACAATTTACCAAATTTTGTAGTTACAATTTTCGTAGTAGACATGTATGCAAAATGCAGAAGAATAGACAAGAAAGGTGAATTGTTTAACAAAATTACTCAAAAATATGTGATCTCATAAATTTCAATGACTAAAGGATATGCACTTGATGCATTCGTTGAAATTCCTCAGAAAGTTTTTAAAAAAAATGCAATTTATAGGTGTCAAGCCAAACTTGGCATTCTTTGCCAACATCCTCCCAACCTATTCCAATATGGAATCTTTGGAATAGGGTATGGATATCCTTCAATGGATAATGGAAGGGGTATTTTTATCAAATGCTATATTTGAAACTATCCAAGTAAACATGTATGTAAAATATGGAACCATAAACAAGGAACATGTGAATTATTCAAAATAATTCCTCAAATAGATGTCATGTCATGGAATGTGATGATTATAAAATTTGTACATTTTTGGTTTCTTGACAACTTGAAAATGATTTTGAAACTTTAAAGAAAATGCAATTGGCATGTGTAAAGTTAAATTTCATAATCTTTTTCTAGCATCCTCTCTACCTATGGTAAAATGGCCACTTTGGAATAGATATAGGCATCCAAATCTTAAAGAAAGGGGGATTTTTTGTTAGATATTATAGTTTGAAATACTTTATTAAATATATTCAAAATGTAGAAGCCTAGAAAAGGCACATGAACTATTTCATAGAATGGTCTCATAGAATATCATGATTTCATGATATGTACAAAATTGATTTGTTGATAAGGTTTTAGAACCTCTCAAGAAAATGTAACTAAAGGTGAAAATCTAAATTCCACAACCTTCACTAGCCTCCCTCCTACATGTACCAAAATAGTAGCTTTATAATAGGGTATGGGCATCCATCAAGCATAAATGATAGAGATTTTTTTTCAAATGATGTAGATATTGTAGTTACAAATTTCCTATGAGACATGTATGAAAAATGTGGAAGCATAGACAAGGCTCGTTAACTATTTAACAACATGGAGAAGGAGGCACGGTCTAAATAAATACAAGACCACACTTAAATAAGTAGGAAAATTGAGCCTATTATTTAAAATGTATAAGGTAAAGTGTGAAATTTCTATATTCTAATACTAGACACACGTTTGAAAAAAATACAAGGTAGAGCGAATATAGACTTCATAAACCATGTAAACAATATACATTGATACTAATTTTCTAAATAATGTAAATTGTAAAATATGCCCACTCTTCTTCTCTCTAAACTTAGTGTTTATGAACTTTTTGCAATTACAATATAGAATTTGTATAAGAATACAAAAATACAAAGAACATAAGCAATAACTAATACTAACAAATCTACATAAAAGGAAAGATCACTAACATTTTATACACATGTAGTATGGTTGTTTTTCTACTTTTTTATAGCATGTTGTTCTAACCATGAAGTCTATTCTTTTATTATTAATAAATATTTTCTTAATAAGTAAGAATTATAATAAGTATTATTTTTTATTATAGGTAAAATAGGTTTTGAAGGGGCCCCAAAAGCCTTTACAAAATAAAACACTGCTTCAGTAAATAATCAAAAATAGAGCAAGCATCCAAAAAGAAGCCAAAAACCAACAAAACATCAGCCAAAAAGAGGCATAGAAAATAGCACATGACTAGAGATTCTTCAAGATGTTCGCCACATCCAAGTCACTATCAATGATTTTTTGATGAACCTCCATAACTTCCACTACCTCTTCAACAAGAATTCCAACATTAGCATTCAATTTGGTTTTATTACGGGTTCTAGCTAAAGGACCCATCTCCCTCACCACTTTTTGTGGGGCTCCAACACTAGCCATAGCATCTTTCATACTAGAATTATCCCCCAACCACTTCTTGGCTTTCTTGTTCAACAAACACAAAAAAATTGGCTTCATTACACATAGCATGCTTGCTCACCTCAAGAACCTTCTCCAAATTTTTATTGACATGCTCCAAATTTTCTTCGAGGACAACAATTCTATGCTCATAGGAATTTTTCATTTTAAGCATCTCATCAACGATCATTTTAAGAGTATCAAAAAATTGATTAACCTCAAGCTAGACCTTACTAAATTGAGCCTAAACATTAGGGACCCTAGAGGAAGAAGCCTCATTAGCATTGTTATTCATAGCTCTAACCCTGACATTAGTAAATTTTGTTTTGTGGAAGACCCATTTAAAAAGCTTGAATAGGGTTAAGGAACCATCTTTTGCCATGCTAAGAAAATTAGGCATATCTTCCCTCCTGATGTTGAAACCATCCATGTCAATTGCACTATCCTCTTGGGAATCACTGTTGGTAGTGTCATTAACCATGGTTTCCTTCCCTTTCTGACTAGAAACAACATTGCCTTTAGCCAAGTCCTACTCCATCATCTAATCCTTAGAACCCTGTGAGTTACCATCATGCTCTTGCACCTCTTTCCTCTTAGGATTCTTAGGAAGATTCCTCATCTTTGGCCCTTCTTTTTTCATCAATTTAGAACTAGGTCAAACCCTCATCTGGACCCTATAACTAGTATCCTCCTTGCTCGTATTACCCAAAACAACACCTTTTAGGTTCTTACCTCATGTCCTCTTCATAGAATTATACTTTTGATTGTAGCAGGAACAGTCTACCTCCTCCTCACCGCCTATTTTATACTCATCATCCTTAGAGGTATTAGGAGGGTTTCTCTTTTTTCTTCTCTTTCCCTCAGAAATGGCCATAGATTCTAAATCAACATCCATGGTCGTTTCTGACCCAGGGGCATAATATTCATCATTAGACTCATCCTCCAACCCTATAACATACTCATAATCTTTCTTCTTCTTCCCCACATTAGAAATTTTGGGTTGATTAGGGATAATAAAGGACTTAATATTAGAAATTATCAGAATTAAACCTTCATGAAGGACAAGGCTCTTGGGGTTGTGTTTGTGATCTCTTATTCCATGTTCCAAAGAGACCAATAAATAAAAAGGAAAAGACACCATCTTATTGTGCCTAAAATGATTAAGCAAAACAAAGTGATACCTTGAGAGAATAGAGAAGCAATCATTGAAGGTGAAATACCTCATAATTTATTGTGCAACATCTCCCCATATAACCTTGATTGAGGAGTGATAATAGCCTCCACATTTAGCCTGCTCCAACTTCCACCTCTTATCATCTTTGAAGAAGATATCCAGGGCTGCACTGGACTCATTTTCATCTCTATAGAATTTTCTACCATTAGTCGATGTAAGCCAGTGATTTTTGCTATGATATCCTTTGTAATTTTGAAATCCTTTCCCCAAATTTGCAACACATGATTTTTTCATCCTTCAAGAAACTCCTGTGACATCTTCAAATAATGGCCATACAACTTCTCCCTATAGGGAGTCACTCCCCCTACCTCCAACAATCTCCAAACCTTCTCATTGCATTTCATAGTGTCACAAGATATAGGTTCTATTTTATTTTGATCACCCCCCCATCATTGCAATAGGTAAGCACCCCAACAAAAAGAAAAACTTACAAAGGAGACAAAGAAACCTTGAAAAAAATTTAGCTTTCCAATTACCCACAATTCGCGTGGAAAAGACTAGATGGAAGAGAGGAATTATGAACATTGAATGCCTAGTCATTCAAGCCTCAAACCCATCAAAAAAATGCATATCCTTACCTCTAAAGGATTTACACCTTGAAAGGAAATGTTATGTCAAGAACATGTGAAAAAACACCATCACTATAGGAACCCCCTTCTCAACTCATTTTTGAATCATGATGAATTACCAAATGTGCTTCAAGGGGAAGGGGATCGTGTTCTCCCAATTCCATATAATCATTCACCTCATAGTTAGTGAAAAATTCAGCTAAACTATTTCCCTCTTTATAAACATGGGAGATGAAACATTGGTCGAAAGAACACAATATATCTAAGGCATCAATGACTAGGGATTCCACCCTCCAAGAAGGAGAAGAAATTTTCCTAAGGTTATTGATAATATTGAGGGAATCACCCTCAACCCAAACTTTGTCATTACCTCTAGATTGATCTAACTTCAAACCATGATAGGTTGTTGATGCTTTCACAAAATGGTTTATCTAGGTTCCCAAAGGGAGCACCACCGCAAAAACAAAACTACCATTAGAATCTCTTAACACTCTCCCACAACTAGTAGGACCCAGATTACGTTTGGCAACTCCATCAAAATTAACTTTCACCCGCCCAATAGGAGGAGCCTTCCACACAACATCATTCCTAGAGGCCTTTCCTTTGGTCAAAGGCAAGGAAATATCACAGGATAGCTTCTAATTTTGAACAACCTCATCATCCCCCTAAGAAACCACCAGCTTAGGCCCTTCTTCAAAATAAATCTCTGTCAAGAAATTCTCTGTAATCATAGCACAAATATTATTAGGAAATCTGAGAGAAGGGAGAGAAAAATCACTAAAAATCCTATTGTTTCTTTCCAGCCAGATTCCCCATGCAAGATGAGGCAGGATGAGAGACCACAGAAAAACCAAAGCAAGATTCAAAGAAGGATCCTTCCATTGAGTCCATAAGTCACTAATTGAAGAGGGGAAAACCTAGCACAAACCCCAAAGAGAAAGAACATGAGCTCATACATCATGCACAAACTTGCAACCAATCAAAAGATGATTGGGATCCTCCACATCCTCTTCATATAAGAAACAATGGTTAGGAAACATAAAGCCTCTTCGCACAAGATTGTCAATAGTTAGCACTTTACATTGAAAAAACAACCAAAAGAAAATATTTACTTTTGGAATCAACTTTGGACTCCAATGAGAAGCCAAAAAAGGGGCATGACCAATGAAAGAAACTTGCAGGGAAAAGCTCAGGGAAACAGATAATTTAACATTAGAAGAAAGCCTCCACACAATCATATCCAACAAGACAAAAGAAGGAATATTAATAAAGGGCAAGGCTTTTGAGAGAATCTCCAAACCAGGGCTGAGATCATGCAACCTTTTCCACATACCATTACTTATATAATCATCTACAAATTAGGAAAAATGCTAAACAGAAAGATCCATTCAAGGGAGAGCACAAGGCTCATCTTTTATCAGATCATTCCCAAAACAAAATCATTCTCCCATTCCCAAATCACCACCTCAAACCCTTAGAAACAATATGTTTTAACTTCACCATAGATTTCCAGAGGATCAATCTAGAAGGAGTGGAAAATCCCAAGGCAAGGAGATCTCTAATACAATGCACTCCCCTAAGATATTTACTTGAGAAAATACATGCCCATTCACTATTACTAGAAATGAGATTCCAAAGTTTCTTAGCAAGTAAAGCCATGTTAAATTCTTTGATTTTTTGAAATCCAAGACCCAAAACATTCTTATGTCTACACACATCATCCCATGAAACAAGATGTAACCTTTTTCGCTCTTCCACCCCTAACCATAGAAAATTCTTCTGAATACTTTCAATTTTATCCACAAATATCCTAGGCATTTGAAAAAGACTAAGGGCATAAATAGGGTGATTTTGAAAGGTAGACTTGCTCAATTGAATCTTCCCCACTTGACTCGGAAAAGCACCCTTCCAACTATGGACTACGGAAATGGAATGCACAACTTCCTTGTTCACACCAAAAGGGGAATGGAGGTAGAGGAATCTAATTTCGCAAAGTTCACACTCAAGAACAAATCCTTGAGATTCAAATGGAATAGAGATTGAAATATGTCAAAGGGGATTGTCCTAAGGGTAGTAAATTTATAAAGAAGATAAACTATTAATGAAAAACTAAGGAAATGCAAGATGTTTGAAAACACGTTGTGATATGAAAAATGACCTAAATAATAAACAAACTATAACAAACTATAGCAAAAATTAATGAGATTGAAGAGGTGCGCCCTAG
>VDFB02000008.1:195748668-196045515 GCA_007258455.2 Sequoia sempervirens | reverse complement strand
AAGACTTACCGCTATCACCAAGAGGTTACATTGATGTTCATACCCATCAGCAAGAGAACCAACCGTCGGCAAGACTTCTTACCAAGACTTCCATGTTACCCCGATGAGCATCGGTGAGACAAACATATGTCACCAAGAGTTCATAGCGAAGCCTCCGTGTTACCCCGAAGACTCCAAGTGAATGCTATCAGCGAGACTTTTCTACATTGTTGAGAGTTCTTATCGCAGTGTTCAAGTCACCCCGAAAACTTCTTTCACCACAAGTCTCCCCAACACCGCTTGTCGCCCAAAGTCTCCCCGATATCCGATAAGAATGGCCTGTCATCTAGAGATCTCCCCTTGGCAGAGGGCTACAGCGAAGGCCACAAGTCACAGTGACAACACCAGTCGGCAAGACAGAAGCAAGGTCTCAATGACCAAAACTTTTCACAAGGTTACTAAACTGCCAGTCAGCCAGACAATATGGATGTCACACCAACTTGGCTCTTTCAGAGGTTTTAGCCTGTGAGATTGAGACACATATTTCCAACAAAATGTAGACATGGAAAATGTACTGATTGATGTTGCACCTGATCCTAATTTTCTAACATCATTTTCTCCTAAATTATCTTCTTGTCTTGTCATCAAATTCCTCTCTTAACTAAATTAGATCAATTTTATCTAATTAAGTTGTCATCTCCTGTTAATTAAATAAATCATTTTTATTTAATTAACCTCATAGTCTCTATTTAATTAAATAATCCCTTTTATTTGATTAAATCTCTAAGGTCATATTATTAAATTAAATCAATTCTTATTTAATTTAAGCTAACATCTCTCTTTAATTAAATAAATTAAAAATGTTTATTTAATTAAGTCTAAATCACATTCCTCTCAATTTTGATTTAAATAAATCCTAGAATCTAAGTCAAAATTGTCACATCATCTAATCTCCTATTAAATTAATCAAATTGTGATTAATCTAATCCTAATCCATGTCACATCCTCTAGCTTTTGCCACTTGCTCAATAAATCATTTATTTTGAATTATTTAAATCTCTAATTACTTTCAAAAAGGCATCAATGGTTGGAATATTCCCCAAATTTGAAAATGCCTCCAAAAGGATGTCTCCTTCCAACAAGGCATTTAACTCATCTTACAAGTCCTTTTCTTGAGCTATGTGACATTAACTTCACCTTTCACCTCATCCTTCAAGCCATCTTTTGAATTTAATCTCCCCCCTCTTTGCACATTCTCCAAAATGTGCTCAACCTTTGGCAATTAGCATGATTACAAGTGGCATCTTGTCATTGGTTTATCTTTTTTCCCACATCCTCCATATCTTTCAAATCCTCCATCATTCACATCTATAAATAGAGAGCTTCTCTATTTGTTTAGGAGAGACACAATCAATGCAAAATCATAATGCTCATTTGAGGAGGAGAATTGAGGCAAAGTTATCATCTTCATATCAAGTTTATCCATTCATCAATTTTTATCATTTCTTAGCTAGGTTATGCAGGAATTTCTCCAAAGAAGATTCAAATCTTCATCAAGTCATCACAAAGCTTACAAGGGATTGGGAAAGGGCCATTTTCCACATCAAAATGGCACTAATTCCCCCATAGGATTAAGAGTTTTCTTACATTAATAGGATTTAATAGATTTATTTTTGTGTTCTTTAGTTATTTCTTATTTTGTGCATTGTAAATGAATTCTATGGGGAATGTTTGGTTTAACTTGCATATGAATCTAATTATGTGATTTTTTGTTGTGTTTATGCAAGTCTATAATCAAAATTCATAGCTTTTAATGTTGTTTGTCAGGTTTACATTAAAAAATACACTTAACTAAGTCTTATGAGTGCATAAAGGGGTCATATAAAGCATAACAAAGGTGTAAATAGTGAAAACAAGCCTATAAAATTGTAAAATCTTGTTACAAGACTTTACAACAGTTTAGAATAGGACTTGACAAGTGATGAAAAGGTAATTTTATGGTGAATTTTAATGAGAAGAGTCTAGAAAAGTGTAGAAATGTGTTGGGTATGTGTAGGATCATCATGGAAAAAACAGACCCTTAAGTGGCAAAAAATTCAAAAAAATCAAAGTTAGGCAACTTGACGTAAAAATTTGAATAATTTATCTATATTATTTCAAAAATATGTAAGAATAGAATTTGTAGCAAATTGAATGTAGTTTCAAAATACTAGGTTTATTTTAAAAACTATTTGGTGAAAATTTGAAATTTCAATGTAGTAGTACTTAAATTTCAAGGAAAAAATAAGTAGGTGTCCTCTAACCACTCTAACCACAATAAAATGATAATATTTTATTATAAGATTTTAGATATAAGTAGAGGACTCATGTCTCGATGTGATGCATATTTTTTTGTAATTTTTTTTAAATAAATAATTAATTTTGATTTTTTTATTATAACTTTTAAAAAATACAAAAAATCGTATGTATGACCACCTTAACTTGGTCAAAACTTCATGATTTTTTTTTTATTAATCCTATAGTATGTGAAGCATAGAATTTGATGCATGTTTTTAATTCATAAAATGTGACACCATTTGAAAGCTATAGATATTTTTCAATCAACCTATCAATTTGAACTTTAGTTGTAATTCAAATAGAAAATGAATAATATTTATTTATTAAATTCAAAGTAAAGCATAATTTTTATTAGTGGAAAGATGAGAATCTCCTTTAAAAACCCTTTTCGTTTCATCAATTTTGGGTAAAAAAAAGGTCATCAGCCACATACCCAGTACATACCCATCATATCACCACTTTTTTTCCCACCATGATCCTACACATACCTTGTTACAACACTTCACAACACCTTCACAAAACATCATAATTTGAATGTTTAGGACCTAATGTGAATGTGTAAGTTACATTGCAACATTAAATCAAAGAAAGATAAGTCAAACATCACAAGAGAAATACCTAAATAACCATGAAAATGTCAATGATCCATTTTTCTATGGTATAGGTCTTTGTGTTGTTCATTCTTAATAATCCTTGAAACTAAACATATACTACAGTATGAACTACCTCTCTCCAATAGAAATCAAGAAAAATTGCTTCCATCAAGATGGCCTTTGTTTCTTGAAAAATATTTTTTTTTCTTTCCATAACTCAATTTTTTTGAGTTCTTGTGCAAAAAATGCCTCATTATACCACAATTTTCACAACATCCATTGAACTCATTTGAAGTGAACTCACCTCCTCAATCATACCTCAAACATTTTATCTTTGTATTAATTTCATTCTCAACCATAGATTTTAAAACCTTAAATCTATTGAAAGCATCAAATTTATCTTTCAAGAAATTTACCTATGTCATCCTTGAAAAATCATCAATAAAAAACATGAAATACATTTCTCCTTTCAAACTTTTTATTCTGGTAGGTTCACACAAATCAATATGCACCAACTCCAAGGGTCTACAAGAGGAATACTCTTTATACTTGAAACTTATCCTTGTCTACTTTCCAAATTGACATTCCTTGCACATTGTACTTATAGGCTTGATTATCTTAGGCATATCTCTTACCGCATTCAGTGAGATGATATTCACAAGATTATCAAAATTAATGTGTCCCATTCTTCCATGCCATAGCCAACATTCACTTGCTCATCCCAAAAGACAAGCTCTTCCATTGACATCTCTTAGACTGTATATATCACCACTTGTAGTAGAACCTTTAGAAACCAATTGTCCATACTTTTCTTTTCTGATAAATCACATCCACTCTTATTGAACAAGATATTGTAACCATTTTATCACATTTGAATCAAACTGAGAATATTATGTTGGATACCTTTTCCATAAAGAACATCTTCTATTCTACTCTTTCCATCAATACTAATAGAACCTTTTCCACATATCTGCACAAAGGTATCATCTCCAAGCTTTACTATGCCACCATTCCACTTCACAAGTTTGATAAACTTGCTCTTATCTCTTGTCGTGTGGTCAGTACAACCACTATCAATCACCCATGAATTACAATTATCTTTTGCATGCAAAGAAGTACACACCATACTTGGATCTTTAGCTTTATCTTCAATCTTCTTGGTAGCCAAGAACAAGATTTCATCTTCACTATTTGGACTAATATAGTCATCATCTTTAGTAGAGAAGGAATCCTCCATGGACTAGAGACTCTTCTAAACCTTATTTCTTCTAGGCTCTTTACTTCTCTAATCAAAATATTTCAAGGGAAATTTAGAAGAAAAATGACCAACTTATCCACTCTTGAAACATTTGAAAGGTATCTTATATTTTTACTTTTCAATACCTCTCTTCAACTTCCTTACAAAATTTTCTTCCTCTTTCAATGTCACTATCTAGATCAAATTCATTATACATATCCTTTTTACTAACTTTGAACATAACTTCCTTCTTAGGACCTTCTTTATCAAACTCTCTCATTTCAAATGTAATAAGGGCACCATATAATTGATCCATTGTAATCTTATCCAAATCTCTAACTTCCTCAATATAAGATACTTTAGCACTATAAGATTTAGGAAGAGATATTAGTACCTTTTTTTACTACCATAGATTCTTCAAGATCTTCACCAAGTCCTTTTATTAAATTGACCGCTTCATCTACCCAAAGCACATATCCAACAATATCTTCATCCTCTGACATTTTCAAGTTCTCAAACTTGTGTTTGAAGATATGCAACTTGGTTTGTTTTAATTTGACATCTCCTTCATAGATGTTACTCATCTTTTCTCAAACATCCTTTGTAGACTTGTAGTCCATCACCTTCACCAAGTCAAAATTTGATAGACCACTCAAGATAGCATTATTTTCCATACCATAGTTCTCATAGGACCTGATCTGAACTGGATCAATTGGAGGAGTAGCAGGAACAACATAGCCATCTTTTGACAAATTTCCAAACACCAAACCCTAAAGAGGTCAGATGAGTTTCCATTTAGAATCTCCAAAAAGTGAAATTTATTCCATCAAACCTAGGCACCTTGTGAGATTATTTTTGTGTCATCTCAGATCTTCCTTGGGTTGTTAGACTTCTTCTAAGGAACTAGGATCTGATACCAATTGTCTAATACACATCAAAATACTGAGAGGAGGATGAATTTCTATTCAATCAAATCTCAAGCCCTCTAGAACAAACTAAAACTTAATCTTCACAGCACAAATAGGAGAAGGAAATATCAACACAAAGCACAACACCACATAACACCAAATGTACATGGAAAACCCACAAAGGGAAACACCACAGTGAAAAAAGCTACTAGAAGCTACTATCCTAATCCAACCTCACAATGAATCACAGTTACAACTTTGTTTTAGGGATACAACCCAAGGAAGCTACTACTCCTTGTAAAGGTTTTAGGGTCACTCCCAAGGAAGCTAGAACTCCCTATAGACTTTGTTTTAGGGCTACAACCCAAGGAAGAAACTACTCCCTAATCTAAGAAAAAAATCAAAAAAGATTGCAGCATGGTTGTCCTTTTTCTGTTTGAATCTAACAATGAAGCTCAATCCTTTTGATGATTGTATTTCTATTTTTTCCCTTCTCCTTTGATGATTGCAATTCTAATTTGAAAACATTTGTAACTTATTCAAATGTCTTCTTTACAACTTACCGACTCGTTGTCTTTATCCTTCAAGAATATTTTCTTTTGGCTCACTACCTCCAGCAAATAATTAGGCGCTCTCTTTAATTCTCCTCTATCTCAAAAATATCTTCAAGATGAATCCAGATAGGATCTATCACTTCTCTTTCTCTTTCAGTCACTTACATAAACATCATAATGCATTACACATCATTAGAATCACACTCACAATCATTCCTTCACCTAGATCAACTAGGTTTGCAATATATACATGATATTACATTGATTATATTACATATGTTAGCATACAATACAAAATATTGCAATTACATGTCATCCAAAGATCAACAAAAACATCAAACATGAAGAAGACAAGACCAAAATGAGTTACACGCAACACTAGGAAGAGGAACATGCCTTGTGGATTCCAAAAAACACTTAACCAGGTCCTAGAGACTCTTCATAGCATTAGCCTTCAATGATCAACATCTGCACACTTCATAAATTTGAATTAGATCAGCCTTAAGCAGATAAACATGAAACTTGTAGCATACTGGCCATTACAACTTGGTAGTACTCATGAAAGAACAAACATTACTTGTTCTTCATCCAGATGAATTGGAATGACCCATACAACACCTTCAAACACTTCCCAAACTCCATGCAACAAAGAACTTGTGGCACACACCTTCAACATTCCGCAATAGGCCAAGAAAAAGCATAACCCAGCCTATTCTAGAGAAAATAGAAAAATCTTGCAAAGCAATAGGAAACATCACAAGAACCTCAAAAACACTCTCCATCAACCATTTCACCACTTTATACAACAATAGGTTGGTACAAGCCAATAGACACTTAAACTAGCCACCAGACAATACAATCTTACACTATATCACTTCAAACTTTCTCTGTAGAAGGACAAATAATATGAAACTCTAGAAATAGAACCTTCACAACATCACAAACTTAATTTCAGATCCACACACCCATATCTACAAACATGGAGGAATGCAGAGTCAAACATCACACCTTTGTGAGAATCCTCACTAAAACAACACTGTCACAACACAAACACCTTTCTAGTAATCTAAACAACATGAAAATTGGATCACACTTGCTTTTCCACATCATGAATCTATCTTCCAAACTGCAAGAGCACAATATCACTAGCAGAGAAATGTGGAGTATCTCTCAAAGACTCTAGCTACCAAATAGCCAAACTGCAACCAACTCCAACATACTTTTGACATCAATGACAACCAGACATAATTACTATACCTACACTTTTGACATCAATGACAACCAGACTGCAACATGAGGGAGAAAAAAATTATGATCTATATAATATAGAGGGTGAGGAAGCTTCAAAAAGTAATAACCCTAATTTTTACAAGAGTGTAGATAAACTAAACTAAAATTGTGATTTGGAGTCTTTTATAGTAGGAGTCAACCTATTGTAGAAAAAATATTTTTTGGAGGAAACAATTTTGGCATAACAAGATAATTAGATGGTGACCTCCAAAAGTGATATCAATGATCCCCCAGTAATTTTTATTCCTCATTAAGTACCCCAACATTGGAATCGGAAAATGTAGTTAACCATCCTCATGGATGCAAAAGTATGCCCAAGAAATAATTTTATTACAATATAGAATTTGTATAAGAATACAAAAATACAAAGAACATAAGCAATAACTAATACTAACAAATCTACATAAAAGAAAAGATCACTAACATTTTTTATACATGTAGTATGGTTGTTTTTCTACTTTTTTATAGAATTTTGTTCTAACCATGAAGTCTATTCTTTTATTATTAATAAATATTTTCTTTAATAAGTAAGAATTATAGTAAGTATTGTTTTTTATTATAGGTAAAATAGGTTTTGAAGGGGCCCCAAAACCCTTTACAAAATAAAACACTGCTTCAGTAAATAATCAAAAATAGAGCAAGCATCCAAAAAGAAGCCAAAATCCAACAAAACATCAGCCAAAAAGAGGCATAGAAACTAGCACATGACTAGAGATTCTTCAAGATGTTCGCCGTGTCCAGGTCACTATCAATGATTTTTTTATGAACCTCCATAACTTCCACTACCTCTTCAACAAGAATTCCAACAGTAGCATTCAATTTGGTTTTATTACGGGTTCTAGCTGAAGGACCCATCTCACTCACCACTTTTTGCGGGGCTCCAACACCAGCCATAGCATCTTTCATACCAGAATTATCCCCCAACCACTTCTTGGCTCTCTTGTTCAACAAACATAAAACTTTGGCTTCATTACACAGCATGCTTGCTCACCTCAATAACCTTCAACTTTTTATTGACATGCTCCAAATTTTCTTCGAGGAAAATAATTCTATGCTCATAGGAATTTTTCATTTTAAGCATCTCATCAACAATCATTTTAAGAGTATCAAAAAGTTAATTAACCTCAAGCTAGACCTTACTAATTTGAGCTTGAACATTAGGGCCCCTAGAGGAAGAAGGATCATTAGAATTTTTATTCATAGCTCTAACCCTAACATTGGTAAAGTTCATTTTGTGGAAGACCCATTTAAAAAGCTTGAACAGGGTTAAGGAACCATATTTTTCCATGCTAAGAAAATCAGGCATATCTTCCCTCCTGATGTTGAAACCATCCCTATCAATTGCATCATCCTCTTGGGAATCACTATTGGTAGTGTCCTTAACTATGGTTTTCTTCCCTTTCTGACTAGAAACAACATCGCCTTTAGCCAAGTCCTGCTCCATCATCTGATCCTTAGCACCCTATGAATTACCATCATGCTCTTGCACCTCTTTCCTCTTAGGATTCTTAGGAAGATTCCTCATCTTTGGCCCCTCTTTTTTCATCAATTTAGAACTAGGTCAAACCCCCATCTAGACCATGTAACTAGTACCCTCGTTGCTTGTATTACCCATAACAACACCCTTTAGGTTCTTACCTCATGTCCCCTTCACAAACTTAGACTTTTGATTGTAGTAGGAACAATCTACCTCCTCCTCACCGCCCGTTTCATACTCATCATCCTTAGAGGTATTAGGAGGGTTTATCTTTTTTCTTCTCTTGCCCTCAAAAATGGCCATAGATTCTGAATCAACATCCATGGACGTTTCTAACCTAGGGGCATAATCTTCATCATCAAACTCATCCTCCAACCCTTTAACATACTTAGAATCTTTCTTCTTCTTCCCCACATTAGAAAATTTGGGTTGATTAAGGATAGTAAAGGACTTAACATACTTAGAAATTAACAGAATTAAACCTTCATGAAGGATAGGTTTCTTGGGGCTGTGTTTGTGATCTCTTATTCCATGTTCCAAAGAGACCAGTAAATAAAAAGGAAAAGACACCATCTTATTGTGCCTAAAATGATTAAGCAAAACAAAGTGATACCCTGAGAGAATAGAGAAGCAATTGTCGAGGGTGAAATACCTCATAATTTATTCTGCAACATCTCCCCATATAACCTTGATTGAGGAGCGATAATGGCCTCCACATTTAGCCCACTCCAACTTCCACCTCTCATCATCTTTGAAGAAGATATCTAGGGCTGCACTCGATTCATCTCTATAGAATTTTCTACCATTAGTCAATGTAAGCCAGTTATTTTTTCTATGATATCCTTTGTAATGTTGAACTACTTTCCCCCAATTTTCAACACACGATTTTGTCATCCTTCAAGAAACTCCTATGACGTATTCAAATCATGGCCATACAACTTCTCCCTGTAGGGATTCACTCCCCATACCTCCAACAATCTCCAAACCTTCTCATTGCAATTCACATTGTCACAGGAGATAGGTTCTATTTGATTTTAATCACCCCCCCATCATTGCAATAGGTAAGCACCCCAACAAAAAGAAAAACTTGTAGAGGAGACAAAGAAACCTCGAGACAACTTTAGCTTTCCAATTACCCACAATCCATGTGGAAAATACTAGGTGGAAGAGAGGAATTATGAACATTGAATGCCTAGTCATTCAAGCCTCAAACCCATCAAAAAACCGCATATCCTTAGCTCTAAAGGATTTACACCTCGAAAGGAAATGTCACGTCAAGAACATGTGAAAAAACACCATCACTATAGGAACCCCCTTCTCAACTCCTTTTTGAATCATGATGAATTACCGAACGTGCTTTAAGGGGAAGGGGATCGTGTTCTCCCCATTTCATATAATCATTCACCTCATAGTTAGTGAAAAATTCAGCTAAACTATTTCCCTCTCTATAAACATGGGAGATGAAACATTGGTCTAATGAACCCAATATATCTAAGGCATCAAGGATTAGGGATTCCACTGCCCAAGAAGGAGAAGAAATATTTCTAAGGTTATTGATAATATTGAGGGAATCACCCTCAACCCAAACCTTGTCATAACCTATAGATTGAGCCAACTTCAAACCATGATAGGTTGTTGATTCTTTCGCAAAATGGTTTGTCTAGGTTCCCAAAGGGAGCACCACCACAAAAACAAACCTACCATTAGAATCTCTTAACACTCTCCCACAACTAGCAGGACCCAGATTACATTTAGCAACTCCATCAAAATTAACTTTCACCCACCCAATAGGAGGAGCCTTCCACACAACATCATTCCTAGAGGCCTTTCCTTTGGTCAAATGCAAGGAAATATCATAGGATAGCTTCTTTTGAACAACCTCATCATCCCCCTAAGAAACCACCAGCTTAGGACCTTCTTGAAAATAAATCTCTTTCAAGAAATTCTCTGTAATCATAGCACAAATCTTATTAGCCAATCTAAGAGAAGGGAGATAAAAATCCCTAAAACTCCTATCGTTTCTTTCCAACCAGATTCCCCATGCAAGATCAGGCAAGATTTGAAGAAGGATCCTTCCATTGAGTCCATAAGTCACTAATTGAAGATGAGAAAACCTAGCACAAACCCCAAAGAGAAAGAACATGAGCTCAAACATCATGCACAAACCTGCAACCAATCAAAAAATGATCAGGATCCTCCACATCCTCTTCATATAAGAAACAACAGTTAGGAAACATAAAGCCTCTTCACAAAAGATTATCAATAGTTATCACTTTACATTGAAAAAACAACCAAAAGAAAATATTTACTTTTGGAATCAACTTTGGACTCCAAAGAGAAGCCCAAAAGCGGGCATGACCGATGAAAGAAACTTGTAGGGAAAAGGCCAAGGAGACAAATAATTTACCATTAGAAGAAAGCCTCCACACAATCATATCCAACAAGACAAAAGAAGGAATATTAATAGAGGGAAAGGATTTTGAGAGAATCTCCGGACCAGGTCTGAGATCATGCAACCCTTTCCACATACCATTACTTATATAATCAACCACAAATCGGCCAAAATGTTGAACACAAAGATCCATTCAAGGGAGAGCACAAGGCTCATCTTTTAGCAAACCATTCTCAAAATAGAATCCTTCTCCCATTCCCCAATCACCACCTCAAACCTTTAGAAACAATATTTTTTAACTTCACCATAGAGTTCCAGAGGATCGATCCAGAAGGAGGGGAAAATCCCAAGGAAAAGAGATCTCTTATATGATCCACTCCCCTAAGATATTTACTTGAGAAAATACATTCCCATTCACTATTAATATAAATGAGATTCCAAAGTTGCTTAGCAAGTAAAGCCATGTTAAATTCTCTATTTTTCAAATGCCAAGACCTAAAACATTCTTAACTCTACACACATCATCCCACGAAACAAGATGTAACCTTTTTCGCTCTTCCACCCCTAACCATATAAAATTCTTCTGAATACTTTCAATTTTATCCGCAAATATTTGAAAAAGACTAAGGGCATAAATAGGGTTATTTTGAAAGGTAGACTTGATCAATTGAATCTTCCCCACTTGACTCAACAAAGCACCCTTCCAACTATGGACTATGGAAATGGAATGCACAACTTCCTTGTTCACACCAAAAGGGGAATGGAGGAAGAGGAATATGATTTCGCAAAGTTCACACTCAAGAACAAATCCTTGAGATTCCAATGCAATAGAGATTGAAATATGTCAAAGGGGATTTTCCTAAGGGTAGGAAATTGATAAAGAAGATAAACTATTAATGAAAAACTAAGGAAATGCAAGATGTTTGAAAACACGTGATATGAAAAATGATCTAAATATGCAAACAAACTATAGCAGAAATTAACGAGATTGAAGAGGTACACCTAGAAACTAGAAAAGGATGGGAAGGAGCTTTGGAATCCTACATAAATCACTATTGAATCCCATTGGGAGTTATACATTAAGTTGGGCGATTTAGTCCAGTTTTGGGGAAATTCTATCGAAACAGGTTTCAAACAAAAGGGTACTCAAAACTACAAAAACTTCTTTTTAGGCCTAGTAGTGGGACTCATATGCCACTAATGGCCCAACTTAGTCCACTTCCAGAATTTGGGAAATTCAAAGGTGCAATCTGTAGATCCTAGTTTGCACTATAGCTCTTGACAAGTTTTCAGATCCAAAACTACAGAATTTGATCTGTAGGTGTTCTCCAAGCTTCTTTTAGGGTTTTGACTAATTTGAATGACTTTGATTATTTTTTGACAGCTTTTCACACCTTTCTCTTTGAAAAATATACATACAAGACCTACAAAACACATGCAAAGAGGGGAAAAAGTGTTAAGGGTTAGTGAATAGGGGTTTTCCTTGGTCAAACCCCAGTTTGGTAATTAAACCCTTGAAAATGAAATGAAATAAAAAGAGAATGATGAATGAACAACATGCAATTCTACAACTCACCAAACCCTTGGAGTAGAAATCTAAAGATATGCAAGTAATGGCTCGAAAGTGCTTGAAAACTCCTGTAGACAAAATGCTTGAATGCAAAATCACTTGATTGCTTGATTAGAAAATTAGGAGAATTGAGGAGATGAAAATGAGATGAAAAACCCTATATTTATACATGATTATGCAAAATTTCTTGAAAATACCACATCACAGGCTGACCTTAGGTCTTAGAGAACAATATCCTGTGAGAAATTTGAAATTATTTTTATTTTTGATTCAAATGGGACTCATTCATCCCTAGTGGTGAATGGGTCCCACTGAGGCATTTTAAGTGGGTGTCAGAAATTAAGATGTATTAAATGATGTTTAACGAGATTATTCTAAAAGATACACTTAAGTAAGGTCTGTAAGTGTATAATGGGGCCAATCAAAGCATAAGAAAGGGTTGAATTATTGGTGTCAAGCCTAGAAAAGTGTGAAAGTTTGTTACAACACTTTGAAATAAGGCTTGGTAAGTGATAAAAAGAGGTTCTTTAGATGAAATATATTAACAAGACCCTAGAAAAGTGTGAAAGTGTGTTACAACACTCAAGTAAGGTACCACTTGAATTATTTCGGTTTTCTAAGGCCCAAGACCTAATTTTCATGTGTTGAGCATATTATAACATTAAATCAAGGTACAACTAAGTGAGAGTCGCCAGGAGGACCCAAACGAGACAAAAAAAAGTAGAAGGGTTACTTTTTCGATGTCCACATTTAGCTCCCACTTTAGTGAGAGGATGAACCTACTTCAAACTCACACTAAAGTAGACCAATGCACGTCAAGAGGGGTTCCCATGAACCAATGCTAGCAATATGGGACAACAATGATCAAGACAGATGATCAAGCCCCTAGGATCAAGATCTCATGAAAAACCAACATAAGCGCAAAGAGAACACACATGATATCAAGAATAATGACAAGGCACAACCACACAATGCCAAAGATGAAAGAGAGAAAAAGGAAAAAGAAAGAATCAAATCAAGCTTCGACCATTTTTCCAACACAATGTGGATCAGATCTAGGTTGTTTGTCCAAAAAAATCATACTCACTCTGAAGCGATAGAACTCATGGTTGTCCACCGGGTGAGAAGGCCTAAAAGGTGAGAAACATACACTCATGGCTAGTATGCACTCACACACATGTAGGTGGCTATGGGAAAATTCATTCCTCGGAATGGACTTCCTACTCAACCATACCAAAGTTATACCTCCTAATAACTTTAATAAGTCACCACAATGAAAATGCTTTTGAATGTAATGTATTTAAAAAATTTAAAGGGGATTTTTCTTTGTTCATGTAAGGCCTTCTTCTTAGGGAACATTGTGCCTAATGTCTCCAAGAGAGATAAATTCAAGGTGTCAGATCATTGCCCATGGGATGCGTCATTCGCATGATGCCATGTTAGTAGATCGTACACTCTTGGACAACATCAAACCCAATGATACCACCAAGAAGACACATCACAAGAAAAAAAGGAAATATTTCACCATGAATTTTTTTCCAAAAGATCTCATCGATGTATACCCCCACTTTAAAGGAGTTGCTACACCATCACTATGATAAATTGCTTTAAAGTAGTGAATGATAAATGCTAACATGAAAGAAGACATGAGATCCAATCTAGAAAGCCCTATTGCAAGTCATATGTTTATGAATTGAGCTACATCACGAAGAAGTATGTCACATGCAAGTGAACTTAAGGCATGTCATCCACATCCCAAGCTTGCTCTTATATGTTCATGAAAGGTTAATGACTAGCCCAAAGAGACAATGTAAAGTGATATACAAGAACCAGCCTAACACCTTTATCCAATGTATGCAAAGCTTTAAGAATGCAAAAAAAGTATATCCCAAAATAAAAAGCACTTTTATAAAACTTATGCAAAGTTTTATGAATGTAAACATTGTATATGAAAAAGTGAAAAGTACTTTTATCCATGTGATGCAAAGTTTCAGAAATGTGAGCATTTTCAGATCTAATGATGCTTGTAAGTTAGATGGTTTCAAAAATGACTACCCTAAATTGATGTTTTTCACCTAAATGCATAAAAAAATGTTCCTAGAACCTTCCAAAGTTATAGTATATGTTACTAGAAGGATTAGGAAGTAGAGAAATGGTGTTTCTGATGTTGTAATAGATAGTTTAAAATCTAGATTGGGACTGATTCGCCCAGAATGGCGAATGAGTCCTAGTTAGGGATTTTTTCAAAATTTTCAGGAATTTACAACTGGTTTTGATGGTTTTTATGTTGGATGACCTGAATAATAAATGAAAATTTAGTTTTCAAATGTTTTTCAATGATTTGAGATGCAAAAATGCAAACTATATGCACTTTCACTAATGCAAAATTTTTAAACCCTAGAATGCAAATTAACTAATGCAAAATGCAATGCAACATTTGTTAATGCAAGCTAATTCTAGGATGATGATGGACACCAAAATTAGAATTGTGATGTTCTAAGGTTGGGTTCACCAAAATGTGGACTATGGAAATATAATGAACAACTTCCTTGTTCACGCCAAAAGGGGAATGGAGGAAGAGGAATCCAATTTTGCAAAGTTCACACTCAAGAACAAATCCTTGAGATTCCAATGCAATCGAGATTGAAATCTATCAAAGGGGATTTTCCTAAGGGTAGGAAATTGATAAATAAGATAAACTATTAATGGAAAAGTAAGGAAGTGCAAGATATTTGAAAACACGTTGTGATATGCAAAATGACCTAAATATGAAAACAAACTATAGTAGAAATTAACGAGATTGAAGAGGTGCACCTAGAAATTGGAAAGGGATGAGAAGGAGCTCTGGAATCTTGCAGAAATCATTGTTGAAGCCCACTGGGACTCATACCCCAAGTTGGGCAACTTAGTCTAGTTTTAGGGAAATTCTATCAGAAAGGGTTTCAAACAAAAGGGTAGTCAGATCTATAGAAACTTCTTTTCAAACTTGGAAGTGGGATTCATATTCCACTGATGGCGACTTAGTCCACTTCCATATTTAAGGAAATTCAAAGGTGCAATCTGTAGCTCCCAATCTGTACTTCAACTCCTGACAGGTTTTTGGATTCGAAACTACAGAATTTGATCTGTAAGTGTTCTCCAAGATTCTTTTATGATTTTGAATACTTTGAATGACTTTGATGATTTTTTGACAACTTTTCACACCTTTCTCTTTGACAAATTTGCATACAAGATTTGCAAAACACATGCAAAGAGGGGAAAAAATGTTAAGGGTTAGTGAATAGGGGTTTGCCTTAATCAAACCCCAGTTTGGTAATTAAACCCTTGAAAATGAAATGAAATGAAAAGAGAATGATGAATGAACAACATGCAATGCTACAACTTGAACCATAGATTTTTGGCACCTTGCACTCTTTAACTCTTCTTGGGTTTTTCACCTAAAAGGAGAAAGGTAGGGCCAAAAATGCTAAAGCTTTCATTCAAGCTATGATGTGTATGATATTGTTTAGAAAATAGAATGAAATAATTTCAATTAATCTATAAAATTGATCGAATATGAATGCAAAACTTAAGAAACAAGTGATGTTTGAAAACACATTGTGTAATGCAAGAATGAACTAGAAATGAATGCAAAGCTAAACAAAAATGAATGAAACTTAAATTGTTCACTTGAAAGCTTGAAGGAGACTGGAAATTACTACTGAAACACTATTGATACTATTTTTCAGGCCTAGTGGGACTCATTCACCATTTTAAGTGAATCAGTCCCAATTTTGTCAAATTGTACCAAAACCTATTTCTGACGAATGGGTATCTAAAAATGTAAAAATCCAAAAACTAACCTTGGGGTGGGACTCATTCGCCACCCACGGAGAATGAGTCCACTTTTGAATTTTTTTATTTTCAAAGGTGGATTCTGAAGTTTCCGATCTGCACTTTGATGCCCTACAAGTGTCTGCTCCCAAAACTCTAATTTACGGGTCTGAAAATGAGTTTTTGTTGATATTTTGACTTGTTGAATGAGGAGAAGACTTGAGAAAATTTTTAAATTTATATTCAATTATTTCAAAGCTTCCAAGGGTCCTAAACCTGCAAACACACAAGAAGAGGAGAAGAAATGTTGATTGTTAGGGCATGGGGGTTTGCCTTGGTCAAACCCTGTTTAGGTAATTAAACCAAAATGATGAAAGAACAGAATGAAACATGTAATAATGGAATAGATTACCTTTTCATGATGATACATCTTAAAATTCTACAACAAAACATGTAGAATCTTCCCTTGGATGTCTTAGGAAGCTAAATTAATGACTTGCAATGTGAAAGCCCTAGCTTGCTTGACTTGAGATAGAAGATATATGATGAATGAATGATGTGAATGAGTTAATGGATGAATGATTTTTTTTTTTAAATGATTTTAGAGAGGTTATTTTATAGGAAATTCACCTATTTTACCCCTTAATACCTCATCACAGGCTGACATAAAGCAATATTTAACTCAAATTTCACTTTTTTCCCGCTTAAAGGTCAAAATTGAGCCAAATGGGACTCATTCGCCACACATGGTGAATGGGTCCCACCTAGATGGGATTGATTCACCATGCATGGCGAATGGATCCCACATGGGCTATTTTGACAACTCAGATGTTAAGAGATAAGGAAATAAGGTTTAAAATGCAACCTTGTTGCGTATTTGTTCAATTTGAACCTCGTGATGCACAGTATGGGTTATTAGGGGACTATTAGTGATGATTTGAATGTCAAATAGGGCTTGGGATATAGAAATCAATGTGAAAGTGTGATTTAATACACTTTACAACACTAAATGAGGTCCACATAGCCTAGAAAGGAATAATAACCAATGTGAATGTGCAAGACACATTACAACACTAGTTTAACATGAAGTTTAATTCAAAAACCTTCTAGGTTGATGTGATAGTGTTATTAAATATATTTTATAATTTTGAATTAGGGAGAAATAGGTCTATTAAGTCTAGAAAAGCGTGAAAGTCCTTTCCAAGACTCTACAACACCTTTACAAGACATCGTTAAATGCATATTAAGGGTCCAAGACCTAGTTTGGATGCATAAAATGCCTCACAACACTTGAATCAAGGCCTCATTAAGTCAATTTTATCATGAATTAATCCCATGTCAAGAAAAGGGTACTTTTTTCTATGGCACACAATTCACCAAACCCTTGAAGTAAAAATCTAAGGATATGTAAGTAATGGCTCCAAAGTGCTTGAAAACTCTTGTAGACAAAATGCTTAAATGCAAAATCACTTGATTGCTTGATTAGAAAATTAGGAGAATTGAGGAGATGAAAATGAGATGAAAAACCCTATATTTATACATGACTATGCAAAATTTCCTGAAAATACCACATCACAGGCCGACCTTAGGTCTTATCAAACAATATCCTGCCAGAAATTTGAAATTATTTTGATATTTTAGCCAAATGTGACTCATTCACCCCTAGTGGTGAATGGGTCCCACTTAGGGATTTTAAGTGGGTGTCAAAAATTAAGATGTATTAAATGATTTTTAACGGGATTATTCTCAAAAATACACTTAAGTAAGGTCTATAAGTGTATAATGGGGCCAAGTAAAGCATAAGAAAGGGTCAAATTATTTGTGAAATTTTGTTACAATGCCTTACAACACTTTGAATAACGCTTGGTATGTGATAAAAAGAGGTTATTTAGATGAAATATATTAACAAGACCCTAGAAAAGTGTGAAAGTGTGTTACAACACTTTACAACACTCAAGTAAGGTACCACTTGAATTATTTTAGTTTTCTAGGGCCCAAGACCTAATGTGAATGTGTTAACCACATTACAACATTAAATCAAGGCACAACTAAGCCAAATCACTAGGAGGACCCAAATGAGAGAAAAAAAAGTAGAAAGGTTACTTTTTCAATGTCCACACCAACCAGCTAATTTGGAGTTAAACTTATCAACCAATCCTCACCAAAAAGAATCAAGCGCAGAATTAGAGAACAAGGGGAGGCCTAAATAAGAGGAAGGTAATTCCCCAATCTTAACGGAATAATTTGAGCTATTCTTTGTTTCCTATCAACTAGGGTATTAAGTAAGAAAATAGTACTCTTAGGAAGGCTAACCTTTTGCCCAGAGGCCAATTAATTTAGAAAAAGTTTTGTTATGCTCAATATAAATTATAATAAAAAAATTCTCCAGTTTTTGAAGTTCAATAATATTTCACTTTCAACTAAAAAAATATAAAAAAATTGGAATCTAAAATCTGACCTTTAAAGAGAGTAAATTCACTTTAGCATTACCTTTATAGAAAGGTTTTTGAGAAATTGTCCTAGAAATACATTATCAAGCAACTCATACCATGCCTAAGTACTTGGTCCATACAACAGGAAACCATAAGATGTATCATCGATTCCCTTAGCAAGTCATGAATATACAAGCTCTTTTAATAAATACCATGTTTACAAAAAAAATTACTTTAGAAAATAAAATATAGAATTTAAATCTTACTAGCGAAGAGTGAATCCACTTTATCATTACCTTTATAGAATTTTTTTTAAGAGATTGTCCTATAAATACATTTTCAAGAAAGTCATATCATGTCTAAGTACCTAGGCTATATAATAGGAAACCATAAGATATCATCCTCAATGCCCTTAGCAAGGCATGATTATATATTTTCTAAAAAATACCCTATTTGCAAAAAGCTTCACATTAGCAATGAGTATTTTGAAAGTTATAAATAAGTTGAAATTAGTGCCCTTATCCAATCATGACCCTTGCATAAATAATATTTTCATCAAAATAGCTTTTTTACAAAATAAAATTACAAAAACAACTATCTTGAAAAATCTATAATAAGCATTGAGATTGGTTCAAATTAACACCCTCAACAATTCATAATTATATGATATTTTCATGTCAAATCCCATTTTTTACCAAAATTTATACAATAAAGATGAATATTTTGTAAGATTTTAATAGGATTTATTTGTTTGACATTAATGCTCTTAGTCAATCAAGTTGTTCATAATATATTGTATTGATCCCTATAGGGCCAACGGCCCCATCTATATACGCAACATGAACAACTATTCCCTCCACCCCTGCAGGCAAGGGGTGACTAGAGAAACACTTTGTTAGAAAACCCTAAGTATAAATTTATGTATAGTAGTAATGAGTATTTTGAAAGAAAAAAATAGAAAACCACTTAAGAATTTGATATCAATGCTCTTAGGAAGTCATAGTCCCTATTTAAGAGAATCAAATGCAAGTATAGTAAATACTCATCTTATTTTAAAAATGAATAAAAAAATATTAATTGGATCTTGGTTAAGCACAACCTTGGATACCAATAATCTTTTCCAATAATGATCATGCAAGATCTTCATTAAAAAACCTTATTTATTTTCTAATTTTTAACAATAGAAAATAATGTTTTGGTAGATCCATAAGAAGTGGTTTTAATGATTCAAGATCAATTTTCTTAGCTAGCTATACCTCACATTTAAGAAAATTTTTATGGTAGAAATTGTAATTTAAAATAGCCATTAAAAAATCATACTAATCGTATGATAGCAATTATCTTTATCAGTAATGACCATGTAATTTATTCAGCAAAACTTCATACTTATAAATAGTTTCATAGTAGCAAGAGTATTTTGAAATTCATAAGGAACTATAAAATCATTTGACATTAATTCTCTTATCCATTCATATGTTTATATAGGTTCTTCATCAAAAGACAAAAGAATACACAAAAAGTGGGTAAATGGAATTTTCTAAAAACTCCTAGAAGTGCCACAAAATGATAATAAAAAATTTAAATTAACTTTTCATGTCATTTTCAAATAGGCATGCCTCCAAAAAAATATAATTTCCCACTCTAACTACAAATGAAATAAGGCACTACAAGTGGTGACAAGAGGAAGGCTTTCAAGTCCATCTAATTCTAGAGTTGTAATTAAAAAGGAAGAACAACCACAAAGGAAATTGGTGTCAAAGAATTATTAGATGGGGTTGTCCAGATATTTCTAGATTATTTGGTTTCAAACCACCTTGATTTGGCTGGTCTATTTTAGTCATTGGGTTGTATGCCTTGTGTTTGAGGTTTTCAACACCTTATTTTGGTGTTGATGAATCTTTTGTTTTTGCATCCTTAGTGTTGTTTGATCCTTGTTGGTCAAGATTCATCAGTTTATCTTTCATGTTTTATAAAAAAGGTTTGTGGCCTCTTCACCTAAGGATATTTTGTATTAGATCTAGGGAAATTTTGAATAGAAAATTTAAAAGTGGAATAATCAATATCTCTCTATAGCTGAAAATTTGCAAATTTGTCAAAAGATATTGTCTTCATATAGAATTTATTATGCCTCTATCTAATTCTTTAGTAGTTACCAAATTAATGATATTTAGAAATGTATAAGAACATTCTTTAGTCTGATGGAAAAGGAGGATACAAAATAATGGTTGTTAATTGGAAGTGGTGTTGTATAGACAAAGATATTGGGCATCTTGGTATAAAATACTTTAAAATGAAAGGGATTTCTCTTGCAGTTAAATGGATTATAAATTCCTTTAATGGAAAATTATTTGAAGGTGTTATTGAAAAACATCTAGTTGGTGGTCCCAAGACATGCCAAACAATGGAAATGTATGCATCCTCATGATGTCTACTTTGGTAGATTTCCTATATCCCCTTTTGGTTGTAAAGTTTTCAAGGGTATTTGGAAAGCATAATAGCTTGTGTGAGGTTTTATCAAAGGTATTAATGTGTACAATAAGGAGAAAAATAAGGTTTACAGCTTCATATCAATCTAGTGAAACTTGCAATGGAACAATAAACCTTTATCCCTCCTTCAAGGATGTTTTGCAAAGAGTTGGGATAGTAAAAGAGTAAAATACTTTAGTAATATTCTAGAAAACAATTATTTTAAAATATATCTCTTAGTAATGAGTATGGTTTTCCTCGTACTCATATTCCATGATATACTTATTACTAAGGAAAGCCTACTATAACATGCAATTCCCTATATAGATTAGCTTTGATACATAAAATTGTGATAATTTAAAGTGGTGTGATGGTTTTTATGTCTCTAAAATCAGTCCCAAAAAAATTATAACACTTTAACTAGCTCCTAGGAGTTGTCTAAGCACCTAAATGATTGTTGGCATTTGAACCAAGTAACCAAGGATAGTGATCTATAATCCTTATACTATGTTGGTCTTGTGTAATTGAACAAAAAAAATCCTACTTTAAAAGGTTACTTATCTTGAAAATATTGGTTTTTAATTTGAGTTATGTTCATTCTAATTTTAATAGTAATCTATGTTTCATTTGTAGGATTCATGATACTAGTAAGCATATATATATATATATATATATTCTAAAGAAATGTGGTTGTTATTTCTCATTGACCTAGGTGGGTGGGATAGAAGAAAAAAATATTGGGAAGAAATGTTATTTGGTTATGTGGGGGGGTTAAATAGGGTTTATAATTTGTTTTGACTTGTTTTAACCATTGAGATTCTTTGGTTTTTGTGGAAAGTGAGAAATGAGGATTATTTCCAAGGAAAGAGGAAACAACTTATGGGGTCCTCTAAGAGACTCGCATTTCACTATTGCCTTGTGGTTTACCTTAACACATGAGGTTTCTAATGAAAAAGTTTGGGAGTTAATGGATAGTGGGAATACCAATATAGTGATATTTGAGGTTAAGACAAAAAAATATTGATCATATGAAAAGGAAGAAGATGAGAATTTTGTTAAAAACTACATGGAGTTTCAGAAAAAATAAAATAAAATTTTCACCTATGAAATTCTTTTAAAGGATATGGGACTCAAAGAAAGGAATATAGAGTCTAAACATTATGGTGGTTTGGAGGTGGTGAGATCTAATGAAAACATTTTAAAAATTATACCTCCAATATGAATTTATGAGATAGATAGATTCAATGAAAATTGGAACAATTAGTCTAAGTGAAAATTTTGTCTTTTGTGATAAGGTGACAGTTTAATTGTATACTACTTTTTGTGTTTGTAAATGTTGTTTGGACTGTAGTGTTTGTAACTCTCGCTTCAAAGCTTGGGCATGGGACATATATTTTAACCTACTCTCTTTTTTGGCAATATATAATCAACTCAAAAAAAGGGTTGGGACCCTCAAAAAAACCCCTACATTTACCCTTTATAAAAAAATAGGACATCGCAAGTGGTAGATCCATGATTCTAAATAATCCTTGAAAATATAGATCTAAAATGAACTTTGTCTCTTTGATTTTCCACTCACACATACCAAAATAATTTTTCACATCTAAAAAATAAGCACAAGAAATTGAAAAATGGTTATATTTGCTTGAAAGATAAGAGCATTGTAAAATTACTAAATGAATACCATTCAATTCCAATTTGTAATTAAAAACAAGGGCATAAGAGAAGATGGCTAAGAAGTGTAAAAATGAATTCAAATAGCATAGGATGCTCAACCAAGAAAACATTAACAACTATCTAGCTTAATTAGCTCACCTAAAAAGAAAAAATTAATATATATAATAATTTGTCAAAATTTATAAAATATCACCTTAGTTATATTTTGAAAAAATATTCAAAATTTGCAAAATCATTTTCTTCTAAATTTTTATGTATAATTCTTCTAGAGTTGTACAACAAGTTTGCAATTATGACAAAAGATTCAAGTTATGTAAATAGGTGGTTTGTGGAATAATATGTGTGTGGTTACACTTTATTTTGTTGTACCAATAAAGTTGAAGCTCCATATCTTTTGGCATATCTAATAGATCATTATCATTATGGTAATTGAATATTTTGTTGTCATCCTTATTTCTTATTGTCAGCTCAAAATACCATGTCCCACTTTTTGGCCAAGTTGGACATTAAAATTAGTATTTTCCACCAAATTTTCACTTTATGAAACTTATAGCAACTAATCCATTAATATTTTGGAGATAGTGTGAACTAGTTATTTGTAAGGATTTGTGTGTAGATTCTAAATATATTTTTTGAAAAACATTTAGAGATAAATTATGATTTTTTTACATAACTCTTAGTAACTTGTTTTTTAGAGTAAACATCTTAAAATAGTGATGTTAATTTAATCACACATAACTTTTCTATTGAAAGCATAAAGTTATAATTTCTAAAATTTATATTTGTAACATCAATACCTAGTGCAAGGGTATTTTTTCATAATCTTTTGTTACATTTTTTTTTAAATTAACTTTTAAAGAGTAGTTATAAGTTGGACATAGGCATATATCATCACATGTAACTTGTTTTGTATGTATTAAAATTATTAGTTATTTTTTTGGCTAAAATAAGAACATCAAGACCTAGTGCACACATATTTTCAAGATTTTTTTTATTTTTATATTTTTTCACTGGAACCTCCAAAAATGGGGTCTATGAAAAATGTGGGGAGAAGGTTTCACCCAAGGATAACCCTCGATATTTCAATGAAAAGGAGATTGAAATATAACAATAGGGTTAGCCTAGGGACTGATTATAATAAAAGGGGGTTCACCACCAAGTGTAAACTTTGAAAACACAAAATATTGAAAAACGTGGTGTGATATGCAAAATGACATAGAAATGCAAGTAAAATATAACAAGAAACTATAAAACTAGAAATGTGCACCTAGGAAATTGAAGAAGGCATATTGGAGGTTTGGAATCTTGAAAAATCTAATGTTAATGCTAACTAGGACTCATACGCCAAGCTACGCAAATTAGTCCAGTTTCGAGTAAACTATGCCAAAATAGGTTTCAGACAAAGGGTACTCAGATCTACAAAAATCCCTAACAGAAAGGTACAATGGGACTCATTCACCAATAGTGGCAAATCAATCCACTTCGGGATTTCTAGAAATTCAAAAATAGATTCTATAACTCTCAATTTGCTTTTTTGTTCCTAATTTAGATTTGAGTCTGAAATTGCAAAATTCAGCCTAAAGACCTTCTCTAAGCTTCTCCAAGGCTTGTTTACAACTTTGACAAATTTGAATTGCTTTGACAACTTGATGAAATTTTTTCCAATCTCTCTCCTTGATAAATCTGCAACTTAGACTTGCAAATCACATGCATAAAGAGAGGGAAATAAGTTGTGGGGTTAGTGAATCCCTTGCCTTGGTCAAACCCCTTGTAAGTAATTAAACCCTTGAAATAAAATGAAATAGAATAGAGAATTATTAATGAACAAATAATGATGTTGCAACCCACCAAACCCTTGTAATAAAGTGCTACGAACATGTAAGTAATGGCTCCAATGGATGAGGACTTGGAATCTAGCTTGATATTGATAGATCTTGAATGCAATGCTTGCTTGAATCACACAATCATACACCACAATTTTTAGCTCTAAAACAACATGATGCAAACAATCTTTGACATGATGATTAACACTTGAAGAATGCTCTTGAATGCTTGATAGTCTACCCTTGAAATGCCTTGAATGCTCTTGTGAATTCTCAAATGCTCTAGTGTGAACTATATGCATGAATACTTGAATGCTTTGGGGGGGATGAAAATGCGAGAAAGAACCTTGTGTTTATACTTAATTATACAATAATTCTTGAAATCACAACACTGCAGGTCGACCTTAGATCTTGGAGAATAAAAACCCGCCATAAATTTAAATTAAATTTGAATTTTGAGTTAAAGGGGACTCATTCACTACCCTAGGCGAATGGGTCCCACCTAAGGGAACTCATTCGCCCATAACGGAAAATGAGTCCCACCTTGGGAATTTGAGGTGGGTTTTGGGATTTTGATGTTTTAAATGATATTTTCAGGATTATTCTCGAAAATACACATAAATAAGGCCCGTGGATGCAAAATGGGGCCAATTAAAGCATAAGAAAGCCCAATTATTAATGAAAAACCTAGGTAAGTGTGAAAGTGTGTTACAACACTTTACAACACTTTGAAATAAGGCTTGGTAAATGATGAAAAGAGGTTATTTTAGATGAAATACATTAACAAGACTTTAGAAAAGTGTGAAAGTATGTTACAACACTTTACAACACTTAAGTAAGGTACCATTTGAATCCTTTTAGTTCACAAGGGCCCAAGACATAATGTGAATGTGTTATTCACATTGAAACATTAAATCAAGGCCACATGAAGCCAAAATCACAAGGAAGGCCCGAACAAATCAGAAAAAGTAGAAGGGTTACTTTTTTGGTGACTCCATCTAGCCCCCACTTTAGTGAGAGGATGAACTTGCTTCAAATGCACACTAAAGTAGACCAACTCACACATCAAGAGGGGTTAAAATGTACCAATGCTAGCAAGATGAGACAACAACGATCAAGAGGGGTGATCAAGCCCCCAGGATCAAGATCCCATGACAAACCAACATAAGCACAAAGGAACATGCATGAAAATGATATCAAGAACAACAACAACAACAACAAGGCACAATAATACAATGCCAAAGAGAAAAAAGGTGAACAAAAAAGAATTATATCAAGCTTTGACCATTTTTCCAACACATTGTGGATCAAATCTAGGTTGTTTGTTCGAAAAAAACATACTCACTCTGAGGCGATGAAACTCATGGCTGTTTGCTGGGTGAGAAGTCCTGAAAGGTGAGAAACATACACTCATGGTTGGTATGTACTCGCACACATGCAAGTGGCTATGGGGAAATTCATGCCTTGGATTGGGTTTCTCACTCAACCATACCAAAGTTATACCTCCTCATAACTTTTATAAGGCACCACACAAAAATGATTTTTTGAGATTCATGAGACAAGAAAAACTTTGTATGCTTGGAGCTCATGAACAAATGTGATGGCACCATAGGCATGCAAGTTGTGTTATGCAAGGTGGCCATATAACAACAAATCAAAAATGCAACATATGTTAAAAGTAGTCTTGCTAAGTTCATGTGAGGTCTTTAATTTAGGGAACATTGTGCCTAATGTCTCCAAGAGAGGAATGATCAAAGAATAGAAAATTCACAACTTAGGGGATGCATTACGTTGAATTAATCCACTCATAGGAATTCCATATGTTAAGATAGGTCACGCTCATGAAGGACATCACACCCAATGTCATCCACAAAGCGACAAACACATTGTATGAAGTAAGAACCATGAAAATAAAAAATGCAAAATGATAATGTTAATGTATGCCCCCATTTTAAAGGAAATTCTAACACCATATTGTGAGCAATTACTTCATAGTAGCCATTGAAAAATGAAAACAAGAAAGAATACATGAGATCCAACTTGGAAATCCCTATGCCAAGTCATATGTTTCTGAGTAAAGCTACGTCATGCAAGAGAAAAATAAAAGGGAGGGGTCACCTCCAAAATGAAAACACCAAAATATAAGGGATCTATAGATTTGGGATCAGTTTATTCTTTGCTGCAATATTTTTTTAGAGAACTTGGAACTATCATCATCCCCCAAATACACATAGAACTGGAAGAATGACACAAAGAGAGAAAACAAAGAAAAACCTTTTGGTTCAACATGGAAGAGACATAGGGTGCCTCGACGCCTTGTGTCATCCCCAAAAGGAAAACACAAGACAAATGAAAAAGAAAAGGTGAAAGAAAAGGAAAAGATTTTGGGTGAACATGAAGGAGACATGAATGTCTCAATGCCTTGCATCATCCCCAAAAGGAAAACATAAGATAAAGATAAAGATGAAATGAAAAGGAAAAGGAAAAGGAAAAGGAAAAGGAAAGGAAAAGGAAAAGGAAAGGAAAGCCTTTTGGGTCAATATGGAAGAGACATAGGGTGTCTCGATGCCTTGCATCATCCCCAAAAGGAAAACACAAGAAAAAGATAAAGATAAAAATTGAAAGCGATGCACGACATAGAGAAGAATGAAGGTACAAATAGAGGAATGTCACAAAGAGAGAACATAAAAAAAAAACATCACATGGGATCACATTATGCAAATGCAATCACACAAAAGAAAATGAAAAAGGAAAAGAAAATGCAAAAGACTAGTAAGGAAAATGTGAGTCAACCTATGAACAAGTCATCAGCCTCCCAATCTTAGTCTGTATAAGCAGAAGGTGAATGATGAACCGAAGGGACAATGACAAATGCATTTCTAGGACAAGGCTAACAAATTCTTTCCCCCACTTAGTGCGAGGCAAGAATGAGCCAATGTAGGTGAGGGGAAGGGTCATGTAATAGTGAGAAGAGGATGTTCTACAACTATTACATGACAAGGGATGGAATAATATAAAGCTAAGCAATCACACGATGGAAATTGTTGCCATCAAAGTGAAAGTTTTGCAGTATTAATTGGAATGCATGACATTCATCGATATTGTGTTTGAGAATTTGATGATATGCACAATGTGTAACTTTTTCATCTTTAGGATATAGCACTAATCGATTCAGAGGTGGTAATGCTATCATTTCTTTGTTCAAAAGCAATTATAGTTTTCTTTCACTTTCAAGTGGTGGGCGAGGAGACTTCAGCGTTTCTAACTTGTAAGGCCTCTTGTGTTTGCTAGATTCACCCTTTTCTTTAGTGTAATGTGGAGGAGGATGACCTAAGGTGATCCTTGCATCCTTTTCATTGTTATGATTCATTGATTTCTCTCTAGGAAGGACATTCAAATTAGTAGGGGAATCAAAGATCACTGTGCCATCATCTCGAGGCCTTAGATATTCTCTAGGAGGCATTATATTATGAAGGGAATCTTGATATCTTATCCCTTTTGTGTTTTCATCCATTGGTATTTTCTATAGGCATTGATGAATTGTATGTTCACTTGTATCACATCCTTGTTTACTCAAGATTATGAAGCCTTTTCCATATGTTTCTTCAAGATTGATGGGAGTGTTTGTTACTTTGTTATCATAAAATGGTTGAGTATTTGCTTGTCTAGAGGAACCAAGTTCACCTATTGTAGGGAACTTAGGTTCAACTTTTGTTTCAGGATGTAAGTAACCAAACATCTCAAGAGGTGGTATTGTAGGAAGATCTTGTTGTTTCATGGATGGATAGAAGGATGCATTAGCTTCAAATTTGTCAAGACAATCATTTAGGAACCTATTCATGATGTCATCATCTTCTCTAATGATGTCAACATCACGAGGAGGACATGCATTAGGATTTGAAGGAGCATGAGTAAGTTCAATGTCATAAGGATCATTTCCAAAAGCACAACTTGACACATCTATTAAGGACTTTAGTGAAATCCAAAGCTTGTTAAAGCACATATCCATGATGCAAATTTCAAATTGTAAACTATTCAACAATGTTGTAAATGCAAATTTGATTTTAGGCAATGCACAAGATGAATGAAATTAAACAAAATTTAATGAATTGAATGAAACAAAAATTTTGTAGACAGAAGCAGGGAGATAACCACAGCAAAAAGAAACTCAGAAAATGAAGACTAAATGCCAGAAAATGTAGTGAAGAATATGCAAAGGGACCGATTCGCCCTAAGTGGCGAAT
Organism: Sequoia sempervirens; assembly: GCA_007258455.2. Lineage (NCBI taxonomy): Eukaryota > Viridiplantae > Streptophyta > Pinopsida > Cupressales > Cupressaceae > Sequoia > Sequoia sempervirens. The sequence continues at coordinate 196,016,723 of VDFB02000008.1, read as the reverse complement.
GAGTCTAGGTACTAGTTTTTTTGAGAATTTTCAAAATTTTTAAATTGGATTTTATGCCTTTTATGTTTTCTAATACAAGTATGTGATGTAAATGCATAATTTTAGAAATTTTCAATGGAATTGAATGCAATAATACAAGCTAAATGAGCTTTTCACTAATGAAAATTTTCAAACCCTAGAATGCAAATTAACCAATTGATGCAAAGTGCAATGCACTATTAATGCAAGCTAACTCTAGGATGTAAATGCACTCTAAATTAGAATTATGATGTCCTAAATGCAAGTTCACCAAGATGGAACCTCCAAAAATGGGGTCTATGAAAAATGTCGAGAGAAGGTTCCACCCAAGGATAACCCTTGAGATTTTAATGCAAAGGAGATTGAAATCTAACAATAGGGTTGACCTAGGGACTAAATATAAAAAAAAGGGGTTCACCACCAAGTGTAAACTTGGAAAACTCAAAATGTTGGAAAATATAGGGGTGCTGGAAAGAAGTTGAGTCCACTTTTTGGCCAAAAAGTTGAAGTGTTTTCCCTGATTTTCAAAATTTGACAGATTTGACCTTAAAATTTGAAGCACTTAGAGATGGAATCTTCAAAAAGGTCACTGATCATAAAATGTAGTACTCGGAGTCTAGTTTCCACATATATAATTTATTTCAATACCCAGATTGTACAAATTGAGTTTCAATAGGCGTTTCTAAAAACCACTATTTAAAATTTACTTTTTTTACCATACCATGCACGTGTACAACATCCATATTTTGACCTAAATTATCATATTTTTTTAAATCCTTTTGGGAAAATATTTGTGACTCATTGAAGCTTGTTTTCGATATTTTTTTGTAATTTTTTATTGAATATTTTTTTTTGTTAATTTTTTATTAGGCATATTTGTGTTTTGAAAAATTGTCATCTACGACACACATAAGATGACCTAAACTTATCATTTTTTTATTTTTTTTTTAAATTGAAAAGAATTGTCTGAATTTTGTTCTCATGCAATCTGTTGTCAAAATGTTATGTTGATCAAAAGTTATTAAAATACTAAAAAACCCTGATAATTCAAGTTTATGGACTAGTTTCATTAGAAATTAATTGAAAAATAGAAAAAATAATCAAATTATAAAAAAAATTACATATTTGGAATCTGCATTGTATCATCTATAATGGGTTTTAATTTCATAAAAAAAAATGCAAAATAGGTCTTCAGACATATGTCCAAAGTCACTATTTTCCTATGACATTAACATGACCTTCAAGTTGCAAGTCAAACCAGGTCCAAAGCTTAGGTTCAGGTCCCCAAGCCATTTCCCGAACCAAAAAAAAGCCAAAAACCCAACCAAAAATTCATATTTTAAAAAACAGGATCCCATTTTAAAATGATATCTCATTTCATAAAAAAACATTTTTTTATGGTTGTACGAAATGGGATCCTATTTTATCTATTTTATAAAATGGGATCCCATTTTGAAAATTACCAAAAATAGAAAGTTTCCAAAAATGGAAAGTTTTCCAAACGGGATCCCGTTTTTCCAAAATGGAATTTTTCAAAATTGGAAGTTTCCAAAAATACAAAATTTTCAAAACGGAATCCCGTTTTGAAAACTTTCCATATTTGGAAATTTTCGTTTTTGGAAAATTTTCAGAATGGGATCCTATTTTGAAAATTTAGGCTCAGGATCCCGAAGCTAAATGGGATCCTGTTTATCCTGTTTATTAAAAAGCGGGATCCCTTTTTTAAAAACGGGATCTCATGTTTTGCAAACCGATTTCATTTTTTTGCCTAAGGAAAAAACTTCCATGTTTCGTGGACTCATCTTCTTGCATTTACTGATAGTGTAATATGCAAAATGACCTAGAAATGTGAGTAAAAAGTAACAGGAACTGTAAAACTAGAAATGTGCACCTGGGAAACTGAAGAAGGCATATTGGAGGTCTAGAATCTTGAAAAGTCTGATGTTAATGCTAACTGGGACTCACACGCCACGTTGGGCGAATCAGTCTAGCTTTGGGTAAATTGTGCCAGAACAGGTTTCAGACAAATGGGTACTCAGATCTACAATAATCCCTGGCAAAAAGGTACAGTGGGACTCATTCGCCAATAGTGGCAAATTAGTCCACTTCTGGATTTATGGAAATTCAAAACTAGATTTTGTAACTCTCAGTCTTCTTTTTTGTTCTTGATTCAGATCTAGGTCCGAAACTACAAAATTCAGCTTGTAGACCTTCTCTAAGCTTCTCTAAGACTTGTTTACAACTTTAACAACTTTGAATTGCTTTGACAACTTGATGACAACCTACACCTGCAAATCACATGCAAAGAGAGGGAAAAATGTTGTGGGGTTAGTGGATAGGGGTTTTCCATGGTCAAACCCCTTGTAGGTAATTAAACCCTTGAAAGAAAATGAAATAGAATAGAGAATGATGAATGAAAAAATAATGATGTTGCAACCCACCAAACTCTTGTAATAAGGTGTTGCAAACATGTAAGTAATGGCTCCAATGGATGAGGACTTGGAATCTAACTTGATATTGATAGATCTTGAATGCAATGCTTTCTTGAATCACACAATCCTACACCACAATTGTTAGCTCTAAAATAACATGATGCAAACAATCTTTGACATGATGATTAACACTTGAAGAATGCTCTTGAATGCTTGATAGTCTTCCCTTGAAATTCCTTGAATGCTCTTGTGAATGCTCAAATGCTCTAGTGTGAACTATATGCATGAATACTTGAATGCTTGGGGGGATGAAAATGAGATAAAGAACCTTGTATTTATACTCAATTATGCAATAATTCTCGAAATTACAACACTACAGGCCGACCTTAGATCTTGGAGAATAAAAACCCGCCAGAAATTTAAATTAAATTTGAATTTTGAGTTAAAGGGGACTCATTTGCCACCCTGGGAAAATGGGTCCCACCTAAGGGGACTCATTCATCCATAATGGCGAATGAGTCCCACCTTAGGAATTTGAGGTGGGTTTCAGGATTTTGATGTTTTAAATGATATTTGTCAGGATTATTCTCGAAAATACACATAAATAAGGCATGTGGATGCAAAATGGGGCCAATTAAAGCATAAGAAAGCCCAATTTATATTAATGACAAACCTAGGAAAGTGTGAAAGTGTGTTACAACACTTTACAACACTTTGAAATAAGGCTTTTTAAATGATGAAAGAGGTTATTTTAGGTGAAATACATTAATAAGACCTTAGAAAAGTGTGAAAGTATGTTACAACAATTTATAACACTTAAGTAAGGTACCATTTGAATCCTTTTAGTTCACAAGGGCCCAAGACCTAATGTGAATTTGTTATTCACATTGCAACATTAAATCAAGGCCACATTAAGCCAAAATCACAAGGAGGTCCCGAACAAGTCAGAAAAAGTAGAAGGGTTACTTTTTCGGTGACTCCATCCACATGTGAAACAAATACCTTGATATTTGGTAAAAAACCTACATTCACAAGAAATAAAATATAAATATAATAATAAAATATAAAAATCAAAATTATACTTTTTGGAAACCTTATAATAGTACCTACATACTTACAAAACATAATTTCTAAATGAATTTATTTGATTTCTCAAAAGGTAAATAAAAAGTAGTTTTTTGTCAGCATTTTGATAGGTGCAAAGGAGACTCCATTGTGGGTATGATTTAAGACTAGTGGGGTTCTATCCAAAGGGGTTTTATCTAAGGGGGTATTATCTAAACCTCTTCAATTAAAACCCTTTAGATAGAACCCTCAAGACTTAAATAATTTAATTTTTAAAATTTAGTGATTTCAAAAAAAAGAAAAGATGTTCCAAGTTTGGGACCCATTATTGTGGGATGACCCTCTTTAAACCCTTCCAATGTACCATGTCCCTTAAGAAGTACCATGTTTTTTTTATTTTGAGAGACACCTTTTCTTTTAGAATGTACATTTATAGGTATAGAATTTCTTAAATAATACCCACAATTTGATCTAATTTCAAAACCAATCACAACACCTTTTATTGTGGATTTATCCTTTCACCTAAAGTAGACCCAATTTTTTAGTTTGGTCAACCTATATTTAGATAATGTTTTATTACTAATCAACTATCTAACCAAACAAGATTTATACATTTCTTTACCATCAATTTCTATTATTAGTGTGATTCTTATGCTAGCATTAGTATCAACAAAATCTAAAACTGATATAATTCATGCCTTTACTTACTTTCCATTATCTATAATTCCCATTACCAAATACCATTGATGATGGTTGGTGATGGGTCTAGATAGTGGATAGTTTTTCCTTCATTAGTTCATGCTTTTATCATTTCATTTGCTAAGTTTCACAAACATTTCCAAGACTTCATACATCTTTCATATGCCTTTTATGCACTTTGACAGACCTAAATATGTGGAAATATAAATATGATATATTGATATATGCTTGTGTGGATGTATGAATGTTCATAAGATTTAGTATGTTTTTAAGATTTAATTGTGATTGTTAATGATGTGAATACCTTGGTAGCAAAACTAATGATGCAAGAGCATTTGTGGTTGATTGGCAATCTTGCATCAACAAAAAATGAAGTATTTTGATTTTTAATTTCCTAAGGTTTGGTAATTATGTAGTTAGAGAATAAATTTCAATATTAGGCCTAAATAAATATTAAATTATTTTATTTTATTATTTTGTTACAAATTTTTGGAGTGGAGATAATTTAGGAGGTAATTTAAATGGGAAAAATCCAAAAAGGAAAACATGACAAGGATTTTCAGAAATTAAAAAAATGCATCAAGGATCATTTAATGATTTTTCTAATTTTTGGATAAGCCTTTTCAATTTCATGGGCGTAGCCTTTTCAAAGGAGGAAAAAAATAAAAAATTTAGAAAGTAGTGCAAGAGTGGTATTGACAATTTTTTGGGTTGTCATTTTAAAAGGAAATTTTTTTATGAAGAAAAGGGAAGCGTGGCTTCTCTTGGGGAGAGGAGAAAAGGAAATTTTGTTGCAGGTTTTTGGAGGTGTTGCAAAAACAAATGGATTATGATATCCATGATTGAAGACTGGTGATGTAGGGGCATCATTCCCAATCAATTTTCTTTGCAATTTTTTGTTTTCAATTTTTGGGCTTTTGTTTGTGCATTAATGGTGATGTTTTGTTGGAGCCAAATTCTTGTCCTTTATCTTGCTATGGACATGTGTCACTTTATTTTTGGCACACAAGATTCAAGTGCAATGTTGTTTCTTCCAAATCCATTTTTGTACCAAAGCAAGGAAGAATTCAGTTAGGCCAAGAGTTAGAGTGAACAGAGTGATCAAACAGTTTGTAGTTAGAGGTTCGAGTGGAAAAGAAAAGAAGGATCGAAAGTCTTGGAAGGGGTTGATCTATTTTTGGATAAGAGACAGAAAGAAGGAAAAATAGTGGAGAAAAAAATGTGAGCATAGGATTAATTGGAAAGAAATTTGTTGGATCGATGTGACAGGAGAAGATGATTGATCAAAGAGTTGAGTTGAACAAGGAATAAACTAATTCCTTTAGTAATCGCTATAATTAGTGATGTTGAATGCATTAAATCTATAACAATGATTTCATATTTTGTGGCTCGATTCTAACTTAGCAAGAAAATGATGAGACTTTGTTTTGATTAAGGGGGAAAAATAGGTTTTGAATGGACCCGGAACCATTAACAAGAAAGTTTTAACAGGGACCTGAAACCCATACAAAGAGACGGAGCTACTATAGAATAAAAGAAAGACAACCAGCAAAAAACTAGAGGCATTTTATAAAAAAATAACTTGAAATCTCAAACCTGCACCAAGAAAGGTTTTAACAGGAACCTTAAGTCCAATACAACCATGAAATAAAAAGGAAATTGGACCCAAGAACAACCTGAAATGGCTAGGAAACCATCATCTTGAATCATCTAGACTGCAACATAACACTTATCAGCACCAACCAATAGTGAATAACCAGAGACAGCCAGGTAACCATCATCCTGAACCATCCAGACAACAACACTACACATATCAGCACCATCAAATGAAATCAAGCTCCCCACCTCAATAGGAGAGTTGGGAATCAAAGAAAAACACTACAAAGCCTTAGCAAACACACAACACTAGTCAACCCATAGCACCAACCCAACCTCCACCTCAATAGGAAGGGGCTCCCCTCTATAGGAGAGGATGAAATGAGACCCAAAACTATAGAAATTAGAACTTCCCACATGATCCATAACACACCTTTCCACCTTAATAGAAGAGGGCTTCACCTCCAAAGGAGCGGTCTCCACCTCCATAGAAGAAAGTAACTGAAAAACTAAAGGGAAGCAACTACACCCATAGTAAAGACCACCATAGCATCCTTTGGAAAAAAATTTAACTAAAGTAATGAATAAAAAATAGAGTAATCCTCAGCTAGCAGCACACCCCCATCCTTGAAAATGAGCTTTAAGACCCAAAATAGGGAGATCAATGAAGAAAAAATAGAGCAATCCTCAGCTAGCAGCACACCCCCATCCTTGAAAATGAGCTTTAGAACCCAAAAGGGGGAGGGAAAAGAGCTCAGCAAAACTGACTAGAAGCCAACCATATAAAAAACCCAGCACCAAGAAAAAAACTCCCCACTAGGAGTAGAAATAAAACCAATACTGCACCAAAGCAGGAATCAAAGAGCAACAGCCTCCCTACCCCAAGAAAAACCAACACCAAAAAAGAGACAATGGGCATCGAAAGAAGGACAAGGCAAGGAAAGCCTCCAAACAAAGAGAGTAGAGAGTCAACAAGAAAATGAGTACCAACCTCCAACCCTACATGCCAGTCAGGGTCTAAAACATGCCAAAAACTATCCACAACCAAATCCACCAAAGGAAGACCAGTAACCTCAACCCCAAGCAATGAAAGCACCCACACATAGGAAAAGAAGCCCCAAAAAATCTAGAGAGAGCTTGGAAAACCTACCAACAGGGCAAGAGGAGAGAAGGCACAACAAGTGAAATCCACTTCCAACCCTACATGTCAATCAAGGTCTGAGATCAAGCCACCACTCCCCTCAAACAACCCCTTAGCAAGAAGCCCAAGCACCACAACTAGCACCAACACCAAAGAAGAGACAAAGGGACCCAAAAGAAGAAGAATGAGGTAGGGAAAGCCTCTAAGTAGAGAGAGTAGATATTTCGCAAGGCAATGAAGAACAACCTCCAACCGTACATGCCAATCAGGGTCTAAAACATGCCAAAAACTATCCACAAACAACTCCACCAAAGGCAGACTAGTAACCTCAATCCCAAGAAATGAGAGCCCCTACACGGAGGAAAAAATGCCCCAAAAAGGCTAGAGAAAACCAGGAAAACCTGTAGATAAAGAAAGAGGAGAGAAGACATAGCAAAAAAAAAACACTTCCAACCCTACATGCTAGTTAGGGTCTGAGATAAGGCCACCAAACTCCTCAAGCAACCCATCAGCAAGAGCTCTTGGCACCACAACCAACACCACACCCAATGCCAAAGAAAGAGCCTCAAAAAATTCCAACACTAAAGGAAAAGAGGCAACCAATCCTATGAGAATAATTGAGTAGGCACCCAACTGCACACCCAACAAAGAAGAAATAGGAAAAACACCATTGGGAAAAAGTAGCAACTAGACCTGAAACACAACTTCCCAATAGGAAAATGACAACAACTTGCATGAAACCACAGCTTCCCAAAAGGACAGAAGCAGAAAAAAGACCTGTAGCAGCACATCCCAGGCCAAAGACAACTACCAACACCACTCCTTAGCAACTTCATAGAAAAGCCCCAACAACCAGCCCAGTAGTATAACCATCTACATTTGTTTACTGTCATAGTAACTTTGTAGTTTGATTCATGTTCTTTAAATGAGGTGTGAGTTTTTTGGATGTTTCTATTGATCTTGTATGTATCGATCCAGTTGTTTGAAACAACATTTTTTGTAGGAAACCTTCATTGAATTTTGGTAATAGGGTATGTGCAGGATCATCATGGAAAAAACAGGCCCTTAAGTGGTGAAAAATTTAGAAAAATCAGAGTTAGGAAACTTGACATAAAAATTTGAATAAGTTATCTATATTATTTCAAAAATATGTAAGAATAGAATCTATAGCAAATTGAATGTAGTTTCTAAACTACTAGGTTTTTTTTTTTTAAATGGTGAAAATTTAAAATTTCAATGTAGTAGTACTTAAATTTCAGGGAAAAAATAAGAAGTAGGTGTTTGTCTGACCACCCTAACCACAATAAAATGATAATATTCCTTTATAATATTTTAGATATAAGAAGATGACTCATGTCCCGATGTGATGCATATTTTTTTGTAATTTTTTTCCAAGTAAATAATTAATTATGATTTTTTTATTACAACTTTTAAAAAATATAGAAAATCGTCTATTTGACCACCTTAACTTGGTCAAAACTTCAAGAAATTTATTATTATTATTTTTATTCCTATAGTATGTGTAGCATAGAATGTGACGCATGTTTCGGATTCAAAAACAATGATACCGTTTGAAAGCTATAGATGTTTTTCAATCAACCTATCAATCAGGACTTTAGTCGTAATTCAAATAGAAAATGAATAATAATTATTTATTAAATTCAAATTAAAGCATTATTTATATTGGTGGAAATCTGAGAATCTCCTTTAAAAACCCTTTTCATTTCATTAATTTTGGGTAAAAAAAATTCGTTAGCCACATACCCATCATATCACCACTTTTTGGCCCATCATGATCCTACACATACCCAATAGTTGTTGATTCATGTCACCTTTTTAACAAGGATACTATTAGTTTGTTATTAGTTCACTATGTGTGAGAGAGTGTTGTCATTAGTTTGGTATCAGAGTGAGAAAGATCTAGGAGAGACTAAAAAGGTCTAGTGGGATTTTTGACAAGTATGTGTGTGTGGAAGTTTTGATAGGTTAAAAGGAAGAACCTGGGTACTAAGAGACTGGGTAGAGGAAAATGAGAGAAACCCTAGGTGAGGTATCATGAAGTGGAGAAGAGAAAATAAAATATGCAATAGCAAGAAAGACTCAAACTTGATAGATTGAAGGTCAATAAGATAAGACATAATGAAAAGTTTGATCAAGAAATAACAAAACTAAGAAGGGATTTAGAGAGGTGTAAGTCTGCGGTGGAGCAAAGGCTTGAGGAAAGAAGCCATGAATGTGATTGGTATTGGCCCATGAAAATAAATTGAAGTAGCATGTGCAGATGATTGTCAAAAAAAGGAGAGGGAAGAAGGTGGTTGTCTCGAAAGAAGAAGAAGCATTTCCACATCATGAAGCTGCCATGGAAGAAGAGCCTGAAGAAAAGGAAAATAAGAAGAAAATGGAAGATGGAAAGGAAAATTATGGTCAGGAGGATGCAAGAAACCTTGAGAAGGAAAAAATAGACAATGTAAATGAAGATGAAGAAACACAAGTATTAACTAATTAAATATCAATGCAAAAGAAGATTGGCATACTTTTGGGAGTAGCTTGGAAGAATTTTGACGAGCGCACATGCAAGGGAAATGGTAAGTAATTCATTTTTAGTGATTTTAGGAATAGTGCTTCTAAATATTTGGAAGAGATTGTTTAAGGGAGGATTTTAAAAGGAGAAGACATAGGATGTGAAATCAAATGATGTCAATGATTATATGAATGAGAGATAGATTTTTGGAGGCTTTTAGATGAAAAGGACATAAGAAGGAGAAGATACAAACAAAAATTTAAGAAAAAACAAACAAAAACAACTTGAACACATGACAATTATTCCTGAATAATACTGGAAGATGTGAAAGAAGAGAATGAAGGTGATTTTTGGCTAGAGATCTCATGTGCAGGAGCACATTTTTTCTTTTGTCTCTTGGGGAGTCAGATGTAGGGGCATCATTCCCCATCAATTTTCTTTAAAATTTTGTTTTCAATTTTTTGGGTTTTTGGCTATGTGTTGGTGGTGTTGTTTTATTGGAGCTAAATTCTTGTCCTTTGTCTTGCTACGAACATGTGTCACTTTGTTGTTGGCACACAAGATTCTTGCAGCATTGTTTCTTCCAAAACCATTTTCATGCTAAAGCAAGGAAGAATTCAGTTAAGCTGACAATTAGAGAGAATAAAGTGATTGAGCAATTTATAGTTAGAGGTTCAATTAGAAAAGAAAAGAAGGATATAAAGTATTGGAAGGGGTCAATCTATTTTTGGATCAGAGATAGAAAGAAGGAAAAATGGTGGAAAAAAAATCTGATGAAAGGATTAATTGGCAAGAAATTTTTTGGATCGATGTGACAAGAGAAGATGTAATCAAAGAATGGAGTCGAACAAGGAACAAGCTGATTCCTTTAGTAATCATTATAATTAGTGATGATGAATGCATTACATATATAACACCGATTTCTTGTTTTGTGACTCGATTATGAAGCAAGAAAATAATGAGACTCTTTTTTACTGTCATAGTTGCTTTTTAGTTCCATTCATGTTCTTTAAATGAGGCATGACTTTGTGGATGTCTCAATCACCCTTGTATATGTATCGGTCTAGTTGTTTGAAAAAAAAAATTGTAGGAAACCTTCATTGAGTTTGAGTAATAGTTGTTGATTCCTGTCACCATTTAAATAAGGCTTCTATCAGTTTGTTATCAATGCACTATGTGTGATGGAGTGCTATCATCAATTAGCAAAGTTGGTTGTGGAAGAAAGTAGATTGAAGAGTCAATTTCACAGTGCAAGAAGGTGATTTGAAGAAGACGAGCCTATAGATTTTCTCTGATGTTGTTTGTTGTTCATATATAAAATTCAAGTTTGTTTTTTAATGATTTTCTTCAACCTATATGGCTACACAAACTCATATAATCATATTTTGTTGAAGTTGTGAAACTATGTTGTAAGTTAAATAGAGAAGATTAATTGTTGTTACATTTTTTTACCTCATGTTTGATGTTGCATAAAATTTTGTTGTGATTTTGTGAATGATGGTTGGATGTCCTTACATCAGTGGTATCAGATCAAGATTTCTTCAGTGTGCAAGAATAAGCATCACTATGAGGAAGTTTTCATCAAGACTTGTGGTGGTGTGTGTTGTTTGTGTATAAACATATTGTTGAATGTGGGGTAGTTTACATGTGAAGAACTTAAAGATTTGAAGATTTGTGTTGAGGATTTGTGAGGCCTTGAAAATTCCAAAGAAGAAAGGAAATAATTTTATCATATTTGTGTATGTAGGTGAACAAGATGGAGAAAATATTGTAGAAGTATGCTTTGAGGATAACGTGAAAGAAGATGGTGAGATTGTAGTGGAGGATGAGAAACAAAAAGAAAGTGCAACAATCAAAGATGAAAATGATGTTGCAATAGTGGATGAGTTTCCTTTGGAGGACTTGAAAGTATTGAAAAATAAAGGGGCAACCGAGGGTGAAGATGAAAAATATATGGCAACAGATAGTGGTGAGAAAAAGGTTGTAGAGAAAGAGGTAATACACAATATTTTTCATTTTTATGATGAAGATAAGAGTGTATTTTGTGTAGATGAAAGAGTTGCAGTAGAGTATAGTATTGATTCATGTTTTGTTAAATTTGAGAAAAATGGTGATTTTCATATTTTTATAAGTTTATTCAAATAAATTTTGCTAGTGGTGTTTGGTATGCAAATGATTTTTTTGGTGTTGCAAAGTTTAGTGCATGTGCATTTTGGTGGAGATGGTCAGACTATGGTGGGAAGGATCCCACAAGTGGATAGAAGGAAGGAATAATTAGGTGGAAGTAGATGATTTTTGGTGGGTTAAGCCCCACAAGAGAGAGCACAATAGGAGGGAAGAAGGGGAAGCAGATTTGTTGGAGGAAGATGGCAAGCATGCCAGAAAAGTGTTGGAAAAGAAGAATAAAGAAAATTTTCCAGGGTACCATCTCAACGTTGGAGTATGCTAAAAGTTTCTTGCAACTTGAAAGACTAGATTTACTACTCAACTCCATTTTGCATTCCTATTCTCACAAAATTTCTACCATGGGTGGCTGATATAGGAGCATCCGCAGTTGACTAGCAATCTTGCATCAACAAAAAATGAAGTATTTTAATTTTTTGATTTCCTAAGGTTTGGTAATTATGTAGTTGGAGAATAAATTGCAATATTAGGCCAAAATAAATATTAAATAATTTTATAAATTATTATTTTGTTGCAAATTTTGGGAGTGGGGATAATTTAGGAGGTAATTTATATGGGAAAAATCCAAAAAGGAAAACATGATGTCGATTTTTTGAAATTAGAAAAATGCATCAAGGATAATTTAATTATTTTTCTAATTTTTTGAGAATCCTTTTCAATTGCATGGGTTTAGCCTTTCCAAAGGAGGGAAAAATCAGATTTTTAGAAAGTAGTGCAAGAGTGGTATTGACAATTTTTAGGTTGTCATTAAAAGGTAGATTTTTTATGAAGAAAAGGGAGGCATGGATTCTCTTGGGGAGAGTAGAAAAAGAAAAATTTTAACAGGTTTTGGATCCTTTGCAACATAAAATTTATTATGATATCCATGATTGAAGATTAGAAAAGTTGGTTGTGGAAGAAAGCAGATTGAATAGTCAATTTCACAGTGTAGGAAGGTGATTTGAAGAAGAGGAATTTGTAGATTTTCTTTGATATTGTTTGTTGTTAATATAGTAGATTAAAGTATTTTTTGTAATTATTTTCTTAAACCTATATGGCTGTACAAAGTACTCATGTAATCATATTTTGTTCAAGTTGAGAAACTGTGCTGCAAGTTAAATAGAGAAGATTAATTATTATTGCAATTTTTTACCTCATGTTTCATGTTGCATAAGATGTTGTTGTGATTTTTGTGAATGAAGGTTTGATGCCCTTACATCAACTAACATCTTGCAACCAATAATATTTTATCCCACAACAACTAGATTTCTAGCTCATATCAAAGGATTATGGAAGGTTGCAGGGGAGAAGCCATAATGATTGAAGTAGGAAAATTCTAGAGGGAAGTGAAAGTGGCTATTGAATGGTCATCCATGATTCACCACAAATATAATTTTATCCACCAATAAGGAAACCAAAAGAATAATTTTGTTCCAAATAGGAATTACCCATGATGTGATAATTTATAGGAAACATGTCCCTATCATGGCAGTTAGCCATTAGGAGTAGATTCCTAGTTTGGTTTTTCTTCTTCTATTTCATATTTATGGTTTTTTTGTTTCAAAGACTAGTCCTCTCCCTATCCTTGAGGGAGAGTGGATGTATGCATTAATATTCTATTTTCAATCCTAGAATGAATAAGACTCCTCATGATCCTATATATTAGGATCTGTGGTTGAGGAGAAAATCTAGCAGTGCAATTGTTTTTACAAGTTAATAGTTAATTGTTAGTTTTTTGTTATCAAGTTGCAATATTTATGTACTGTTGAATTATAAATCCTTAGAGATTCTTGTTATACTGTAATAAATCCAATTTTTATGCAATAAAGGAGTTTAGTTTGTTATCATGATGTTTTGATCAAGTAGTGCGTATTTGATATCTTTTGTGGGCACAACAAATCGAGCAAGGGCCACTCGAGGTACTACCAACCCACCTTATTTTTTGTTACCAGATTATATGCTACATGAATGAATCCATTTAAGATAAGTTTTCAATTATATGCATGTTAATTTCATGAATAATATTTTGTAGCATGAATTACATCATGTAACATTACATTGAGCTATTCTCTGGAGAAGTCATAAATCATAAGTTAGAAGTATTAGTTAGTTGCAAGTTAAGATTCAATAGTTAGTAGTTATAGTATTGAGTAGTAAGTAATTGTAGCATAAGCAACAGATTTATGTTAATTCCCCTATTTCACAATTTCATGCTTTACTTCCTTTTCTATTTTTTACAATTTTTAGTATATGTGTGACCACATATGTTCCATCAATATAGGGCATAGCTACGATCCTTGAATGCACATATAGTGTCAGCACTATCAAAATATTACAAGCCCTAGTTGATAAATAAATGTATCCTTTTGTGAAGGTTTGGTGAATTGTTTAGTTAATAACCCATCCTTTGAATTGTGTGTCTACTTGCAAACACCAAGTTAATCAGGCATTAGAAAGGCCTTACATTTTTGGCATCATTATTGGGGATAATGCTACATTCAATATTGTACCATGTATTTTCAAGCTTTCATAGTTTATTTCTTTTATTTTCAGCAATAGGGTAATTATGTTCTGACTATCAACACAAACACACTTTACTAACAATGTGCAAGAAACACTGATCCAAAGAGTCATAATTATTGCATGTGAAGGAAATGAGACACTTTGGGAATATTTATCCCCTTAATACACAAAGCATTAGAGGATACTATTGAATAGAGTGAGGGTATTCTTGAATAAGAATAATACCTGATGTTCGTATCCACACTAGAAATAGAGGAGACTCCCCAATTTCACCTAGGCATCATGGTTTATGGTGCAATAGAAGACCCACCAGAGCTGTGTAAAATTTGAGTTCCCCATTTCCAACCAAGAGAGATCAACTTATTTGAAGAACATACCTCCTTCAGCACACCTATCTCCTATGGGTTGGTCGTGGAGGACCCAAAAACCTTCCTTTTTGAGTTTTGCATACTATTTAGAAGTTATGACTACACCACAGATGCACACATGCTCAAATTATTTCTAGCAACACTGAAGGATGCTACTCTAAGATGGTTTATGGGTTTGGGAAGAGATTTTTTTCGCAAATAAAATACCATGAAGATAAATTTCTTGGAAAATTACCATGATTATTGTAGAGGCACTAATGGGAAGAGGGATGATATCTTCAAAATGACACAAAAATAAGATGAACCATTGGAAGACTATGTACAAGGGTTCCAATTCTTCCTTAAGAAATCCCACCAAAACATACTCTTAGATAAATCCTTGAAACTAGTATTATTAAGGGGAGTTAATGAGGATTGCATGGATGCCCTTAACCTCATTAGGGTAGGAGATATCTCATATTTACGATTTGATGATATTTTCAAATTCTATAGAAACTATTCAAGGTCTTTCACAAAAAAGACTAGGGCAGACAAGACATCTCCACTCAGAAAATTATCTAATGGAATCTCTAAGGTAGAGCTAAGCAATCTTCTGCCAAATATGAAAGAGGATATCATCAACCATTTGGCCACACAATTAGACACTCTCCATGTGAAAAAGAAGCAAGACGATGCAGAAGTAGTCCTTACATAATATTGCCCACATTGTAGATAGAGAAAGACTAATTGCAAGTGCAAGAAGTTGGCTAGAATTTCTGAAGATAGGCAAGGGAAACCAGACTTTAAACATAAGCATGATGGTGTATGGTTTTTTCATTAATTTCAACCAATTGTATAACTAATAACTTGTATCAATGTGTATATAGTCCAAAGAAGATTGGTTGTCCCAAAATGAGATAGTGTATTTTCAATATAATAGAGGAATAGTTTTGTGGTTCACATTGCTCTACATTGCAGTATCTTGTCATGTGGTTTTGAGGTGATAATGGTACATATTGAAGGAATCCATATCCAAATTTTTAGGGTTATATGTATTCCACAATAGAAGATATTAATGACAGAGTATCTGTCTAAGTAGAGACAAAGTTATAGTTATAGAGTTCAAGTTGAAATGCTCTTTATTTCACCATGGATGATCATTGTGTTTTTTGGATTTCAATAAGTGCTTGAAGATATCATATGTGTGTGCATTCTATGTTTCAAGTTATTTGGTGGTCTTTGTGTCAAGTTTTGGATGAATAGTTGGTTCATTGAGTTGTTGCTTCACCAATTTTGTTGTGTCATGTCAACCTAAGGGTATGATTGAATTGAGTATATTGGAACAAATTCATAGGAGTATCTATAGGTCATGCCAACCAATCTTGGTGAAGAAACTGCTGTGGTTATTTTTTCAAGGCATGTACGATGGGATTTTGAGCGAAAAAGTTATGGAGTCATATGTTTCATCCAATTAGGTTGACCCAATTGATGGTATGATTGATTATGGAATATATATAGGAAAATTCATTATGAGAATGAAGAAAAAGAGATAAGTTTGAAATTTGATAGTGGTAATCTTGTGAAAGTGAAGAATGAAGTGTGTAAAGTCAATTTTCTAAGTCAAACATGGAACTGTGTCTTTAGCATATAACAGACGCATTGTAAGTAGTTCAAACTCAAGCGGTGAGCCATTCTTTTGTATGTCCATTTGTAATATTGGAAGAAGTGATCTTCCTTGGGTAGTGAGACCTATTTTTTGTACAATGATCCCTTGGACTATGAGTCCCTTAAACAATAATCTATTGTAGCCAGTTATGATATATAGTGAGCTAATCCTCACCATGATTTTTCCCTTTCATTAAGGGTTTTCCATGTAAATCTGGTGTTCTTCTATTGATTGTTTTGGTGCATGCTTTAATTGTTTATTTCCATTTCTAAAAATTTAATGAGATTATTTTTAATGAACTTTCAAGTTAATGAATTTCAAGGAATACTGATTCACTTCCTCCTCTCAATATTTCTGGTGTTCAACAATTGGTATCAGAGAAAGGTTCCTTCAATTTGATTAATAGCTGAGGTAGATCTTGGAGGTTGAACACATGGAAACTAGGAATTTTCCTATCCCTCTAGAAGAAATTATAATGGAAGGGTTTACTGAAGAAGGCTTTGAAGTTGATATGGAAGGAGAACTCATATTTTCTCTTATTGACCTAGATAAAGTAGAATGTGAGAATAGAGATCTGAAAGAAAATATTAAGAAATTAGATGATTATACCAAGAAGTTGAGGAATCAAGTCAAGAAAGTTAAAGATCAACTCAAGGAAACAAATGAGAAAATTAAACAATCAAATGAGACATTCACTAATCTAAAATTGTAGGTTGAGGAAGGAAAAAGAGTTGAAGACTACTTGAATGCCAAGTTGAAAGAAAAGTATGTGGAATGCTAAAAACTTGAAGAAGAGATTGTGTCTCTAAGGAAAGATCTGGAGAAAGAAAAGAGTCAAGAATACAAATCAAGAAGAGCTCTACCCTACTTTATGGCATTATTTCTATTCAAAAACCTTCTAAGGGAAAAGGAGGATTAGGATTTGAAAAAAGGAGAAATATCAAAGGAAAATCATACTCCAAACGATGTTGAGAAGGAGAATAATAAAAAAAGGAAGAATAAAGATAAGAAGAGAAATATCAAAAATTTCTAGAACCAGAAGAAATATTTGAAGATACCTCCTCTAATACAACCAGCTGCACAAATGTATCCATCTTTTAAAGGTAACTATTATTTTTGCAATAAATTTGGACATAAAGTTGTAGAATGTAAAAGCAAGATGAATCAAAATTCTCAATAAATTTTTGGACAATGTTGTGCATGCAATAGATTTGGTCATAAGGTTAGTGAATACAGAAGACAGATGATGAATGGTTACAATAATTTTATGATGTCTCAATCATTCATTGGTTACTATTACACATGCAATGGGCTCAGGGATAAGGCTTAAGGATGCAAATCTAAAATGGCAAGAAGTAAATTTTCTTTGCAACAAGGTGTCATATACTATAAATGCAATAAAGTAGGACACATGGCTAAGTTTTGCAAAGGAAAGAATGTGAAACTCTTTGTTTCACAAAACAACATTGATCTAGTTGAAGTAAAGGAGATGAACAAGATCTAGAAAAAATAAGGAAATGATGTGAAGAATGAATCTGTGCCAAATTTTGGTGCAGATGTTTTCTCCAAAAACTAGATAGAAAGCATTGGCTCAGGGGGAGTTTTAATAGAAAAATTTCCAAGCCCCTGCCATAGATGAGATGATGATGTCTTCCCAATACTATTGCATGAATCAGTTGATATGCTTGATCCATTGATGAAATCTTTGATGAGAAATCTCTTGATGCAGATATTTGTGGAGTGTTTAGGAGTGCATGTGATGATACAGTGAAGGCTTGGCAATATTTTGACCTAACTTTTTGTTGTTGCATTTAATATGGAATTTAGGGCACAAGTAAAGTGTTTATATTTTATTTTTTATATTATAAAGGCATTTTTAATCAATAAATTAAAAGAAGAAAGAAAGAGAAAAAATAGATAAGTATATCAATTTAGAAGAAGAAGAAGAGGAAGACGAAGAAGAGAAATTGGTCCCCAAAAGGAAATAAAAGGTCTCTTGGGAAAAGACCAATAAAGAAAACTGAAAGGAGAAAGAGGATACCCCTATGATTCATGAGCATAGTCCCATGAAGCTTGATGCACTATTCAATGCTATTGTAGAGTTTAGAATCCTGAAGGATACAAGTGAATTATATCCAAATTCTAGTAATGCAAATAAGGCAACAATTGAAGAGGCCATTTTTCAAATTCACGGTGACATTTAATATTGGAATATTGGCCTAAGTGCTCAAGATAGTGGATCAATTGTCACATGAACTAAAAAGGGTATTGAGTGCAAGAAGATAAGAGGCTATTGCAAAAGATGCAAAGATAAAATATTTTTCCTTGGAGAAGATTGGTTCCTTATTAACTCATGAGGAAAGAGTTAAGTTGTCTCATTTTCAATCCCATGAATTCAAGACAAAGCAAAGAGTAAATACTCTTATGGTTAAAGACAAGTATGAGATAGAGAAGCTACGTAAAGAAATGTATTAAAAGAGATGAAAAAATTCTAAAATATTTGGGAGTCTCTTCAAGTGATGAAAATAAAATGCAGCAAGACACATCCCTCCCAAAAATCAATGAGCCAGTTGAAAAGAAAATGAGCATGAGAAAGAAGAAATGATGACAGATAACACCCATCCTGATGAGCAGACAACTGTTGAGCAGAGAAAAGAAGATGAGAAAGGAGTCCTGAAGAAGATAGAAGCTCAAAAGGAATAAAATGTGTCTCCTTTGGATGTTGAGAAGACTACAAAAAAGTGTTCGAACATTAGAGAGGAGAAGAATGATAATCATGCAGAAGAAAGCACAAAAATAGGATGTGAATCCTTCATACCCTCCAGAGATTGATTCAAATATCTTTTGGATATGAAAATGTAGTTTCAACTAGTGGTGTTTGCACAACTATTGAAAATTCCAATGCAACAAGGTCAAGTGGATTTGGATAGGATCTCTCCTCTCCATAAGTTATCGCTTAGTGATGTTTTCCATGCCTCTACAAGAAAGGAGATACTAAAAACTCACCAGAAGAGCATAGAGTTAGTTGATGAAGTTATCAAGGTTTTCCAAGAAGGCCTTTGTGGAGTATTCATTGATACTTCTTTACTAGGTGTACAACAGTTGAATTTACTCCTACATTATTTTTATAAGTACTATGTAGGACTGGAAGAGAAGACAAAAAAGAAGTAGCAAAGAAGTTGAATGATAAGAGGCTAAATAATGCCCCAAATAAATGTGTTATTGCACATAACAAGTTTCAAGGAAACTTGAAGGATGTTCAAAAGATTTTGAAGGAAGCCAAACCATTGTTCCAATTTTGTTTGAAATGGCCATTGTCTACAAAAAGTATAAAGGATCAAATGGACTCAATTCAGTCTCAAATTGTTTAGGCCTCAAGTGTGTATAATATATTGAATGATGGGGATGGAGAAACTAGAGTGATCATTGAAAATCTACACCCTCAATATTTTTACTACAAGAACAAAGAGAGAAACTCATAATGTAATACAATCAACTCTGAGATATGGTAAGTCTAAGGCTTACATATTTAACTAAAGCTTTGACCAATGCAAAAAAATTTGTGCAAAAGACAACAGTTCATATCTCTTTGAAAGGAGAAGACCTCTATGTATAATTTGAAATTTAGAGCTACATTCTTTCATTCGCCAAGGAGGATTGGATGCACACCTTGCAAAATTAAAGTTAACATATAAGGGTATGTTACCATCATCCAATTAAGCTGTACACTTTTGAATTGTATAGATATTTTTTATCTCAATGTACATTTTCAAAGTTAGTAGATGGTGTTGTGGTATATTTTTGTCTCTTTGGTGATGGATAACATTGCAAGGGGGGCTATTCTCATGTACATATATCAATAAAAGGATGTAATACGAATTTACTACCCTTTTTCCTTGATGTCAAAGGGGGAGTGAAACAGAGAAGTGTGTTCCCATAAATGGAAAAGGGGGAGATTGTTGGCAACATGAGCATGATGGTGTATGGTGTTGGCATTGATGTCAATCCATTGTAGAACTAATAGTGTATTAGTATGTATATAGTCCAAAGAAGATTGGCTAAGTCCCAGATTCAGATAGTGTATTTTCAATGTAACAAAGGAACATTTTTGTGGTTCACATTGCTTTGCATTACATTATCTTATAATGTGGTTTTGAGGTGATAATGGTACATATTAAAGGATTCCATATCCAAATTTTTAGGGTTCTCTGTCTTTTGTAGTAGAATATATTAGTGATAGAGTATTTGTCTAAGTAGAGACAGAGTTATAGTTGTAGAGTTCATGTTGGAATTCTCTGCATTCCACCATGGATGATCATTATTTCTTGTGGATTTCAAGAAGCCCTTCAAGATGTTATTTGTGTGTGAATTTTGTGTTTCAATTTATTTTGTGGTCTGCATGTCAATTTTTGGATGAATAGCTAGTTCATTCAATTGTTGCTTCACCAATTGTATTGTGTGGTATCAACCTAAGGGTTTTGTGGTTGTGTGGGACTAAATTGAGTATGTAATGGATTCATAGGAGTATCTATAGGTCATTTCAACCTATCTTAGTAAAGAACACACTTTGATTACTTTCATAAGGCATGTATAATGGATTTTTTAGCTGACAGGTTATGGGGTCATTCATTTCATCTAATTAGGCCAACCTAATTGATGGTATGATTGATTACAGAATATATATAAGGATAAACTCATTATGAGAATGAAAAAAAGAGAGAAGTGTGAAATGTGATAGTGTTAATCTTGTGGTAGTGAAGAATGAAGTGTGTAAAGTCAGTTTTTTGAGCCAAACATGGAACTATGTCTTCAACATATAATAGATGCATTGTACGCAATTCAAACTCAGGCAATGAGTCATTCTTTTGTATGTCCATTTGTAATTCTAGAAGAAGTGATCTTCCTTGAGCATTGATCACTTCTATTTTTTGCGCAACGAGTCCCTTAAATAATGATCTATTGTAACAGGTTATGATATATAGTGAGCTAATCCTCACCATGTTTTCTTCCTTTCAGTGGTTTTCCACTTAAATCTAGTGTTCTTTTATTGATTGTTGTGGTGCATGCTTTAATTTTTTCTTTCCATTTCTACAAGTTTAATGAGATGCTTTTAATGCACTTTTAAGTTAATAAATTTTAGGGAATATTGACTCACCACCCTCAATATTTCAAGTGTCAACATCATGCACTAGAAGATGAAGATGGTCAGATGTTTCACATCACTCAAAGGAAACCATGACAGCCAAGACAAGGTATTCCCCAAGACCCCTCGAATTATAACATGCCATTTCTAGTTAACAATGTGAATTTCCCTAGTTGGAACCCTCATCCTTGGGCCAATGCACAAAAATTACAATGGAAAAAGCCTCAATCCAATTGAAAACAACAACAAAAAAACATGTGGCTAGCACATAATTACCAAGTCTTTAATTATAACTCTCAATGGTCACCCCAACAAAACCAATGGCAACTTCAGTGGCAAAGAGGTTAGTATTGGAAAAATCAAAATCTTAATTACCAGCAGCCACAGTAGCCCTTATAGCCACAACAAAAAGCCATAATAGTAAACCCAACAAACCTAGCACCAACACCACCAAGAGCACCTCAATTTCTAGCACAACTTGCACCTAACCCCAATAATAAGAATTTTCAACATGCTTATGCTAATGAACCCATCCAATACCTTACTTATGCAGTTGAGGTGAGTGATGTACAACTTAGATGAGGTAGAATATTAGCTGGCCCTCAATCCCCTCATATCATAGAATCGATTGATGAGGAACTCCTAGCTAAGCCCATGAAAAAATATCCTAAGGAACTTGAATCAAATTAGTCCAGTCCAACAACCATAAGTCTAGAGCCTTCATTCTCTGAGATATTAACAGTCCAAAAATATCAATCACAAGTTGAACCTAATTTTTTGGGACAACTCAAGCATGTTTGCATCAAAACACCCCTCATCTAGGCTATTAAGAAGTGCCTATTTATACTAAAATAGTGAGAGAGCTATGCCTCAAAAATCTAGGCAAGAAGTAAAAGAACCCTCATACTGTACATGTCTTAGGACAACTTGCAGACATTATGTTGGGAAACATAGTTGTCCCCAAGTATGCAAATCCTGGGAGCCCTATACTGGATGTCAAAATAAATGGAAATCTCATTAATAATACCTTAATTGACTTAGGATTAGCCATTAATGTAATGACCAAAGAAACCATGAAATTATTACAACTAATGGAGCTCAAACCTACACCTATATGCTACAGTTAGCAAATAGGTCCATAGTTAAACCTGAGGGGAATTATTGAAAAATTTGTAATAACATTGGATTCATGGGAGTACCCTACAAACTTTATGGTGTTGCATCCTAAAGCTAATCTTGCAAGATATCCCCTCATCTTAGGGAGACCTTGGTTGGAAAAAAATAGTTTCCTTCATAGGTTGCAAGCCTAGAAATATGATCATTTCTAATGGAAATGTGACTAAAATATTAGTCCTTTATCCACCATCCCAACCACATGAAAACCTAGAACAAACTATATGGTCTACCCTAGATGAGGAAGATCAATAATCCTTACAAACACTGATGACTATTGAACACAACCCCTTGCTATAAAACCAAGATGAAGATGAACTAATTGCAAACATATGCAAACCAACTATGGTAGGGAAGTAGCAACATGCATGTCTAACATGTCTACAAGATCCTCTATAGAATATAATCCCTGCCAATTCATGTTTGAGTTAGTTTCCCAAATTTTCCATACTTTTTCACCACATCATTGTATTGCAAACATAACAAGACTTGACATTTCATCTGTTCAAACATCATCATTGAATTTAGAGATTATGTTGAGAAAAACATTGAATGTATAGTCAACTAACTACTACACATCAAACCTCACTGTTGACTGTGTTGAAGGAACATGTTGCAGCCTCTGCATGGGATTATCACGATATGAAGGGAATATACCTAGACTTGTGCATGCATAGGATTTACATCAATGATGGTTTCAAACTAGATAACAACCCAAAAGGAGAATAAACCCTACAGTTCATAGTCAAATCATAATTATAAAAATTGTTGGATTCAAGATTTATCTATCCCATCTCTCGTAGTTAGTGTGTGTCTCCACTAGTGATTGTACCTAATAAAGGAGGAAAATGGAGAGTTTGTGTAGGATACCATGATTTTAATGCTTCAAATAGAAAAGACCACTTTCCACTTCCATTCATTGACCAAGTACTTGATTCATTAGCAACAAAGAAGTACTTTTCCTTTTTTGATAGATTTAATGGCCATAATTAAATTAAGATAACTCTAGAAGACCAAGACAAGAAAAATTTCACATTCCCTTGGGGTACATATGCTCTTTTTGTCTTTCCATTTGGGTTATGCCATGCACCAACCACCTTCCAAAGGGAAGTGCTAAGCATATTCTCATACTTTGTACATGATTCCATAGAGGTTTGCATGATGATTTCATAACTTATGGGAATAACTATGATGACACACTTGGTAATCTAGAGAAGGCACAAAAGATATGTCAAGAACATAACCTATCCCTAAGTCATGAGAAATACTGCATGATGATAGAGGTAATTTTTTTGGGACATTTTGTGTTCAATGAAGGAATTCAAGTAGACCCTGACAAAATTCAGGTAATATCAACACTCCTTGTGCATCAAAAATAAAAGGATGTTATAATTTTCCTTGGCCATGCTGGATATTACAGAAGATTTATTCAAGATTTTAGTAAAATTGTAACTCCACTATTTGTCTAATTGTATAAAGATGTAGATTTTGAATGGAAACTTGCTTGTCAAACTGCTTCTGAATCTCTCAAATAAGCACTCACCAAGGCATCTATCTTGAGAGGACAAAATCAGAATCTCCCTTTTCATATTTATATAGATGCTTCTATTTTTGTAATAGGATTAGTGCTAGGAAAAAAGGAAGGAAACAAAGATTATGTCATTTATTATTGAAACCTAGAAAAATAGGAGGGGCTCCAATCTTTTTGGAAGATAAAACTAGGTTTTAGAACCTTCCATCTATTTCCTTCAAGTTTCACTCAAGGAAACCCTAGAGATCTCAATCAAAGGATGATATTAAGAAAAAGAGATCTGCAATAGGATTTCCTAGGGTGTGATTAAAGACTAAAAGGGAGTTCACAGGTATGTGTAGGATCATCATGGAAAAAATAGGCCCTTAAGTGGCGAAAAATTTAGAAAAATCAGAGTTAGGCAACTTGACATAAAAATTTGAATAAGTTATCTATATTATTTAAAAAATATGTAAGAATAGAATCTGTAGCAAATTGAATCTAGTTTCTAAAGTACTAGGTTTTTTTTTTTTCAAATCTATTTGGTGAAAATTTGAAATTTCAATGCAATAGTACTTAAATTTCAGGGAAAAAATAAGAAGTAGGTGTCTATCTTACCACCCTAACCACAATAAAATGATAATATTTTTTTATAATCTAATTTTAGATATAAGTAGAGGACTCATGTCTTGATGTGATGCATATTTTTTGTAATTTTTTTCCAAGTAAATGATTAATTATGAATTTTTTATTACAACTTTTAAAAAATATAAAAAATCGTATGTCTGACCACCTTAACTTGGTGAAAACTTTGAATGAAATTTTTTTTTTTAGTCCTATAGTATGCGAAGCATAGAATGTGATGCATGTTTTGGATTCAAAAAATTTGATACCGTTTGAAAGCTATAGATGTTTTTCAATCAGCTTTCATAATTGAAAGCTAAGAATATCCTTTAAAAACCCTTTTCGTTTCATCAATTTTGGGTTAAAAAAAATTCATCAACCACATACCCTACACATACCCATCATATCGCCACTTTTTGGCCCATCATGATCCTACACATACCCTCACCACTAAGCAAGGTCTTGGAAAGACAATAAATGAAAATCATATGTAAACCTAATAATGCAACTAAAGATATTAAATTCAAAATCAGGAGAATGAATTGAGAAAGGACAAAGGTGCACCTAGAAACTAAAGAGGCTTGAATGAGGGTCTGAAATCTCGTAAATACTGCCTTTTAATGCACATTGGGACTCATACGCTAGTAGGGAGATTTAGTCTTAGCTTAGGGTTTTGGATAGAAACTAAAATATGGAACTGGTAAATTAGGATCTACTAGAAATGTTTGAAATATGATATACTAGGACTCATACACCACAAGTGGTGATTTAGTCCCAACATTAGGGTTGATTTGAAACTCTGGTATCCTCTAGTGCTTTCCTATAGCTTCTCTCCTGTCAAATCTCTGAGTCTGAAACACTGAATTGCAACATGTAGGTTACTTTCCATGATCTTGAAATGTAGATGACAACTTGACAACTTTTCTCCAATCTTTTTCTTCAATGGATCTTCAACCTAAACCACCTAGATCTACAATCATACATCAAAGAGAGGGGAAAATGTTTTTTTGTTAGTGTATAGGGGTTTTCCTTGTTCAAACCTCGTTTAGGTAATCAAACCTTAAAATGAAATCAAATAGAATGAAGGAATGATGAATGAACAATTATGCAACATTGCAACTCACCAATTCCTTAGATAAAAGGCTACAATCTTGTATGTAATGGCTAGCATAAATGTGGATCTTGACTTGAATGCTTGCTTGAATCATAAGATACCTACATCACAAATGTTAGCTCAAACACAAACATGATGCATGATGACTTTGACATGATGCTTGAATCTTGAATAATGCTCCAAAATGCTTGATAATCACTCTTTAATTTTCTTGAATTATTTTTAATTCTCTCACGTGAGTATGAATAAGATCACTTGAATTGCTAAGAAAAAATGTGAAATAACCTTGTATTTATACTTGTTTATGCCAAATTTCCTAAAATTACAACATTACAAGCCGACATCAAATCTAGAAGAATGAAATCCCACCAATAATTTGAATTCAAAATAGGTCCAATCTAAGCAAGACTCATATGCCAATTGGGGCATATGATTCCCAGTAGGCTAGGCTTGGGACACAAACTTCAAGAAGTATTTAGTTTTATGTTAAATTTAGGTTCAGGCCTCAAAACTTAGGTGGGACCCATACGTTGAAGGTGGTGTATGAGTCCTAGATCACTAAATCTAGGCCATACAAACCAAAATCACTAAATTATGATTGGTTATTAGATATGTGTTGGGATTATCCTTGGAAAGATGCATTAATTAAGGCTTGTGTATGCAAAATAGGACAACATAAGGCATAAAGAAGCCGAATTTTAGTAGGAGGGCCCAAACAAGTGTGAAAATGTAAAGGGATACATTTTCCTACACTACATTTAGCCCCCAATTTAGTGAGTGGGTGAACGTTCTTCAAACTCACACTAAACTTGTAGATGAAACTCGCATAATGAGGGGTCCAAATGTACCAATGCTAGTAAGATAGGACAACAATGATCAAGAGGGATGATCAAGCCTCCAGGATCAAGATCCTATGGAAAACCAACATAGGCACAAAGGAACACACATGGAAATTATATAAGGAGAAACAAAAATGCACAAGCATACATTGTGAAAGACATAAATAAAGAAAAATAAAAAAAGGGGTGGATCAAGCTTTGACAGTTTGTCCCACACGTTGTGGGTCAAATCTAAGTTGTTTTTCCAAAAATATTTACAAGTGGAACATGATGTCCACTATGAAAACCAATGAATTCTCACAAGGGCTATTGTAACCTCAAGCTTTCCACTAGGTGTGCCCCAGCGAGACACATACACACGCGGTCGGTATGCGCTCACACAGACAAGTAAGTGGCTATGGGAAAGTCATTCCTAAGTTCGGATCACATACATACAACTAGACCAAATATATACCTCCTAATAACTTTGATAAGGTTCCACACAATAATTAACTTTAAGCTTCATGAAGCAAGCAAAGCTTCGTATGCTTGAAGCTCAAGAACAAACAAGATGGCTCCACAAACAAGAAAAGTGTGTTATTCAAGGTGGACATATAACCAATATTGTAAATACAAAATAGTGTAAGGAACATTCAAAATATTTTTTCTTAGTTCATGTAAGGTCTTAACTTAGGGAACATTGTGCCTAATGTCTCCAAGACAAGACCAATCGAAGAATAGAAGATTCACAACTTAGGGGATGTAGTGTGTCACATCAAGCCACTAAGAGGAATATAATATGTTAAGAGATATCATGCTCTTGAGGGACATCACACCCAATGTCACCACAAAGTGAATGACACATCACATGAAGTAAGAATACTACATAATGAAACATGATTTGAAATGAAAAAAAATGTCAATGTATGCCCCCACTTTAAAGAAAATGCTAAACACCATGTTGTGAGCAATTACTTTAAAGTAGAAAATGATAAATGTTAACAATAAAGAGGACATGGGAGCTTACTTGGAAAGCCTTATGCCAAGTCATATGTTTCCAAATGAAGCTATGTCATGAAAATGGGTTGCACCCAAAATGAAATCCTAAAAACCACATAAGGGATCCATGGGTTTGGGGTCAATATGTCTTTTCTACAATGTTTTTAGAGAGATCAAAACTATCATCATTCCCCAAATACTCATGGAATAGGAAGAATGACACAAAGAGAGTGAAGACAAAGAAATTTTTTTAGGTCAACATGGAAGATAACTAAATGTCTCAACACCTTGCATCATCCCCAAAAGGAAAGCACAAGACAAATGAAAAGATAAAATTTTACGATATAGAGAATAATGTAGGTACAAATAGAGGAATGTCACAAAGAGAAAGAGACATCAAACATAATAGTACGAGGGAGATCACATTACATACATGCAATCACACACAAAACATGAAAAAGAAAATAATGCAAAAGACTAGTAAGGCACATGCAAGTCAGCCTATTAGCAGGCCATCCACATCCCAATCGTGTTCATTGTATACAAAAGGTAGAAAACTAGCCAAAGGGACCACAATGAGTGCAATA
The DNA here is from genome assembly GCA_007258455.2 of Sequoia sempervirens. Lineage (NCBI taxonomy): Eukaryota > Viridiplantae > Streptophyta > Pinopsida > Cupressales > Cupressaceae > Sequoia > Sequoia sempervirens. The sequence continues at coordinate 195,988,584 of VDFB02000008.1, read as the reverse complement.
ATAGGATCATCACCAAGTTTAACACTCTTCTTAGGAGAATTATCATGTAATCTCATAGAAGAGGAAAATAATGTATTCAATTCATTATACACTTCTTCATCATTTTAGCAACCTCATCATTTTCATCCAAGTTAATCACAATGGGAAGTGGAATGATAATGTATAAAGAAGGATTTAGCTCCTATTGTGGTTGTTGTATATGATCCTTTTTTTGTGTCGAAGAGGGAGACTCATCATGTATTTATTTAGTCAAGTTTGGATTTTGGTTTTCTTTTTTTTATTCATTTACCCTTTCATCAAGAGCACATCTACACCCATGCTCTCTAGAATTTTTGTTTATTTTAGTAGGATTTTCAAGCTTTGTTTGTGTAGGAGCAAGTTGATCAACCATAGGTTTATTTTCTTCCCTAAGGAGGGGAACAAAAGTTACCATGGGAGGCTATTGAACCACTTTTTCTTTAGATTTGTAAACTTTATTTATCTTAGGATGCATGATGGGATTGTTTTTGTTATCTCTTGGTCTCTTGTAGGAGATAGGCAAAGGATCTTTCTCAAGTTGTTCTTGGTTATTTGGAATGTATTTAGGTTCAATAATGGTTTTTTCAAGGATAGGAGGCTCATTCATAGGTTGGGGCACGTTTCTAAGGGATAGTTTTGCTATGCATTTCACCTTAAACTTTTGATAGGATTTTAAAAAGAAGCCCTCATGAGGTTTAATAGGTTCCATAGGCTTGGGACAAAAGAAATCTAATGAAAATTTCCCTTGGGAAGATAAAGGATTAAAGCCACTCTGGTGCACATTGAAAATTTCATTGTCAAAGGGAAACTTTAAGCATTTATGCGCAATTGATGGGATAACTTCCATGGAGCATAGCCATGGATAACCAATATTCACACAAAATTGGTCTGACATCAAGATGATGGAGAATGAGACATCTAATTGTTTCGGTATGACTTGTAGAGGAAGGGTGAATGATCCCATCATAGGGCATACGAAACCATTATACATTTTTATCCATGTTTTCAGTTTATCATATGTTTGTTGATAAAGTTCATGCACAAGTAAGAATTCCTCAGTGATCACATTATCTCCACAGACAAGATCAATTAATATCCCATTACTGGGCTTATCATTGATTCAACTGGCTATATAGAGAGGACCATCAGGTGCATTTCTAGTAGTAACTTTAGATGAGAAATCAATGTCAAGAGGGTTATTAGTTCGACCCTTACGAGGTTGAGTTTCGATCAATGCAACCAAACCATTGATAGGATTTTTTTCATTAGTATCTATAGGACCTTGTTTATCAGTATCCATGTTGTTCTCATCTGTGTCAACATTCATCACATCATTATTCTTAGTTTCACTAGCTTTAACAAATGAAATGTTATGATTCCACATAGGGTTGGAAAATATTTGCAAGTTTTGGTTGGGAGGGGAAACAGATTTATTTCCTTGATCATTAACACCTACAATGTGAAGTCAACTGGAATCAATGAGGTCTTGCACAATATGTTTAAGACACTTACAATGCTTTGTGTCGTGTCCATTTTGTCGGTGATAATGGTAATAGGAATTTGATCTAAAGTTTGGAGGTGATGGATTATTAGGATTGGTAGTTTTAATGAGAGCTAAAGTGATCATTTTATGTTCTATCAGTTGTGCCATTGTGCTATGAAGGGTATCAGGTAAGGGAGTAAATTGTCTAGCCATATCCCCAAATGTGAAAGGAGTTGTCTTCCTTATTGCAACCACTTGGGTATCAACATGTTGAGTTGTTTTTTGAGGGCGATTAAGTTGAAGGAATCCTTTTTTTTTTCTAAAGGTTGATAATTGTTTTGGTTTGCAGATTCGGACTTCTCAGGATGGTTAGAGGTGGTTTTTGTTTCATGACTACTAATTGAGTTTTGATAATCACGAACGGTAGTACACAAGCGTACAAAGGAAGGAAACTTCATCATGCCAAGCTTGTCTTGTATCTTAGTTTGCAAATTCTCAATGAACATTTGTTGAAGGTGAGGATCGAGAATCTTTACAAAAATTTGGGAATAAAGTGAATGGTAGTATGAAATGAAGTCAATAACTTTTCATCATCTTTTTTTCTTACATCTCAATAAATCGGCTAAGGTCATCTTAGGAGTCATGTACACTTTGAAATGGTTTATAAAGGCCTCAAAAAGTTCATTGAATAAATGAATTGAGTTGTTCACTAACGATGAAAACCATTCTAAGGTGGTATCCTTCAAGGACCTAGGGAAAAGCTCAGCCAAGAGCTTATCCTCAAGGAAAAAATCACTACATAAGGCAGTGTAAGCAGAAACATGGTTGGAAGGATCTCCTTTCCCCCCATATTTCTCAAACCAAGGAATCTCTAGACCTTGTGGTATTGGTGTTCTCGATATCTCCAAGGATACAAGATTGGTTTTGACATAGTATGTAGGTTGGCCATTTTGATTTTGATTTATAGTGGAATTTTTTTTTTGAAGGGATGAAGCATTTTGCAAAAGTAGAATAAGGATAGCATCATTGGTTGTATTTTGAGATGGAGGTGAATATGGTGGAGGTGTGTATGTGTTCGAGGGGGAAGTGAATGGAATTCTTATGGGAGGTAAAGTGGTAGGAGATATCACATGTGATGCCACAAAGGTACTAGGATTGCTAGTGGAAATACCCAAGGTAGGAAAGATATTACTAGTAAGTTGTATCATTGTTGTAACTTGAGGGTTGGTATAGGTGGGAATAGAGGAAATAGTTGTAGGAGGAGGAATTTTAGTTCCTCCTTGACTTTGGAAATTGTTCAAAGGTAAAGCATAACTAATTGTTGAGGTAAGATGTTTTCCAAAAATCTAAACTAGGTTACGCACAAGTTATATTCCTTCTTCATTTTCAATCATGTGATGTATGTTATCTATGGTAGGGATAAAAATGGTTGAAATATTTTTAGTACTCAATTTATGTTGTAGGTTTTCTAAGTATTCATGGATTTGAATTATTTTTCCTTGTGGAATACTAGCAACCATTGTTTCAACACTTGTCACACTACTTGAAGGAAAAGAGTTGTTAAGAGTATGGTCCATACCTAGTGAACTAGTGTCAACACTATTAGTGAAAGAGCTAGATAACCCAAGATCCACGATAATTGTACTATCACGGGATGACATGAGTCCCAAACTATGTCTCGCTATAGTATTAGCAATAGGACACCAAGTTGTAAAGCTCATGCAAGGGACAATGAAGGAAATGCAAGATGCAATGAACACAATGATATTATCTAATTATAATTCAAATGAAATTAAGCTAGATGCAATGAAATGAATGAAATAGAAACTTTGCAAACTGAAACAATAATCTAACAACATCAAATAGAAGCACAAAAACAAGGATTTTAATGTTGATTTAGATCTAACACGAGACTAAATCACCCAGAGGGGCGTATGAGTCCCAATCAAGATTTTTCAAGGGTTGAAATGTTGATAAACAGTCAACAAAAAATACCTAGAAATCAGGTAAAACAACCTACACTAGGACTAAATCGCCTAGAGGGGTGTATGAGGGTTGTATTAGGGTTTTTGCACTAATTTCAATAAATTCTAAGTGAATGTTGGGTTTTCTAGTTTGAATGTTGTCTAAACAACATGTCCAATTATAGATTTCAAGTGAATTTCAATGATTCAAGATGCCAAAATGTAAGCTATATGCACTTTCACAAATGCAAGATTTAGAAACCTTGGATGTAAATTTACTAATGCAAGACCTAATGCAAAGTTAATGCAAGCTAGATCTATGACTATGATGTACTCCAAATTAGAAAATAAGGTGTTCTAAAGGCTAGGTTCAACAAAATGAAGCCTAGGGGAGCTCTAATATTTTTGGAAGATAGAATTAGGTTTTATGACCTTTCCACATATTTCCTTCAAGTTTCACTCAAGGAAACCTTAGAGATCTCAATCAAAGGATGATATTAAGGAAAAAATATTTGCAATTGGATTTCTTAGGGTGTGATTAAATAATAAAAGGGTGTTCACCACAAAGCAAGGGCTTGGAAAGACAAGAAATGCAAATGATATGTAAACTTAATAATGCAACTCAAGATATTCAACTAAAAATTAGGAGAATAAACTGAGAAAGGACAAAGGTGCACTTGGAAACTAAAGAGGCTTGAATGAGGGTCTGAAATCTCATAAATACTGACTTTTAATGCACACTGGAACTCATATGCCAATAGGGTCAATTTAGTCCTAGTTTAGGGTTTCTAACAGAAACTTGAATCTAGAACTGACAAATCAGGATCTGCGGGAAATATCTAAAATTTGGTATACTGGGACTCATATGCCACAAGTGGTGATTTAGTCCAAGTATTAGGGTTGATCTAAAATAGTGGTATCCTCTAATGCATTCTTGTAGCTTCTCTCCTATCAAATATTTGAGTCTGAAACACTGAACTGCAACATGTAGGTGACTTTTCTGGTCTTGCAATGTTGATGACAACTTGACAACTTTTATCCAATCTTGCTCTTCAATGGATTTTTAACCTAAACCATCTAGATCTGAAATCACACTTCAAAGAGAGGGAAATTTTTTTGTTTCTTAGTGGATAGGGGTTTTCCTTGGTCAAACCCCATTTTGGTAATAAAACCTTAAAATGAAATCAAATAGAATGAAGGAATGATGTATGAACAATTATGCAATGTTGGAACTCACCAAACCCTTGGATAAAAGGCTGAAATATTATATGTAATGGCTAGCATGAATTTGGATCTTGATTCTTACTTGTATGTTATGGATCTTGACTTGAATACTTGCTTGAATCATAAGATACCTACATCACAAATGTTAGCTCAAAAACAAATATGATGCATGATGACTTCGGCATGATGCTTGAATCTTGAATAATGCTCCAAAATGCTTGATAATCACTCTTGAATGCTCTTGAATGATTTATAATTATATCACTTGAATGTTCATAAGATCACTTGAATTTCTAGGAGAAAACACGTGAAATAACCTTGTGTTTATCCTTGTTTATGCCAAATTTCTCGAAATTACAACACTACAAGCCAAAATAAAATCTAGGAGAATAGAATCTCTCCAAGAATTTGAATTCAAAATATGTTCAAGCTAAGCAGGACTCATATGCCAGTTGGGGTGTATGAGTCCCAGTAGGTAGGCTTGGGACATAAATTTCAAGAAATGTTTAGTTTTATGTTAAATTTAGGTTTAGGCCCCAAAAATTAGGTGGGACCCATACGCCCAAGATGGCGTATAAGTCCCAGATCATTAAATATAGGCCATATAAACCAAAATCACTAAAGTATGATTGGTTATTAGATATGTGGCAGGATTATTCTCCTCGAAAAGATGCATTAATTCAGGCTTGTGGATGCAAAATAGGACAAAATAAGGTATACAGAAGCCCACTTTTAGCAGGGAGGGCCCAAACAAGTGTGAAAATGTAAAGGGGATACATTTTCCTACACTATAGATATATCAACAAAAATATTCAAGGGGTGGAACTCAATTATAGAGTGACTGAAAAGGGGATAATAGTAGTGGTTTATACAATAAATAAATTTATACTACTACATTATAGGGTATTAAGTGTTCATACACATTGACGATACAACAATAAGGTATCGCATAAGAAAACCAGTGGTTGGTGGTAGGCTTTTTAGGTTGTTATCACTACTTCAAGAATTTGACATTACCATTGTAGATAAGTCAAGTAAAGTCAATGTAGTGGTAGATTTTCTATCTAGACTATCAACCAAATCAAAAGATGTTGATGAATCATTCCCATATGAGCATTTATTTGTTCTATCTCTACATACACCTTGGTATGCAAATATTGCCAACTATCTTGTAGCAAGAAAGACACCACCCCATTTCTCACCAAAGGAGAAGGCAATTAGTTCAAAAAAAATTCCCTACTAATGGATAGCTAGATACTTATTCTACACATGTGTCCAAACAACATAATGAGAAGATACATCCAAGAAGATGAAGTATATGATATCCTCAAAGCATGTCATGATGAACCTTGTGAAGGAAACTTTGCATCAAAGAAGACAACTCTTAAAATTTTGAATACTAGCTATTATTGGCCAAATCTTCATAGAGATGCAATAAAATATACTAGGAGCTATGATAGATTTCAAAGAATGGGAAGGCCAACAAAAATAGATGAAATTCCATTACAGCCACAACTAGCAATAGCACCATTTGCCAAATGGGGATTAAAAAATTTTGGCCCCATCTCACCAACATCAAATAAAAAATAATATATGTTGGTTTGTACATATTACATTATAAAATGGGTAGAGGTTAATGCTTTATAGTTTGCAAGAGATGGGAATGTGGAAAATTTTCTCTATGAAGACATATTCACAAGATATGGTGTTCCAAGAGAAATTGTCATAGACCAAGGACCCCAATTTACATTAGATTTTATCACAAAATTATTTCAAGAATATGAGATCAAACACATAAATTCCAAACCTTATCATTCTCAATAAAATGGGCAAGTGAAAGTCACAAATCGGAAAATTAAAAACATCCTCACAAAGACAAAAATTTCATAGAAAGGATTGGGTAGCTAGGTTACCTAAGGCAGTTTGGGCTTATAGAACAACTTGGAAGATGACAAAAATATTTACACCATATGAATTTGTGTATGGTAAAAAGGTTGTACTTCCTTTAGAATTTGAGTATAAAAAATTGAAGATAGCAGTCAAATTGGATGAATTTTTCAACAGCACGACGGGAGAGGTTGTACAGCCTGAATGTATTGGATGAAATAAGAATGGAATCCATACACCACACTAATGTTATCCAAAATAAAAAGATACATTGGCATGACTAGTTTATTAAGAAAAATGAATTTAGTGTAGGTGATTGGGATCTACTTTATGACTCTAGATACAAAGATTACAAAGGGAAATTACAAACCAGATGGCTTGGACCATATGAGATAAAGACAATATTTTCAAATGGATCAATTCAATTGTAGAAAATTAATGAAGTAATATTCTCATTGCTAGTCAATGGTTAGAGGTTGAAGCTTTATAAGAAACCATTGCAAAAGGAGTTCTCCTTAGATTGCAACGATAGTTTTCAAACTTGACATAGAAACTTTAGCAATAAAAGCAACTAGTTCTACAAATGTATCAGTAGATGAGCTACACAGCTCACCCATTGATGTTCCAAAGGTATAATTTATTCACATATTTCACATGCACACAATGCATAGATGACAATCGAAAAATCTTCATTGCTTCACTAGTGAGAAAAATAAGAATGGACGTGTAGCAATCACAACCAAATAAACTATCACAAAGGGAGATATTGTTACATGTAAACTTAGCATTCACATATTCATCATAATAAACACCCATTCATATTGCATTTACATCATCTTATTCGCACATGTAGCAATATACATGTCCATTTTATTACATGCAACCAATTCCATCACATCACCATTTTATCTCTATTGTACCCCACAATAACTATCACTTCACTTGAAGCGTACTCTATGCAACCTTTTATTTTCATCCATCACTCTAGCCTAATTCCCACATGTCACACTTACACTGCATATCATAATTGTGCATAGCTCATATCCATCATGGCAAGTCGTTTCAAAATTTTCTTGCATGGTGTAATTCAACTTCTACACATGAGTTTCAATCAACTCAAATAATAACTATAGGTACAATCCACCTTAGCAATAATTTTTAGAATTTAAGCTTACTAATTTTATGTATATTTACTATTCATTCAAGCATGTCAAATAGAATATTTCAAATTTCCACTACTTTCCATTTATATCTCCACTATATTTGTACATGTTAAGTGAGGACACTTAGCAAGCTTAGTTGGGGGAGGGTATTCAAGATTTTTTTTTTTCATTCTATTTTCTACCATCGGCAAGAAACATAGAGCTTAGTAGAATAATTAAGCGGTATATTTGGGTGTTATAGCATAGAGTAGAGCACAAGCAATTTAATTGGGGTGATAGAGAAAGAATAGAACAAAGCAGAATTGTGAAGTGACTGTAAAACTATAGAAGCAGTTTAATGGGGAGTGATATCATATGTAGAGAACCAACAACACAACCAACGACTAGAAGATAGGCTATATTTTCCCATTTTCTAGCAAGTTGGTTGGTTAGAATATTTTTTGAGGCTCACAAAATTTAATGAGGTAATAACCCAACAATTCACAACCACATTGCAGAATGATGAGGAAATTGTTAGGGGTCTAAGGGTATATGCCTCAGAGGAAGCTATAGTTCAAGTATCTAGATTTCCAAGGATAGGAGGAGTTTCTAGTTAGGGAAGATGTCATTGTAGAAAGAAATGAATTATCCCTGCTAGAAGAAAACCTAGATTCTTCTTCACAAGGTACTAAATGATTATCTTTGTCTTGGCTTTGGGCTTCAATAGCTTCTTATATAGTTAAGTACTTGACATGTGATGGGAGACAATCATTGCTATACATAGTTCATTTCAAACTATTAAGACATCTATGACATGATAGGCATGTAAATGTTCCTAACTTTTTGTACAATCTATTAAATATAATGTCTTCTAAATACAAAAGGAAAAGAAACAACTCAACATTATCTCATTTTTTCTTAGTTACATTGCTTATAAAGAGGAGTCTTAGGGCTTAATTCCCAAATGTTTCTTGGGAAAAATTTCTTAATTGTAACAATATCAACATAATCCTTGAATTTCATAATGAGGATAACAAGGGCCAAGAAACAATAATAGAAGGTCCTATTGTTTCTCCAGAGGAGGAAACACCCTTTGGCTTCCCTGCTGCAACACCTACATGACATAGCATGGGAGAACCAAAGGAGAAAGGTTTGTAGGAAACATAGCTTGTAGCCTCTATTGAGCCACCCACAACATAGATCAAACAAGAAACCCCTATTTCCAAAAGGCCACAAGAAAGAAACAAAAGAAATGATGGAGCTTCTTCTTTTGCACCTGTAAAGGGGTAGAAGAAGCCCACACAATCTAGGATCTGATCACATCGCCTTTGAAAGAAAGGTCCAATGGAAGGCACAAGAAGAAAGAAGAAAGAATATATTGATATGATTGAGATAGTTCAGGATCATAGGGGAATTCCCTTGGAAATGTGAATATACTACTTATACAGTCATTGTATTTTACTACCACTTTTGAATCAGATTCAGAAGATATTTGTAGCCAAAAAAATGAGAAAGAGATCCCAAAAATCCTTGTTTTAGAGGGTTGTGAATACAAAAGTGCAATGGGAGATGAGAAATTTTTGGAAAAAGATGAACTTTTTATTGAAGAAAGAAATATTAACAAAGAATTGCAGGAAGCAATGCAAAGAATAAAGCAGTTGGAAGAATTGTTAAAAATATATCAACAAAAATATGGTGAGAGGGATTCCAAGATTAAATAATTGGCAGAGAGGCTCTACAATTTTGAGCATGGGTCAAAATTGGAGGTATTGGCATAGCTTTCTATGGTAGAAGCAAAGAGAAAAGAACAAGTATCCCAAGGCCCAATTCCTCATATCAAAACCCTCACTGGACCAATTGTAGTGTCCCTAGGTGTGGAACTTTGGAAAAGAACACAAGAATTATCCCAAAAAGAAAAATAATTGGAAAGGAAGAAAAATGAAATTATTTCCAACCACACCAAGGCATTGGAGAAACAAGAAATATAAGTAAAAATATTAAAGGTGAAAATTGAAGAGATAGCAGATAAAATTATACAGATACTGAAGTGCTAGAATTCTCTTGTTTTTTTTAGCTTAGCCAATTGATTAGTGATCTTCCTATATCAATGAACAAGAAATTCTTATTTTTAGAAAATTTTCATGATTCCACACTAGAAATGTAGAACCAGTTATGTGAATTCTATTTGAACAATTATATTCTTTCAAATGACACTTCTTCGAATCCCTTGATTTTTGTAGGAGATCTACAAATCAAAGATTTAGCCTCTTATATCAAAAAAGAATATTAAAGGGGAAATTTTTACAAGAATACAATGAAAACTAAAAATCTATTGCCTTACAGCTCAAAAAAGAATCAATAGATCCCAATGCAATCATAGATCAGTGGTTAGATCTTTGAAATCTTAGAGGTGTTGGAAATAAAATATTTAATATCAAAGAATAAAATTATGCAAAAATGAAGGGACTAGCCACAAGAACTATTAATGAATCCTTCAAGTTTGTGCAAAAAATATGGGAAGAGCTAACATCTGAGTTGATGAGAAAGGATCCACACTCCCTTTATAATTATGTATCCATCATCTTAAGATCTCACAAGTACATAGACATTGCAATAAAAAATGGAGTTACATGGTTTCCACTCATATTCCATCCACCTATCGACCTATTTTGAGTACCACACTAGAAAGGTAAGAAATGTGGGGAGGAAGAAGTAGTAGAAAACACAAGATTGGAAAAGCTCTTAGATCAAAAAGGCTATTATATAAAGCAGAAGAAGGGAGTTGACATTGTAGTTGATTTCAAGAAGAGATCCCTGCAATATAACCTTCAGTCTTAAAAGTTCCTTGAGGACAATCAAATACTTTAGTTGGGGGGAACGATGGGTTTAGATAATGGCTATTTTTTTCTTCATCAGTTCATGCTTTTATCATTTTATTTTCTAAATTAAATTACAAACATTTCTAAGGCTTCATGTATCTTTCATATACCTTCTATGCAATTTGACAGACCTAAATATGTGGAAATATAAATATGATGTATTGATATATGCTTGTGTGGATGTATGCATGTTCAAAATATTTAGTATGTGTTTATGGTTTAATTTTGATTGTTAATGATGTGAATTCCTTGGTAACAAACCTAACATCTTCTAGCCATGAAGACTATAGCTTACAGAAAATGTATTCCTACCTTACATAGCAAAGGACTATAGATGATTGTAGGGGAGAAGCTAGAATGATTGAAATGTGATAGTTCTAGAGGGAAGAAAAGGTGGCTATTGAATGGTCATTCATGAGTCGCCATAAATACACTTTTATCCACCAATAAGGCAACTAAAAGAAGAAGTTTGTTCCAAATAGGAATGACCCATAATGTGAAAATTTCTAAGAAACATATCCATGCCATGGTGGATGGTCATTAGGGGTAGAGTACTAGTTTTTTTTCTTCTTCTATTTCATATTTATGGTTTTTTTTTTCAAAAATTAGTCCTCTCCCTAACATGAGGGAGAGTAGGCGTATGCATTAATGTTTTTCTTTTAGTCCTATAAGAATGAATAAGACTCCTCCCAAGACTATATATTAGGATCTATTGTTGAACAAGAAAACCGAGAGGGGGGGTGAATCAGTTGTTATAGATTTAAACTTTAATTCATTCACCGAAACTACACCTTAACATTTCTTAGTAGATTAAACATTAAATACTAGTGCAGAAATAGAAAACCGTCACATAAATACAACAACACTAGATTTACGTGGAAAACCCAATAAGGGAAAAACCATGGTGAGGATTAACTCACACTATAGAGAATATCAAAACTGATTACATTACCTAAGAAACAAGGCTCGCTGCCGAAACAAGGACTCACTATCTGAAATACAGACTCGTTGTCCAACAAGACTAACAACCTAGAGGGCTCACTGCCACAGAGATACAAAGAAGATAAAGAAGACTTGTTATAGAGAGAATACAATCTTAATGCAACAAATGATTCCACCACAATTCATTCAATCCACTTGCAAACATGCATGAATGATAGAGTACACCTTCATCTCATTGCATCAGGAAACTCAACATTTAGGCGTCACATTGATCTGCCATACTCATGTCATACACACACACACACTAATTCACACTTATCTCTATTCTCTTTGCACTCATGTATCTATTTCCTTTGTTCTTTTCTTTGCTTCTTCTTCCCTAACTCATTTTGCATTTATACCATCTTCAACTTTGAAACATATCCAAACTCGGTCATCCAAATTCAGATTCAAATTAGGTCAGAGCCAAAATATCCTAGGGTGGAATTAGAATGAGGGAAACCCAAACACATGCTTCATCAGGACCCAAATAGATCCAACACGCTTCACTAACTCCAAAAGTAGTATTCCACTCAAGGTCAGCCAAACCTATGTAAAACACATAAAACAATTAAGCACAAAATTTCTAGATACCAAAATTATCTTCAATACAATCAAAAGAACTTAAATCTAGAATTGCAAGTCATAAGACTTCAACAAAGAGAATATAGACCAACAATATTTCTCTTGGACCTCAACCAGAAACACAAAAAACCACGGCTCACAACTGGTGAACACAAATCACATTGTACAATGAATCAACAGCCAAAAATTGGGATATAATAGCTTCCAACAACCATGATGAACATATCTAAACCATACAAATATAGGAGAAAATATAGAGAAAAACCCAGAGCAAACACTGAACACTTGCAACATATCTTCATTACAATTTTTTCAATATCCTTGAAATATATAGCCAATAACCTATATCCATCACACTAATAGCAACAACAATCAGTTGATAACCAATTTACCAATTGACATCAATGACAACACCTTCAATATTTCCATTCTTGCAAAAATCTCCCCCTTTGTCATTGATGGAAACACATGATGTGAAAAACTATCAAAGACACCATATAGCTCTAAATACACTTCTCAAGAATTTTCTTTATGTTCCTTTCTACTTCTCCCCCTTAGTAGATAGTCTTTTATATTCTTCCTCTTTTCTTCACATGCTTCCTCTTCTTTTTCACATGCTTCCTCTCCCCTTTTGTCATCAATGGAAAAGGAAAAAAATATTTAACATTGATTTCCCCTTTGACATAGAAAATAGAATACTCATAATGACAACACTTAATACTACTTGCTCCCCTTGAGAGGTAGCCACCAAAACATCAGTCTAGAAGAAAGATAGATCCATAGATCCACTGGACTGATGCATCTCCATATGCATCTAGTTCAAGAAAGGAGGGAAAGCGACCCCTAACTTCTCCTAGAGATACTCAAAAGTATCTTTAGGAAGAGCCTTCGTGAATATATCAGCCACTTGATCCTTCGTTAGAACATGCTCAAGCCTTAATTCATTCTCCATGACCTTCTCTCTCAAGAAATAATACCTGACAGATATGTGCTTCATCCTTGAGTGCATCACAGGATTCTTTGAAATGTTAACTACTCTTGTATTATCACAAAAGATAGAAATAGGATCATCATACACCACTGTGATATCTTTTAATGTCTATTTCATCCATAGAACTTGTGTACAACAAGATGTAGCAACAATATATTTAGCTTCAACAGTAGACAAATAGACTGAATCTTTATTTTTACGCAACCATGCCACCAATCTACAACCAAGAAAGAATGCACCACCACTTGTACTCTTTATATCATCTACACATCCAGCCCAATCTGCATCTTTATAAGCACTTAGAGTAAAGTCAATATCTCTAGGATACCATAATCCATAATCTAGAGTGCCATTCAAATATCTGAATATTCTTTTAACAACATGTGTTTCCTTATGATCTTCTTGAAATATAGCCACAAGACAAACAACATGCATAATATCCCCAGTCTAGTAGCAGTCAAATACAATAGTCCACCGACCATAGTTCTATACTTTCTCTTATCAGCTTTAGGTGAATCATCATCTTTACCCAATTTGCAACTAGTCACTATAGGAGTACATACCAGTTTGGAACCATCCATCCCAAACTTCTTCAACATCTATTTCACATACTTAGACTATGAAATAAAAATTCATTTCTCTGTTTGATTGATTTGTAGCCCAAGAAATAAATTCATCTCTTCAAACATAGACATTTCAAATTATTTATCCATCTCTTCCACAAACATCTTGCACATACCTTCATTTCCTCCAAAGATAATGTCATCAACATATGCAACTACAATCAAGATTTTGTCATTTTAAATCTTAAAATATAGATTACTATTGATCATACCTTTTTTGAAAATTTGCTAAATCAAATACCTTTCCAACCTCGCATACCAAGCTCTAGGAGCTTGCTTCAATCCATATAAAGCTTTCTTCAATCTATACACTATATCCAGTTGCTCTAAAAGCTAAAATCCTTCCAGTTGTTCCATGTAGACCTCTTCTTCTAGGTCACCATTCAAAAATGCTAACTTGACATCCATCTAATAGACCTTAAAGTCTTTATGAGCAACAAATGCTAAGAACATCCTTATAGCTTCCATTCTTTCTACTAGAGAAAAATTTTCCTAAAAATCTATGCCTTCTATTTGTGATCAACCTTTACACACAAGCCTTGCTTTGTTTCTAACCACTTCTCCATTCTCATTCAACTTATTTATGAATACCCATTTCGATCCAATAATGTTTTTATCTACTAGTTTTTGGGCCAATTCCCAAGTTTGATTCTTCTCAATCTGCATAAGTTCTTTCGTGGCTTCCATCCAATGTTCATCTTTACATGCTTCACTTACAGTCTTCAGTTCAATCTCAAAAAGTAAACACATATTAACTTTAGTAGCAACTCTGCTGAACTAGTTAATACTCCTTTAGTCTTACCTCCAATAATCTGACTTTCTAAATGATTCTTCTATACATATCTAGGTGTCTTAGGTTACATCACCAGAGCATCTTTTTCTCTTTCATTTTGTTTATTTTGATTCTCTTTCTCATCCTTTTCTTGTTTTTCCATAATATCTTCAATTCTTATGCATTCAGGTTCATTAGATTCATATCCATCAATGTCAATTGAATTCTTCATTTTCTCATCAACCTTGACATTTTCACTTTCTACAATCTTTCTCATTCTTTTATTGAAACATTTGTATGCTTTCCTTTTAGTAGAATATCCAATAAAAATACCTTCATCACTTCTTGCATCAAATTTACCTAAAGTTTCTTCATCTCTTATGATATAACATTTGCTTCTGAATACCTTGAAATACTTAATAGTAGGAATTCTTCCAACCCATAGCTCATAGGGTGTCTTTGTACTATTTTCTCTTGCTTGAACTCAATTGAATACATAAAAAATAGTATGAATAGCTTATTTCTAGTAAACTTTCGATAAACTAGCTTCAGTAATCATTGATCTAGCATCATCTTGAACTATTCTATTTTTCCTTTCAACAAATCCATTCTACTGAGGAGTTCTCAGAGAAAATAGCTATCTCTTTATACCATGCACTTCACAAAACATATTAAATTCATGGGAGGTGAATTCTCCACCTCTGTCAGACCTTAAGAATTTTATCTTCAAGTTTACTTCATCTTCAACCATAGCTTTGAATGTCTTGAATCTATCTAATGTATCTGATTTATCTCTAAGAAATGTAACACATGCATATCTAAAATAATCATCAATCAAAAGCATAAAGTACCTTTCACCTTGTAGGCTTCTCACTTTTGTAGGACCACAGAGATCTGTAAGGACTAAATCTAGTAGACCAGTATTAGATTGTTCCTTTGATCTGTAGTAACTTCTTGCTTGCTCTCCAAACCGATAATTCCTATAGATGGCATTAACAGGCTTTGTAATTCTTTGTAAATATCTCATGGCCTGAATTTCACTAATCCTTTCTAGGTTATCAAAATTCATGTGACACATTCTTATATGCCATAACCAATGTCATTAATCTAAGTCATAAAGCATCGTCCATTAGCACCTTTAAATTTTTCTAGATATTTCATTCAAATTTCTTTCCTGTAGCAATCAATGTTTTGGATCCTTTTCGGATCTCACACCTATCATCCTTAAACACAAAATCATATCCTTTACTGCACATCTAACCAACACTCAAAATATTATTCCTTAATCCCTTAGCATAGTAGACATCATAAATATTATGCTTGCCACCAAAACTTACTAAACCTATCGCACAAATTTTAGCACTAGTATCATCTCCAAACATAACCAAGCCACCATCATATTTTTCAAGCTTAACAAACTTACTTTTATCACTAGCCATGTGATGTGAACAACCACTATCAACAACCCAATAGTTATTTTCTTATTTAACATGTAGGGCATAGATAAAAATACCTTCATTTTTCACCTTCTTCGAAGGTTTTTCCTTCACCACTTTTTCAAAATTAGCAGAAGTAGGTTCATACTTTATAGCCAAGAGCAAGAATTCATTGTCATCAAGATCTTTATACTCAAATTCTTCATCAGATATACTAGCATTCTCATTCACATAATATTCTCCGGTAATCTTCTTTCCTTTCTTTTCTTTCTCATATCTTTGTTTATTCCTCGTAGCTCTTTCCAGACACTTTGCAACATAATGACCCATTTCTCCACAACTAAAGCATTTAAAGGGTAACTTACCTTCATACTTATTAGAGCCTTTCCTCATCCTTCTCACAAAGTTATCTTCTATTTCATCAAAGTTTTTTTCATCTGGATCTTTAGCTTTTGTAGCCTTAAAAGTAGTTTCTGATTTGCATCAATTCCTCAAACTCAGCTTCCTCATCTCATAAGATGTCAAAAATCCCAACAATAGATATTTAGTGTAGGTCTTATAATCTATACTTTGTTCAATAGCACACACCTTCTCGATGTACAGGGAGAGTTCTAGGAATCTTCTTTACAATTCTATTTTCATATATAGTAGCACCAAGTCCTCACATTCTGACCACTATCTCATCCAATCTATGTACATAAGCTTTAACATTCTCATCTTCAAACATTTGTAGAAGCTCAAACTGTGTTTCCAAATCCTATAATTTTGCCTCTTTAACTCTCTCATCACCTTCATGCACCCTTTCTAAAGCATCCCAGACTTCCTTAGTAGTCTTCAGATTCTAAACCTTAATCAACTCGAAATGTACCAAACTCTTCTTTAAAATGTACTTTGCCTCATTGTTTGCTTCATGTGCTTTGATATCATTAGCCGTGCTCGAACCATTAGCAGGAGGAGTGAACGTATTCTAGTAAGCTTTCTCCACATCATATCTGCAATACTCCAAATATTCTTCCATCAATATTTTCCAGATAGCATAGCTTGTTCCATAGAACCTCAGATAATCATAAGTCATCTTGCCAGCCATCTTGTACCTTCCTCAAGCAATTAAGCTCTTCACCAAGGAACCAAGCTCTGATACCAATTTTTGAACAAGACAACTAAGAGGAGGGTGAATCAGTTATTGTAGATTTGAACTTTAATTCATTCACCGGAATAGATTAAACATTAAACACTAGTGTAGAAATAGAAAACCATCACATAAATACAATAACACCAAATTTATGTGGAAAACCCAATAATGGAAAAACCATGGTGAGGATTAACTCACACTATAGAGAATATCAAAATCTATTACAAGAGGCTCACTACCTGAGAAACAAGGCTCACTACCAAAACAAGGACTCGCTATCCAATAGGGCTAACAACTCGGAGGGTTCACTGCCATAGAGATACAAAGAAGATAAAGAAAACTTGTTATAGAGAGAAGACAATATCAATGCAAAAAAGGATTCCACCACAATTCACTCAATCCAGTTGTAGACATGCATGAATGATAGAGTGCACCTTAAGCTCACTACTTTTGGAAACTGAACATTTAGGCTTCACAATGATCTACCATACTCGCATCACACACACACACACAAACACACTAATTCACACTTATCTCTATTCTATTTGTGCTCTTTTCTTGATTTCCTTTGTGCTCTTCTCCACTTCTTCTTCCCTAACTCATTATGCATTTATACCATCTTCAACTTTGAAACATATCCAAAGTCGGCCATCCAAATTCAAATTCAAATTAGGTCAACACCAAAACATCCTAGGGTGGAATTAGAATTAGGGTGATCCAAACACACGTTTCATCAGAACCCAAATAGATCCAACACACTTCACTAACTCTGAAAGTAGTATTCCACATAAGGTTGGTCAAACTAGTGTAAAACACAAAAACAATTAAGCACAAACTTTCCAGATACCAAAATTATCTTCAATACAATAAAAAAACTTAACTCTAGAATCGCAAGTCATAAGACTTCATCAAAGAGAAATTTGAACCAACAATATTTCTCTCGGACCTCAACCAAAAACACAAAAAACCAGAGTTCACAACTGGTGAACACATAAAAACTTGATACAATACATTGATTAAAAGACTAAAATTTAGGGAATGTCTATACTTTGTGGAGTATGAAGACAAATTGTAGTAGAGGCCTTATATAAGAAATAAACATTAGAAAAAAATACATAATCCAAGAGAAGATTGTCCTAGCAAATGTATGAGGAAAAATATGGTTGATTCTCCCAAGAAAACCTTAAAATATTTTTAAAATGTCCCATAGTTCATGGAGGATGTGCTGGAGAAATAAAGAACTACCCTTTTCATCTAGTTTTGTTACCTACTATTCCACCTAGTGCAATTTAGGTCATCAAGTGGCTTAACTTTGGGAATCCCTTATTCCAATGCTATATAGTGTTAAAGGTGCAAGTGCACCTTAAAAATGACACAATTCTTAATAAAAATAGGCACCAAAGCACTTGACAATCGATTACAACAATTAGATCTATATATTTCTTATCCAATCACTACACTAATGAAAAGATAGACTTTTTCAAGTGGGAATTGCTTATCAAGCAATTCACTCTTTTAAAATATTTTATTAAGACTTATAAAAATATGTATAGATGCTTTGTATTAAGAATACCACTGGCTAAACTGCTATAAAAATAAAATAACTATTAAGTGTTTTTAAAGACTAGAGAATCAAGGCTATACTTAACAATATTCATTCTTTGTTGGTTGAATTGAATGTGTTTAACATCGAACATGTATTGAAATAGTTAATGAACCCTATCAATACATCAACAATAAGATATATTTTATCAACTACACAACATTGGGCCAAGCATATCATCATGCCTCAAACATTAAAGGTAGATTGAAAAATAAGTCAAAGAAAACAAGCACAAACCCATAAGAGGCTACACACAAAAATAAGCCCCTAGAAAACATGGAGCTTGCACCCTAACAACACCACATAGGGAAACTACAACACATACCACCCCTTTGTAGAAAAATACACCTCAAGAAAAACCATAGGTCAAAAGGAATCAAAAAGCAAGGAAAGAATATTGTGATTCGCATAAAGTCATCACCCACAACCATAGAAAGTACAACATGTTCAAGGCAATGATTTCCCTAATTGCATACTTTTTTTGTCAAAGAAGAATCAAAAGTTAAAATGTGCTCTTGCAACTCTAACCTATTTGAATTTGAGATTTTAGAAGAATTAGAATACATGTTTCATACCAAGTTAATTTTAGGTCAAAGAAAAACTACTCTTATAAATCAATGACAATGGAAGTTTCAAGAACATGGTCAATTAGGCTTGACAATTTCCAGGCAATACTCCTTTAGGTATACAGAACTTAGAATATGGCAGTGTATCTTCAATAATTTTATTCACCTTATGTTTGATCAAGTCACTTTCATCATAACAACCCTCAATTTATATGGAATGCTACTTGGGGAGACCATACATCTATGACAACTAATCCCAAGCTACATTGTTGGTCTCTAAAATTAATGGAAATTTTTAGCACCTCCCAAAGTCCCCTTCAAAGATCAATGACACTATGATATAAGAAAATTAGTTACACAAAAAACTCAACTCATACATGTGATTTTTTTATTCTATTCATTTGAATCAAGAGGAAACGTACACCATGGAAAATGCTCAATAAATTTTTGTGCACACTACACATCCTTTAGAGTAAAAGTGAAAGCTTAACCAACTCCTACAATGATATGTGTGTCTTCCCATATACATCCCAAAAAACTATTTTTTCAAGCATTAATCAATCCCATTCTAAGCTATCTTCTTCCAAACTACCCACTTTATAATAGATCAATTTGGGAGAACAATGAAATTAGATGATAGATTTAAGAACTAGTTAAGTAGAGAAAATCCAGGGCCGCTATATATCCTTATTGTGGGGTCATAGAACATGCTCCCTATAAGGATTTATTATGGTTTCTATGTATATATTTTCACATAATAAACAAGATTGTTGTTAAAAATTAATATTCACTAGCACACATCAATATTATTTTGGACCAACTCTAAGGTACACAACTCTAAACCAAGATTGACCTTAAATATATATCACCAAGTAACTATCAATCAAATAGATTTGTAAAAAATTAGTATTCAAGACAAAGAATGCTTATACAAATGGTTATTTGTGTCATTCAACCAACCCAATGCATGGGTGATACTAATGCACTTGACAGGAAACACTGACCAATGCATGAGTGACGATAATGCACTTAACAAGTGGCACAAACCAATGAACGAGTGATACTAATGAACTTGAAAATGACATACTCAGTGCCTTCACTAGTTCCTTTCTCATTCTCTATCTAAATGGCATCTTCATCTATAGAAAGGCATGGAAGAAACATCTTCAACATGCAAAGCATGTCTTACAGACACAACACATCACAAGCTTCAATGCAAGAGTATTTGGCATTATACAAATTTAGAATTATAAAAATTTAGCATATGTGTTATTTCAAGTGTACATGTAGACCTAAAGAAGATTGAGGTCATCAAGGACCGACCCTACAAAAATTATGTTTTTGTTTACCAACACAAACTTATATTAAAGGTTCATTTTGGCGTTCATCCAATCTCATGTCCATTAAGCATTCATGAAAAGACAACATTCTATTGGATTTGATAAATAAAAAGTACAACAATGCTACTTTGGTATTGATTTCTAACCAAATCCATTATGTATAACTCACCAAACCAAATTTGAACTATTTGAGTTAATTCAAGATAATATATTGTTGTTCAGGTAAGCACTCTACTTATGAATCTAGCTAACATAGATTTGTTATTTTGTTTCCATAGTGATGGAAATGAAATAAACATAAGAGAAGAGAATGTGGAATTTGAAAATAAGTAATTTTTTGGTTTTGAACACATCACCATGAACACATCCCATTATGGGTAAAATCTCTAGCAAGGTGTAGAGAAGGGGGATTCGCTACTCATGTGTTCTCTTCATTTAGAGATCCTCACAAAGCGAATTTCCCTAAACTACCTCAAGAACAACCTAAGAGTTCTAGAATTAGAAAAGAGCAAGTCACAAATATTTTTTGGACAAACTGACAAGCTCTCGCCCAAAGGACGACAATGCAAGATACAAACAACGATGTGGCATGTTGGTGTCCTAGAGGTGCGTTGGAATCTCGTATGGACCAGAAGGCAAGTTTGTCACAGAAAATAGAAAAGTGGTTGTACTTCTCTAATTTCTAATAAATCTTGGAATGTGAGAAAGTGACAAAATATAACAAAACTAAAATAAAATGAAGTAGAAATGATAAACATAAGAAATGAAATGCTCACAACCATGAAAGTGATTAAATCTTTAGCAAATGAATGCCTTCAAAATCGACATGTGTGATATCTGGAGAAAGTGTTGGGGCTATATAGGGGTTTTCTTCAGTCAAACCCCCCTTTTGGTGTTCCCACCTCCATGGACAGCCAAAAGATAGAGAGAGTGAGAAGTAAGAAAATGTGATGTGATAAAATAAAACCCCGCTCGAGGAGGAGAACCTGTATCAAAAAATTTAGGTGATAAAAGAAATCCCCGCTCGAGGAGGAGAACTGTATCACAAAGTAGACACGCAGTAGATAGGGGATGTGGAATCCCAAGATGCTCGCAAGCATGAAATGAAGGAGATGAAGCTGCAAGAGCCAAAGGAGTTGCAAAGAGCGAGAGCAAGATAGCTACAAGAGCTAAGAGTGTACTCCAAAGGATTGTTGTGAGAGCTTGAAAGAGTTGTAAAGAAAGCTTGAAAGTGTTGTTGTAGCAAGCAAGGAGAGCTATGCAAGTAAAATAGTTGAATATCCAAGAAGGAGAAGCAAAAGCTAGAAGTTGGAATGAAGCTAGAGGTGAAGTTGTTGTAACAAGCTGTATGAAGTTGTGAAAGAAAAAATCTGGAGAGTAGAAGGCTAAATCCAAAGCTAGAGAGAAGCTAGAAGAAGTTAGAATACTAAATGAGTTGAAATGATGACTTAAAAAGAGAGAAAAGAAGCTTCTTAGGTAGTTATAGGGCATTTCAAGCTATTACCACTTATCAAAGGAGGTGACAAGTGGAAAACATGCACGAAAATGGTTGTTTGAACGTTGAAACGTCCCAAGACACTAGTGCCGCACACTAGTGTCTAGACACATCATGCTACAAAATAATACTAACGGGAAAAGTACAAGGTTTAATGCAAAGCTAGCGCATGAAGGTAGCTTCTAAAAAGGGGTGTTGGAGCATCCTAAGAAGGGAAAAAGGCTGATGCAGGGGATAAATGAGCCTACACAAGTGCTAAGGGAGTGGACACTAAAGCAGATGCAAGAATGTATGTGAAATTGTAAGGGGTGCAATTTTATGCCATTACATTTTTCCCCCACTTTAGCGGCCATATGAATCTACACTAATATGCACGCTAAAGGAAATCTATTAAACATAAATAACATCATATGCCAAAATGATATTGTAGAGGAAGCAAATAACTCTTCGAACCATGGAAGAATGCCCCTAGGCTGAAGACCTACAAAACAAATGCATTAGACAAGAAAAACCTACACTAGACAACAAGGTTTGCACACAAAAAACTAATGGATTTGAGTCAAGAAAGTGAAAGAGACCTTGATGTAGAAGGGTGTCTCGGTACTATGCATCATCCCCAAAAAATACATAGAAGAACTCTAAGATGTTGAAGAGAGAAGGAGCATATACTCAGGATGAAGAACATGCAAGTCTTTGATCCGATATACACACAATTGAGAAGAGAAGAGAAAAGAGAAGAGAAGTTAAGAGAAAGATAGAGAAGCTAGAAAGGAATAAAAATTCCAAGAGAGATGGCTCCACAGGTCTTCGGACCCAAGGAGAGTTTGAACAAAGTGCACTGAAGGCCCACAGACCAACAATGGGAAAATCCCACAGACCAGCAAGAAGACAATGCCCAAGATCTCTTACATGAATAAATCCCCATGAAGTAAGTGCCTTAAAGGCCTATAGACTTGCAAGAAGGTATCCCCCAAGATCTCTCACATGAAGGATACCCAAAAAAGTGCCTTACAGACTTGCAGATCTACAAGGAAGGTGTCCTTCAAGATCTCTCGCATGAAGGAAACCTAGGAAAGTGCCCTACAAACCAACAGGTCTGTAGGGAGGTATCCTCCAAGATCTCTCACCTGGAGGAAACCCAAAGAAAAAGGAGACTCGACAGAGTCGAAAGCAGCTTTACAGGTGCACCTACAAAGCGACATGTCTACCTGCAGATAGAACACATTTGAAAGTGGCCACGTAGGCAAGTAAGCGGATAGTCATGCAGACCATCGACAAATTGGAAGGATTTCAAAGGGGTCCTTTAGGAACCCTTCAAAAGAAAAGGGGTCCACTCGAGGGATGCACTGTTCGAAAAGCAAGGTCTAGTCAGTCTACCCCCAAGCTAGACACAAATGATTTCATTTGAGAGAAAAGATTTCAAAAGAGGTTCCTCAAGAACCCTTCAAAATAAAAGGGGTCCACTCAAGGGACGCTTCAATTGAAAGATAGAGAGAAGAGAGGGGGTCCTTAGAAGAACACACATCTCTAGAACAAATTATCACTACCCCCAACATATAGGGGAGGAGAACCATGAAATGTACTTAGAACATGTAGGATAGAGGTAAACCTTGATATCACTTGTTATTTAAAGAAGAGGTTCAGGTGCATCAACAAATAAAGGAGTGATGGCACCTGAATCACAAAGTTGTGTTTTATCCTTCAAGGCCTTGAATTCACTAGTGGAATGGGAAAAAAACTCGATGGTATTCACAGAAATAATTTTTTTCTTTATCATGTTTATGAGATTTCTTACGTGTAGGAGAAAGAAGAGTCATTAAGTGTGCTTTAAGAAGCCACAACAAAATACACTCTTGCTCAGATAAAGAATGAGGAGCAGGAAGCAACCCTTTCCCTTGTGGAGAAAGGTTTGACTACTCACAAGAAGAAGATATGAAGGTAGTAGACAATGGAGGATCTACATAGAGAGTATTATTCTAGAATTGGGGATTATACTCCTCTACGAGGTCACCATCATCTTTCTTGACAGGATTACCAACATTAACCTCTTCAATAGAAGTGTGACCATCTTCCTCAGAAGGAGGAGGATCATCAAGAATATTGCAACTCGCATTCACATTATGGACCGCAATACAAAAGAATAACCATCTTTGATAGCGAGTTTGAATGATGTTATTGGAAGATCTAAGTGGATCAAGTCAACTTTACACTCTCCAATGAAGGATTCTGTAAATTCTAAAGAACCCCAATCATCACCAAGACATGCATTCTCTTGAAAAAGGTAGGAGTAGACTTAAGATTTCTTGCTTCAAAAGGATCTTCCTCAGGGATGTTTATCTCAAGAGTATGCTTTGTAGTAGGTACTACTAGAGTAAACATCGACACATTAGAAGACATTGAAGGGATAAGAGTAGGCATGACTAAGACTTGACCAATAGGTACCATTTCACATAAGCACATAGCCTCGGGGTCAACTCTGACTATGACTACTCGATTGTTACAAATGAACTTAATAGATTTATGCAAGGTAGATTGGACTGCACCCATAGCGTGAATCCACAGTCTACCAAGAAGAAGATTATAAGGTAACTTTTCTAACATAACATATACAAGGGTGGGTACAGTAATGTTCCCAACTATTGGTGTTTTCCAATGCACCTAAGGAATCTCTAAGGGATAGCCAACTCCTACGTTCAAGACTCCTGAAATGACTGGCCAACTAACAAGATCCAGTCAATGACTAAGATCTTCTACAATTTAGGCTCTATGGGGCCAAGGAGGGTGTTCCTATTGTGTTCATTAGATAATATGCTTTCTAGAACACATCATTTTCACAGATCAGTTTGAATGAAGGATAATTACGTTACAATTACTACAAGATTGGCCTATCTTTAAGTGAATTGCTTATCCATTCATTAAAACAAAGGACATACTACATGATAGTTGACACATACATGCGTTAAGATAAATGAATTTTGAAGTAAATTTGAATCCTGACTTTGGGTTAGTTGTTAAACAATTATTTGATTAACCCTTTAGGTGAATCATTCAAGAATAGACCAGTGCCTTGTTACATTGGGAATTGGAGTCACATACATAGGAACCAGTAACATAAAAATGACTTTAAAATTTTATGGGATGGACTACTCTCACAATAACTTTGCATCATGAAGCTCACTCTTTCTGATACATAACTGCTTATCAAATCCTTTGTAAATAATTGTAAACTTAAGACCCCATTTAAGAATTTTAATTGATTGCTTGAATCAAAGCAGAAAAGGAGACATACATTCAAACAAATGTTCAAAGAAGAATGAAAATATCATTAACATTTCATTCAAAATTCACACAAATTCACATGAGGAGAGAAAATGTATCAAAATTATACGTTTATTCATATTTTTCAATCATATCTGTAGAACAATTTAAGACAATTGCACATGTTCTTCCAAAAGCTCTAAAAAGACTATCTATTCTATTTTGTCTTTTCTATATTCCTATCATTCTACACATATGCACCTAACTCTAAACCTAACTAGAATTCTTGCGCAAATGAGCTTTGAATTCCCTTTTATAAGACAAGGGAGTAGAACAAGCCACCAGCTCAAATGCAACTCAGATACAAAAAAATTCATTTCACTTCTCAGTTCGACTACATTTCACAAAATCCCCACATGACAATTATGTTAGACACAAGGGAAAGCCAAAATCAACATAGCCACCAGGAGGAAGCAAAGTACTGCCAAAATCTTCCTCCATCACCAAGGGAGAAAAAGCACCAAAACTCACAATGCCACGAGGGAACACCATCACCTTCCAACACCTCAAAATTATGCCACACACGCCAAATGAGAAAATGACAACCCATAAATCATTTAACAACACAAAAAATTATTTACCACCACCTTCATTTCACACACCAGCAAACCTTTTTCCATCAACGCACACACCCCGGTATACATGGCCACTCTGAGTAATAGCAAGGGTCAGGGAAGAGACTTCGACACCTTCCTCAACTTTGTCCTTGTCCACCACAACAATGTGTCTCCCACTCAGAGTTCGAACCACTAGAGGAGGAAGAGACAACAATCCCGCCTCAGACAATGCAACTCAGCCCATAGTCGCCAAATACTGATGGTAGTTGGAGTCAATCTCTGTCTTTGTTTCAGATGGGTTGTCGGTAAGGTCGATAGGATAATTTTGTCGACCGAACGAACCATGGCCATATCGGAGCTTTCACCAAGTTCTACTGGAAGGCCTGACAACTTCATCTCTTTTTGTCTCCTCCTTCGAGCTCCCATCCTAGTTCCACAGTTTGTGGCTGCATCTAACCATCACTGGTGAAGGTTCTCTCTCCTTGGTATCCTCATGAATGCTTTTTTCATGTTTGAGATATTCACTCGGAGGCTTTTGAGATTGCAGCCTAGAAGACCTTTGCACTAGAAACGATGTGGAGCCAAACCTACTCATTTTGCAATCACAAGCACACTCTTGATCTTCGCTCTCTGCAATAGTTTGAGGACTTAGCTACTTAGTTGCTATATCGAGAATAGCAGCTCATTCACTTCTATTTATTGAGCGAGATGATGATATCGATTATCGATACTACATGAGAAAAAGAACACACACAAAGTGGGCAATTTTTTGGCAGGCGTATTATCACTATTTCGTTTGCAAGTGCATGAAATTCTATAGATTGTACTTCATGATTGTCTGCAATTAAATCTTCACACGTACAAAGATCAATTTGATCACTCCTGTAGAAATCTAGTCATTAATGTGTGATTGTTTTAGAGTAAAAATGGCTATCACGTGCCATTTATCAGCTTTGAATATAAGCCATTGATCTTCTACCTAGATGGCGAATCAAATGGTTGGCATTAGTTTGACCATCTTTGAATTCCAGTGGTGCTTCTGATGCAGATCTGGGAGTCTCAACCCAATCAATCTGACCACCTAACTTTAAAATGCATTTAACAAGATCAAAATTACCTATTTGAACAATCCAAACAACCCTCAAAGCTTGAAAATCAACAGAAGCATGATTTCACACTTTCACCCCTTGAACCCCATTAGTAGTGGAAACTTAGTTTTTTCCCAATAACACAAATGTTCTCCAAAAAAAAAACAAAAAATTGATGGTTTTAGACACCCATTATAGTATTGCAACACATATTACAAAGTCAGATACAAGTCCTTTGGACCAATTCCCCAAAAACACCCTTTCTAGGCTAGCCTAATTAGGCTGATTAGGCCTAATTTACAAAGAAACATGTATTTAAAATGATCACAGACCCATGAAACCTTGGGGAAGAATTTTTTATGTTCCCAAACCTCCAAAAACACAATTAGATTCCTCTAGTATGGAAAATCTCAGGCCAAACCTGAAAATCCTTGTTTTATGCACTATTCAAGAGGGTTTATTGGATATGACATTTCCACAACCTCCCAAACCTTAAAACCAACTTGAACACATTCCAATAGCCTTGTACATGCTTAAAAATTCAAAAAAACAAGACCTCCCATACATATTCTACCAAACCCTAGGCTAAAGCCCTCATTCACATGCATTTTCCTACACCAAAACTCACAGGAACAATAGGTTTATTACTCTTATTTCATTCTAATCATTCTAATCATGTAGCATACTACCTAATTAGACTTCATAGGTCCCCTTACATGAGTTACAGTAGTCACATAAGGTGTAAGGTCCCTTTAAATCATGTTTTGATCATAAAACCCTCAAATAGGATGTACCAGCTATTCACAAGAAAACCCTTAAAGAAAGCTTCAAATTCTTTATTAAACCTTCAAACTAGACAGAAATAAATGTCAACATAGGCCCCCATGAGGAAATAAAGATTGCATATCATATATCAGCCTGTATGAACTGTACCAGTCTGGAAATAAGAAAGAAACATAGAAAATTGAAGAAAAACTTAGAATTTCTTATTGCCAAAACCTTGAACTTCAAACCAACATTACAAATGATGTCTTCATGAATTTTTGAAGGCTTCTCCTCTTCAACCACTGACCAACTACCCCCATAACTAAAATTTGAACCACTTATGACTGTTGGAATTCATAATTCCCCCTTTTACCCAATTGAATACATTTACAAATATATTGAAGTATTTGCACATCATGACCCCCTAAAACCATACCAAAGGCTTGGAAATTGCCTTATTACATTAAAAAACTCCAACCTTGTACAAATATTTGTCAATTCAAAAAAATTCCTTCAAAGGCTACAAAATAAATCTTGGTTCAAGACTGAATTTTCCGCCTCATGATCACTAAACACAAAAACCTTATCCTAAGACATACTTAATGGTCTTGAGTAACCTTATTCACAAAAAAACGTGCTTAAAATGCCTAAACCAACCTATTGACCTCCCTATTTACCATCAGATGATTAAGCATGGAGGATGAGGTATAGGTTCCCCTGCACCAACTTCACTGATGTGTCCTCGGCCAATGATGTTCAACCATTTCAGACGATAGTATCTCTATCAACGGGCTCCACCCCTCACACAAACTGAATAGATTAGGATAGATGTCAAGATCTCACTGATCTCACTAGTCTTAACTAACATTCAGTTTCTCCCAGTGAGCCAGCGGGGAACGGTGAAGATTGTTCTCAAGATTTGATCTCAATCGTTTGTTGAAGTCGTCAAACGGTGGGAAAGGTAGTGGGACTGGGCCCCATGATTGTATAAGGACATGCGTCCTTATTTCGCTAGCCTCACTGCTTTTAACCTGCCAACACTTACCATCCGCGAGCTGGCGGGGTACATCCAAGAGCTCATCCCGGATCCTTGAATCTCAAAACCTGCACTCCCTACAATGTTACCATTTAATAGAAAGGATTCGGTTAAGCCGACGGCGACATGACCCTTTGAGGGTGGATGACTTAAGCTTAGGTTACCAGGGAAAATTTAAAACCTGACTTAGGGAAAAGGCTAAAGTTGATGGGAAAATTGATGACCGGTGCTTCGAGCTAATGGAGTCAGTAAACTATTGTGCAATGTGGCTCAATAGATGACTTAAGAAATCAGTGACTAGCAGAGCAGGTCAACTTGCAATTATAACATTTTTCTACCTTTGTGAATCAAACCCTACTCATTCATGGGGACAAGGGTTTAAAATGGAGACTAAGCCCATGGGGAAATGAGAAAAATTGTCAAAATTTTAGAAGCTCCATCACCAACCTCAAAGGCAAGACTATCATGCCTAGGGCTTGTTGACCGACATTATAAAACCCATGAATGTCAATAGAAGAAGCATTAAGAGAAAATGAATCAATATTAATCTTAGGCAATAGATCGATGCTACATGCATTAAGCATCGAACCGACATCAATGAGGGTACATCGAATACTGATATTATTAATGTTAACTATAATCATCACAGGATCTACTTTCTTCTATACTTCTAAAGGTGGGAGTTCCTATGGATAGAACATAATATTCGACAAATCTGCATGAATATGAGCTATCAACACATCAGCATCTTCCATCCTAGAGGAAGAAGGAAAGAAGATATTTTGCAAGGATTCTTGAAGCATTCCTTGATAAATCAAAGCAGACTGAAGCAAGTCCCACAGTGAGATCTTAGTCAAAGTAACTTGGAGTTGCTCGACAAGATTGTAATCACCAAGTTCTTTAGCTGTAGATTTAGGAGCTTGAGGAAGGATTAGTTTTTTATTCATACTATTCTCATAATTATGGGTTATTGCTCTATAAGAGGGAGCCATAGAAGGATCAAGAGAATCACTATCAAATGGAACACTATCAATAGAACAAATCCTTTTAGGAGAAGGACTAGCTAGAGTTACATAAATGATTGATCTCTTAGGCCTTTGAGGGGCAGTAGAGACATAGATTACATTTATAGAATCATCACAACCACTAGAATAATTATTTGATGACATATTCTCAACATCGATCCAAGGAGGATCAGATGTGGAAGGAGATTCATCATTCGCTAATGCATCATCTCTAGAAGAGAGTGCATCTGAAAAAAGATGAGATTCACTATTCACTAATGCATCATCTCTAGAAGAGAGTATATCAGAACAAAGATGAGATTCACTATTCACTAATGCATCATCTCTAGAAGAGAGTGCATTGGAATATAGAAGAGATTCATCATTCACTAATGCAACATCTCTAGAAGAGAGTGCATTGGAATGAAGAGAAGGTAAAGTAAAAGGTATCAATGATTTCATCTCCTTGCAAAAAAATATATTATGAAGCAAGAGGACTTTTGTGAGAAGGATCAAAGATATCAAGTGACATGGGTAAATCCATGTCACTGTCACATGCATGAATTGGAACATCATTAACATTTTGAACAAAATTAAATACTAAACTAATAAAAGAAGATATCAAATTCATTCTGGTCATAGAACTAAGAAAATTTGAAAAATCTAGATTTTCTAATTTTTTTGGTATTTTCTAGGTTCTAGTCATTTGCATTTTTAGAGGTCTTCAGAGCAGAATTTGAGGTCAAACTTGTGTCAGTCCCTAAAATTTAATAGCCAAAGGCATATTATTTTAGGGACTAAACTAGTTATCTAGGAGACCTTTCCAATGGTGCAAATGGTTTTCAATTCCAAGCACTGAGTCAAAAGTTATGACCCCACCAAGTAGGGGTAAATAAATTCCTAGTTTTTTGAAAAAAATACCATCTTCACATCAGGTTCAAAAAAATGTCTAGAGAAGGGGGATTCACTACTCATGAGTTCTCTTCATTCAAAGAGCCTCATGGGGCAAACTACCCTAAACTACCTCAGGAACAACGCGAGAGTTAGAATAGAATTAGAAAGAGCAAGTCACAAAGATTTTCTAGACAAACAAACAAGCTCTTGACCAAAGGATGGAAGCACATGGTGCGCTAGCGTCCCAGAGGTGTGTTGGCATTGTGTATAGACCATAAAGCAATATTTTCATAGAAAATAATGAAGTGGCTACTTCTACTCTAATTGCTAAGAAATCTTGGAACGTGAGAAAGCAACATAATATAACATAATTGAAATAAAGTGAAGTAGAAATGATAAAGATAAGGAGAAGAAAGGAAATTCTCACAAGCATGTAAGTGATGAAATCTCCAACAAATGAATGTCTTCAAAACTTGCATGTGTGATATCTGGAGAAATTGTTTGGGCTATATAGGGGTTTGCCTCAGTCAAACCCCCGTTTTGGTGTTCCCACCTTCACAGACATCCAAAAGATAGAGAGAGTGAGAAGTAAGCAAATGCAATGTGATAAAAGAAAACCCCACTCAAGGAGTAGAACCCATATCACAAAATGTAGGTGATAAAATAAATCCCTGCTCAAGGAGGAGAACCTGTATCACGAAGTAGAGATGCAGTAGATAGGGGATGTGGAATCCCAAGATGCTCACAAGCATGAAATGAAGAAGATGAAGCTGCAAGAGCCAAAGGAGTTGCAAAGAGGGAGAGAAAGATAGTTGCAAGAGCTAAGAGTGTGCTGCAAAGGATTGTTGTGAGAGCTTGAAATATTTGTAAAGATAGCTTGAAAGTGTTGTTGTAGCAAGCAAGGAGAGCTATGCAAGTAAGATAGGAGAATATCCAAGAAGGAGAAGAAGTAGAAGCTAGAAGCTGGAATGAAGCTAGAGGTGAAGCTACTATAACAAGTTGTATGAAGTTGTGTAAGAAAAATCTAGAGAGCCAAAGCTAGAGAGAATTTGGAAGAAGTTAGAAGCCCAAATGAGTTGAAAAGATGACTTAAAAAGAGAGAAAAGAAGCTTCCCAGGTGGTTACAGGGCGTTTCGAGCCGTTACCATCGACCAAAGGAGGTGAAAAGTTGAAAACATGCACGAAAATGGTCGTTTGAACATTGAAACATCACAAGACACTAGCTAGTGTGGTACGCAGACATCTATGCAGCACACTAGTGTCTAGACACATGACGCTACAAAACATGAATGGGAAAAGAACAAGGTTTAACACAAAGCTAGCGCATGAAGGTAGCTACTAAAAAGGGGTGTTGGAGCATTCTGAGAAGGGAAAAAGGCTGATACAGGGGCTAAAATGAGCCTACACAAGTGCTAAGGGAGTGGACACCAAAGCAAATGCAAGAATGTATATGAAATTGCAAGGGTGTAATTTTACACCATTACATAAGGATATAGTTCTATCTCTTTTCTAAATGACCAATTTGCAAGAATACAAGCAATGGCATAAACATAGAGAATCACAAAACCATTGTGAGATGAAAAAACATTCATAAAATGACCTTCACATTTTCTAGGTGCTAAAATAATGGTTATTTCTCTTAGATTTTGCAAAAAGCAAAAATAACCAAGGCCTGGTGTACTAAGAATAACAAAAAGATCACTATTCTAAAAATGACTTGAAAATCAAAATAGGAGAATAAACAGTTTCACTAATCAAAATAAATGAAAGTACCAACAATGTAAGAAATGCAAAAATTTGCATGCATAAATTGAAATGTTCACACTACACAAAATAATGCAAGTGCATATACAATATGTGGGTTGGAAAATATGACCAATAAGAAATGTAACTCCTAAATGTCCTAAAATGGGAAAGAATAACTTCTTGGAAGGTGTTGAAAACTAAACCCCCATGACTCACTTCAAAACAAGCCTAAGCAAGCTAAACCTAAGTTTTGGAAAATGCAAGGCAACATGAAGAAATGAAAATAAAAATCTACACCAACATCCCCCTTAAGCACATGGTTGAACTCATGAAAAAATGTGTAACCATGATAGATACCCATGTACAATAGATATCCCTCATTGAGAAGAAGCCCTTCCCCCAAGATAAGAGAGAAAAGTCATCCCAAAAAAAGATGAGAGAACGGAGAGAGGACCATACAACTCCCCCAACAAATGTGTAGCCTCCTACTCTAGAAATGGATGGAAGACACTAGATGTCAAAGAAGATTAACTGTCATTAAACAACATTTCTTCCCTTAGGAAGAAAAGGGAAGAAATAGACCCATAGTTGCATGGAGAAGAAATAGTGCACCAATCCCTCATGTTGATGTTGAGTGATGCTAATATTTGAACAAGAGTCTCAAGTTTAATTATAGGAGACAACTCAAAACCATGTGGAGAATGAGATATAGCAAGTGCAAAATTGTTGGCAAAACAAGGACAGACAACTGAGAGGGGGGGGCCAGGTGAATCAATTGTCATAGAATATTAAACTTTTCAATCTTTACTTAACTTTAATCTCATATCTGATGAATGAACAGTAAACCATAAGCAATCAACACATCAGAAACATGGAGAACACCAAAAAAAATTACATGGAAACCCTATTAGGGGAAAAACCAAGGTGGATGTTAGTCCACAATATATACCCTCTTAAAAGTATAATAAAAAATAATGGGAATACACATGCATTCAGGCACACTGCGTAGAGCTCACTACTCAAATACAAGAGGGCTCATTGCCTAAAATACAAGCAATTTGGATTAGATCCACAAGGTGTGAATTGAGAAAATAGCTTCTACACAAGCATGATTACCCAGTAAA
The DNA here is from genome assembly GCA_007258455.2 of Sequoia sempervirens. Classification (NCBI taxonomy): domain Eukaryota; kingdom Viridiplantae; phylum Streptophyta; class Pinopsida; order Cupressales; family Cupressaceae; genus Sequoia; species Sequoia sempervirens. The sequence continues at coordinate 195,954,931 of VDFB02000008.1, read as the reverse complement.
CAAAAAACTCCTTCACTTTCACTCTCACTCTGCTCGACAATCAAATGATTAGAACACTATTCTCACATGCACTTCCTTTGGCATACATTCACTCTCTTATGCACACTAACTTCACTCAACCAATCACTCATATCTGCATCATGGAATTACATCAACAACCTTGTCGGCCAAGAAAAATAAAACATATTTACAATGTCGGCCCAAATTAACAATTAAATTTTCAATGTGAATTAAACACCATCAGCCAATACAATGATGCAACCCAAAACAATATCCATGAGCCAAACATTCAAATTTTAATCTCCAAGGATCCGCAACATGTTACCACCATCATGTTAGCCAGGAACATGAAAACTCGAACATGCACAAGAAAAATATTCGACCACGAGCACACCGATCAACACAGACGTACAACAAGGATAGATAATGATCTAGAAGCATCCACAAACAACAAGAACTAACAGAGAAATATCCGCAGCAACAAAAATTATTAGAATCACATATACTTCAATTAGGAACACTGTCAGAACACAACACAATCAATTCTTCACACGGACCTTTGAAACTTTCGGTAGATGAACTAGATACTCTCAACAATAAACCCTTTAGTCCACAACAACTGATCTTCAATGTACAAAACAAAATACCTTCATGACCTTCATTTTTCCACTGGCAAACTTGCAACTCTTTCTTTCACAATTTTCTCAATATCCTCGACATATACAACCTTCAGTACAATAATGCTAATAGTGTTGACATCAATGACAACCACATATCAGCAACACAACCACAACATGTGACAAACTTCCAACAAAAATAAGGTAAAGATGTAAATGTTGAAGCACTACCATCAAAAAGGAAAACAAGGCCCTCGATAGTGTCCTCTAGATCCAAATGGTGGGACTCAACAAAAAAACAAATAAGAGATATCTAACAAGAATGAGTCCTAATGCAATGTATCTCATTAGACATGAATGATCCTACTCAAAAGCATCATTTGATGCCTTCGGAAAGGAAACATTAAATTCAATAGAATCAACAAGTGGAAGTGGAATCTGTGTCCATCATGTGACTACATGACGCATCCCATGATGTGTACCCATTAGATGACTAAGTATGAACAACTGAAAAAGTTTTCAAAGGTGGTGGAATATTAGTGCACATCAAATGACTACACTACACATCCTATGAACTACTCATTAATGGTGTGAATATGAAAAAATATATAAGAGGCATCAATAGGTGACTTACTATCATGCACATGTGAAAGGTTCTCTAGGGAAGCATCACTTTCAGATGGTGATTCAATATTTCCATATAAATGTTGAACGTTGATGTAAGAAATGATAAGACACTCTGTGTGCTCTATTTGATGCAAAGCATCCTCACAAACAATGAGAATAGTTATTGATATGTGGTCATTGTTGTTTAACCATTCATTCTTTTGATATATGTCACTTAATTCAAGAATGAGTCCATTGAGATAGGGTAATAGAACACACATTTAGCAATGAGGCTTGTGCTCTTTATTCTAAGACAAATAGTTCTCATGATCTAAAGTGGAAAAATAGTGTCCACAATGTTTAAAACACATGATGAAACCCCAATTAGATCAATCAATCAAAGGATGAACCAAAGAAGTCTACCCGACATGGAACTTTATCTTAGCCATTCCTATCAATGACCCTCAAGTCAAGTAGAAGAATAAGGAACTTTAAAATACTCCATTTATAATACTTGATTGTGCTATGATTGAGTTTTACAATGTTTGAAGTAGACCAAAATTTTGAAAGTATAATCAAACTATATAATAGGAACTAACAGACTACACCATTTTGTAGTGCTAAAAAACTACTCACTTTAAAAAAAATTGAGCTAAAATAAAAGCTCATATATCAAATTTATGTGCAAAAGAAGTTCCAAATAGTAGGATTAGACAAAAAGTTCTTGATAGTTCTCAATTTACAAAAGAAATGGTAGAAAATCTAAATTTTGGAAGTACCAATTCAAATTCGATGAAAAAGTAGGCATTTTGAAAAAAAAATCAACTAAGTCAATACCAAATGACCAAGAAAAGACTACTCAAAGTCAAGGTACAAAAATGAAAACTCTAATGATGTAGGGGTTTCTCCCAATCCAAAAAGGTGGGTGATGTCAAATGAGCCAAGTAAGCTTGCATAATCAATAAGGTAGTGGGTTCCACAAGTGAGTTGACATATGAATTAGTAGGCTACCTATGTGGCACTTCAGTTGGGTTGCAAAGTGGAGTAGATGCAAGTCAAAGTGACAAGTGCCAAGGGAGTAACCATTCAAAGAGAATCTCCAATAGGTATAACAATGTACCCAAACATTATGAACACCTTTGCAACTAAGGAACACAAGTGTAAAGGTTCGGAAAAATCTCACTAATTATAATCCTCAATTCCCAAAATAATTAATAGAACCAAATAATTATATAATGGGGAGAATTAAGAGGAATAATTATATAATTTACATCACTTATAAAAATGGAATAACATGCACATCAATGAATCAAGGTATATCAAACAAGATAAACAATTTGTTAGTATAACTAAGAATCATCTTTATTCAAAGTAAATAACTTACAAGTACACCATATTTAACCAACCTAATGATGCAAACACAAGAAAGACTTGCACATCTATGTGTCAACCACCTAGACCTGCAAGAAAATGTTAGTGAATAGGGTTATTCCTTGGTCAAACCCCATTTTGGTAATCAAACCTTGAAATGAAATGAAATAAGATACATTCAAATGAAGAATGATCACATTATGATGTTGCAACTCACCAAATCTTCTAGCATTAAAAGCACTTGCTTGATCATGATAGATCTTGACTAGAATGTTTCTTGAATCATTAAATCTTCATCACAAATGTTAGCTCGAATATAAACATGATACATGAATGATGATTAGCATGATTTCTATCTATAAGCAACTTAGAATATAAATACTTTCCATTGAAATGATTTATATCTAAGGTTCAAGAATATTTCTAATTCATAAACATCTTTTATCAAGAAACTTCTTTGCTTACAAGAATGTTTTAATGGAAGTGTAAGTTCTTACCCATGATATTGTAATTTAGGACCTTAATGGTCATAACCTTGATAATTACTCAACAAGAGGGTAAACTAATGTTAGCATGCCCCTCTAGAGGATTAAGAAAATCATCAATGTTAAGAATTTTACCACATATCATTAGATTTTTCTCCTATTACTTAAATAGGACGAACTATTGCTAAAGTTCTTGTCTCATTTTTTTCTTACATATCTTAAAACTTCTTTGCATATATTTATATATAGGAAAATGAGAAATGAATTTTCTAATTTAAGTTCCCATGCCGTGATCACTTTCTCCACAAATGATTCCTATTAGAGTGCTAATATAGCATTCCTTAGGAGAATGAATTAGATTTATCGTCTTTTGACTTTCTAAGTACCCAATTTCTAATGGTTCCAAAGATGATCAAATTTACTAGTAACTACACCCCGTGCACTACCCTCAGGTACGAAGATGCACATAACTATTATTTAATGTCAGGATAATCACTTCAAAATTTTCATTGTTTTTAGTGACATAGCCATGATTACGAAGTAGGGCTAAGAGGCATATGGAATAACAAATTATGGTGTTGCCTTATATTACGTTGTTTCCACCATCACCTAAATTTTGTACCATCGGTTGATCTATTGCAGACATCTCTGTTATGGTAAGCTAATATGAGCTATTTAAGAGCTTGATTCTTCGTTACAAGATTGTGAGGCTTAGTTGTGTCCTACTGTGCGGTTCCATGGAGGGGGCTTCCGAAAAATTCAGGGCAGAATTTGCTTAAACTTTTAGCAGAATATTTTGAAGCTGGTGGTCCCATGAATATTTTGAAGCTTCAAAATTTAAGCAGGTTGGTGTTGGAATGGTGGTGGAATTGAATGCTATAAATAAAAAATTAATAAATAAACATCATTTACCTCCAAAAGTGGCAGGAAAGTACTCTTCAGCAAGTGGGGCAATTTCTAGCCCCACCCCAATCTCACCAACTGAAATTTTCAGCCACCTGCTTATTTGGGCTGAAAAAGATTCCATTTAATCCTATAGTAGATTTTTTTTTCCCATGAGACCACCTCTTCCATGAAAATAGGAACCCAAGCCCCCATGGGACCGCTCAGTTAGAATAAAACATAAGAAATATAAAAATCATATCGAACGTAGCTTCAACTATAACATGGAAGCATGTACACAACGTGAGATACTTTTGGCAAAAGCCCCAAGACAAGTTCGCGAGGTACATAGATTATTAAAAGGGCTCACGAAACCTTCAAAGCAATGAAATGTCTAATATAAGTCGATTCCTCAACCGCTACCTGTATATTCCTTACCACACTAAATTTGGAAGCTTTGGTCCAGGGTATGGTCATCCATCAACCATAATGGTAGGCAGATTCTCAGCGGATGTTCTTACCCAGGAAGGATAAAGGAATTTAAAAGGTTCCTAGCTATAATCAGATCGATCGAAGGCCACTATACCTGCTCTAACGAATTTCTTTGAGGAGAGAGGCTAAATAGCAAGTAATAGTGAAGCCCAGATAAGTATTTCCTCTTTAAAGGTAGTCTGGATTTAATGGACAACCCAAACCCATGTAATTTCTGTCGGCACACAATTTAAGCCAATGTTTTGCATGAGGTTATATAAAATACACATTATATATTGATTATGCTGACATATACTTAACTTCGTAGGGTAAAGGATGCGGTAATGTTAAAACCTGAATACATGCTCATTGTTAGGATCTTGTCGGTAATTTTTATTTTAATAAACATACTCTATAACCATCATGGAAAACTTATTTTGAGGCTGCAACTCGCCAAATTGGGGAAGTGAAAGGTCAGTACCAGGGAGAAAGAGTTTGGAGGAGTGAGAACCATATGAGAGGATTTTGCAAATGCGCTGCTAGACATGTATGCGGAATGAAGGAAGCATAGACAAGGCGCGCCTACTGCTAACAAAATACTGCAAGAATCTCATGAAATGCAATATTTGCAGAATATGCTCAAAATGGATTTGCTGGAAGGGCTTTAAAGCTTTCAAGCAAATGCAAATCTAAATTCCTCAACCCTTCCCAGCATCGACACTGCCTGAAGTGTTGAAGTTGTAGTTGCGTGCTTGACCGGGTAGATATGTATGTAAAAGAAAACGCACAGTCAAAGAGAAAGAGGACAATATAGATTAGAAAAGCATGGTTCCAAGATCCCTTCTACAAAACTTGCTTGGATACATCCCAGCTAATTGCAACGAAAAAAGACATATCAGAAGAACCCCAAATTATCACTTACAGGAAATTACAAACACGAGTTACTATATTCCATGTTAATATACTTTACTACAAGACCTTCCTATTTTTCAAAGAATGTGCACGCAAAGACAATAAGATTACAGAGTTTCATAAAAGAATACATTGCTACTACAAATGTTATCGAATAGCATACCTGGATTACTCGTTCCTAAATCCTTATAACTGACACCATTTCTCCACTACTCACCTTAAATTCTTGTATTGAAAGCTATTATCAAAAGTTGATGTCAAAGTCTCTTCGCCCTTTCCAGTCCTTCCTCTTTCCTTTCCTCTTTCCTCGAAAACTATGGAAGAAATCCCCTCTTCTTTCCCCATTCTTATTTTACTATGCTTCAGAAAACTCTCTATCCCGCATCCACTTTTCAGTTACTCCTTGCAGAGCAATATTGAAAAAGACTATGAAAGTTTTTTGTCCCCTTCCATTATTCTTTTACTTCTTTTAAAGATTTCTTTTCAGTTTTCCAATAACCGAATCTTGGAAATTATAATAAAAAATTATATATGCAACATATTTATCCTCCGTAAATGATAAATAACACCATTTTAATTACAAATTGAATATCTATTCCAAGTAAATAATAACGAAATATCTTTTATTTACAGTTTAAATATTTGTTCAAAATAATTAGCAAGGAGGTAACACTTAATTTGTAATTAAAAATAATTATTCTAAATAACAACTCATTATCATTTATTTGCAAAATAAATTATTTAATTAAAATATAATTAATTCTTTTATTCCTTTGCATTTTTATTTTATTATAAATTAATTTAATAAAACATTATTGTCAAATGAAAATAACCATGTTGTCACAAGATTCTCTTGAGCAATGAACACTAAGAATAGCACCATGCTTTGAATGGACTAGCCAAAACTTGAGTTTAGTATTTTGAGCTTAGACATAATGAGGTTGTTGGTTGATACGCTTAGGCATCAAGGATACCACAAGTTGTGCAAGAGGTGTCATAAGTGCCAAGGGACACCAAAGGACTAACAATGGTGGGGCTATTGAATGCAAAGGAGTTGAGTAGTGCCAAGGATGCCAAAGCAGATGTGACCTATAGGAGCTTATGAACTATGCCTCCTCAATAGATAAAATCTTGTACCATGCAACATAAAACCTTGTAGTGTACAAAAAGGATCCTCAAACAAGCCAACAACTAAATTTGTAGGCAACCAAATCTTCCTTTGAAAATGCAAATATTGTACACTACAAATTTGAACAACTTGCAAACCAAAGAAAACTTCCAAGAGAATTGGGGGAAAATGCTCCTATTTCAACAAACAAATAATAAATCTGAATGTTTTTAATGCTTCTAGATTGGACAATGGGCTTAGAATGGGCTTAGAAACTCACTAGGGTGCCCAAAAACATGTGCAACTTGCAAAAATAATGCAATTCAAGCACCTAGAAAACCAATCACAACCAAACGTCCAAAAATTTATTTTGAACAAAACAAATACTAAAACTAACTTTCCCAAACACAATAGTGAGATTTGAAACACTACACTATTCACCAAAAATCAACTCAACACCCAAAACCTAAAAATCTAGTGCTCTTAGAAACAAAAATCAAAATGAACATAATCTAAACATGATGGATTTGATACCATATTAGAATTTGCAAGAAGCAAAAATAGCCAAGACCTAGTGGCTTAGGGATTGTCACAAGAACACTATTCTATCAATGACCCAAAAATTCAAAATATGAGAATAAATCATTTCACTAATCAAGAGACAAAATGAAAATACCATAAATGCAAAAAGATATATGCATAAACTGACGTGTCCACACTATGCTATGCCCAACTATGTATAAATGTAAATGAGTGAGGACATATATAGGAAATGTGAGATGAAGTAGGTGGCAAACATGACCAATAGAAAGTATAACTCAATAATTTTCAAAAGCGGAAAGAATAACTCATATAGAAGATGTTGACAACTCAACCCCTATTACTGCCTCCAAGACAAACCTAAGCAAGCTAAACTTAGGTGTAAGAAAATACATTACAACCTAATGTTTAAATAAATAAATTAAAACCTACAGGTACTTTTAAAAAATCAAACCCAAAAATGGAGCACTATTAATGCAATCTTAAAACTCTAGAAACATGAACAATAAATGTAGAGCTCTAGACAAAACCTCTGAAGTCTCAATGTAGTGGTTCTTGGTTGTAATCTCTTGTTAAAGACTCTATAATTCTCAACAAGTCCATCATGTTTCATTTCTTTGGCACAATGACAAAACAAGAACCACATGGATGTAAATTGGTAGATGACTTCTTGATCCAACAATTTTAGTATTAAACTACAATTTGTTCGCCTCTAAAATGCATTTGCTTATAGAGGCCCATTTTAGGAATTGATTAATCTAGTGGCAATTAGATCATGTGTTCTACCTCTCAATGGTCTACCATTAGGATGTTAAAGAATCTCTATAAAGGACCGCTCTTCCATTTTCTTTTGTTTTATGCAAGCACAAATATTATAAGATACTTTCTATTCTACTACTTCATCTTCTTTCTAATCTCTCAAAACAAGCAAAGCAAATTTGGTTTGATTGACACTTATCAAAGAAAGATTGAATTTTCCTTTGTATAACTTAATGTCGGTTCGCTCTATCCATCTTGACCAACCAGTATTTACATTCTTGTCATGAAGATTGCATTCCCTCTCATACATATATGAGCTGCCAAAACTACACTACAAGCATGAAATGAGACAACATCTACTTCTACTTCTTGAATATAATGTCCATTAACATCAAACTATACTTTGGATTGTTTGTTAACTTCAAGTTCAACTCATTACTTCACCCACCTGATGAGTACTAGATAGTTATATCCTCCAAACAAGCTTCTTTACTAATTCTTGTGACTCTTGATCTGAATTTTAAAATAGAACATTTTTGTCAATTCACCTCTACCTTGATCCTCTTTGCTAATTTAACATGCCTACATTTGAAATTAACTACAACATGAAGCCATTTATATTTGAGCTGCTTCTAACTGAGAGAGGTTGTGGCCTTCCCTTTGGGGACAATTTCCAACATTTGTGATGTACTTATAAAAATTCCTAGCATCTTTAACCTTGAAAATAGTTGTGGTGGTTCTTCTACCATTTTATATATCTTTTCACTTAGACTTGGCTATGCCTTGCTAATTCAAAGAGGATGGACCTTGGGGTCTCCTTTATGTAGGGGTTGGGGCCCTAGCTCAGTTGGCTAAATCTTCCCTATTGTAGGAGGTTGGTCATGAGGTCTAGTCTCCCCCACCCCGTGGTACCGGAGGGCACTTCAAGCCAGCGCCGCTGGTCACGTTAAAAATTTACCAGGTGCACTAAATTTGGAGATGTATTCTTGCACACCTTGTCCTTACTTTTTCCTATTATGTTGTCATTATATGTCATGCTATTTTTCATAGCAAATACTAATAGGATAAAACAGAGATTGCACTGATTTCTTACATTCCTCCTCCGTATTAACATGGCGGCAATTTCCTCAAACCAAATAAATAATGGGCATAGTACTTTTGCTGACTGAAAAAGAAATCCACCATTCTTCACATACTTGGACTCTCAATATTCAAGGCGTAATAGTTGTAATTAGCATAACTGCCACGTACTTAATTGATATTCTGATTTTATGATGGGAACAGTGTACTTCCTCAAAAAAAAGATAACATACCAAGTTGGAGCTGCTTTAGTTAGAATTTGTGACTTACAAAAAATACGTTTAATTGCCAGCTTGCGGTTGGTGTGTTGGTTTTTAATGAGCATCTTTCTTTGGTTCTGTGCAGGTGATCCGTTCATGCTATGGCCTTATCTCCAGTCTCAATGTATGGGTTCTACCAGAATAAGTATATTATGAGAAGTTCAAATGATTCTGTTCAGACAGACAACACAAGATTTAGAAATACAACTGTTTATCGCTGGACTTCGATCAGGGATAAGCCACGTCCTAAATATCAATTTCTTAGATTTGCAGTACGTAGCAAAAAAACGATTGAATGCAAATACAGTTGTTTTGGCACTGTCACAAGTCAAAATGAAAAGTCTTCTACATACAAAAGAAAAGTGCTTGTTTTTGGTGCACAAAAAACAAACATATGTTCGCATATAGACCTTTTTGCAGATCAAGCAAACATTTATATAAGCAAATGGACTAGACAAGAGACATTTCTACTGGTCTTGAAAACTAAAAACAATATAAAAGCATGGCTAAGTGAGGGTAGCTTTAAATACGGCCCCCAATCAACAATGGCAATATTTTTTGTATCATGGATTCTTTTGTTTAGTTCGCCTTCTTATGCTGATGATGATGGACTGAAGATCTATGCCTGTTTGTTGAAAGAGTGCAGGTATTACACGGTGCCCTCAATATCATTAAAAATATGTTTTCTCTTTTCGTGAATTTAAAACTTGTGGGCAATATTTCTTATTCTATAATATTTTTATTTCATAAGTGTGTTTAAGTTATCTTAAATGTATGTTGATGAGATTCAGCTGGTCTTCTTTTGAAATAAGATGATAAATGTACTTCTAAGTCACAAGAGTCACATTTCAAATGTGACTTTGTTTATAAAAGTATTATATTTTTATTTCAATGATAAAAAATGACAGGTACATTTAGGGGAGAGGATTTAGTAGTTGTGCACTCTAATTTCGCACTCTTAATTATCTTACATGGAAATTTTAAATCATTTCCAATTTTTTACAGTAGCTTGCATGGCAAGTCCCCTGCTTATAGCTTTCATTTCAGGGCCATATCATCAAATATGATGCCACATCAGCATGTTTTTTGTCAAGATGTAGTTGACCAATACTTGTGCTTTTTAGATCAAAGGAATACATTTTGTTTAATTATGAGTAGTCATGTCACAACTATTGATCCAATATTGATAAAAATATTGAGCATTATATAAACAACTACTATCACAACTATTGAAACATGCTCAACTACTGGGTCCTTTCCCCTAGTCATTCGTTCTTTCTGCATTATATTAAGGAAAAATAAATGTGGTATGCTTCCAAGACCAGACACAGCATCCTTTTATTATTTTGTTGACTGAAAATTCCACTGAACAAGGGAAGAATACATTACGCTACATAGGGCATGACTGATCTCATTAGGCTTCATCATAATTCAGATTCTCCCTCTTCATTCCCAAAAAACATGGCATACAGCAAATTCACCGCCAACAATTCACCGATGGAAAATTCACCACCAACAATTCACCATGGGAAAATTCACCGCCATGACAATTCACTGCACAAAAAATTAATTGCATAAATTTTTTGCGGTTAATTTTCCATGGCGATGAATTGCTGGTGGCGGTGAATTTTCTCGCGGTGAATTGTTGACGGTGAATTGTTGGCGGTAAATTTTCCTAGAACCAAAAAATATTTCCTTTGATGGGCACTGACTTTGGCTAAAGAGTAGGCCTCCACACTTAACTCTCTATAAACATGATTGGTCTACCAATTCTGTAAGAAAAGCAGAAGCCTCCCGATAAAGGAAATCGCTTAAGATTAGAAATTCAATGAAACATAATGTTGATATGACTGGAAGCGAGTCTTCTAAAATACTAATAAGAGGAGATACCATTTTCTTGTGACAACTGCAAGCCTCGATGAAGAGCTCGTAACCAGAAATGTTCTTTGAGACATGTCAATTCTTTTTGAAAATTCTAGTTTCCAACCTTGGGAGGGATTGGTAAATTTGCTGTCTGCTCCTGCTGTAGTGAGGCTGCCCAGAGTAGAATCGTCAAAGAAGAGGGAAGGTCTCAAGATTTGGGAGCCAGGCATTTTTAAATCTTTTCTGGTATGAGTATGAACAGCTTTAAATTAAACTTGGTTGCAATATTGTTATAATTTGATATGGTGTGTATATGCCTGAAAATGGTCTTACTAACATCTTGTATTGTCAAGACTCATGGACACATTAACCTCCCAAATAGGGATTGGGTTGGGATTGCTTAAGCATTCATTGAGGGTTGTCTTGTAGGTTATTATTGTTTCTTTCGATATCTTTCCCTTTAGTGCAAGATCAAATTTTTAATGGAGCATAATATTATTCTGACTGAAGCAAGTCTTCTATTATACAATATTAATAGAGAAGACCCCATTTTCTTGTGACAACTGCAAGCCTTGATAAAGAGCTGCTAACTAAAAATTTTAGTCAAGATGTGTCAATTCTTTTCAATAATTTCAATTTCCAATCTTGAACTAGATTGGTCAAATTGCTTCCTCTGCCCTTACTCAGATTGTCCATAGCAAAATCACCAAAGAAGAGGGAAACGTCTCAAAAATTTTGAGCATTGTGTTCGTAAATATATTCTAGTTAACAGCTCTAAATCAAACTCTGCAATATTTTTCATGATCTACACTAGAAAATGACCTTATTACCATCTTATTTTGACAAGTCTCGTGGGCAAATTAACCTCCCAGATAGGTATTGGGATGGGCCAGCTTAAGCACTTGTTGAAAAGTGTATTGTGGTTTGTTTTTATTCCTTAGATTCCTTTCGCTTTGATGTACGATCAAGTTTTCAATAGACTATAATATCATTATGACTAGGAGCAAGTCTTCTAAAATACTGATAGAGATCCCATTTTCTTGTGACAATTGCAAGCCTCAATGAAGAGCTAGTAATCAGATATGTTATTGGAGACATGTCAATTCTAGTTGAGGATTACAATTTCCACACTTGAGCAGGATTCGCAAATTACTTCCTTTGTGCCTACTGTACTGAGGTTGCTCAGCAGAATCATCAAAGAAAAGGTGAAGTCTCAAGATTTAGGAGCCTTGTATTTTTAAATATTTTCTACTGAGTTTGGACAACTTTGGATCAAACTCCTTTCCACTTTTTGTTATGATCTGATGGAGCTTGTGTGCACCTGAAAATAGCCTTACTAACATATTTCTCTTAACACTATTCATGGTAATAACCTCCCAAATAGGGATTCGGGCAGAAAATATCATGCCTTTCGCTTGGTACCCTCCTTTGCCTATCATTTGTTTTAGCTTCCTCATTTTGCCATCATTTTTGCTTTTTGGTCCCCTTCTTGCCTCCATTCCATTTGTTTTCTACTTTTCAATCCTTCCTTGTCTGCCCAACATCGTTGTCCTGGTGGATAATTATCTGCTTGTCCCCTTATTTGGCCAACATCATTTGCCAGACTGATTATTTATTAATTTTATTCATCGGTCAGCCTGAGGATATGGCTCTTTTGTAATTTGGTTTTAGGGTTTGAAATCCTATAAACAGGTTTCATTTTGCCATTTTGAAGGTACAAATAAACAGTCTTCTCTGGTCACATTTACATCTACCCTTTGTGATTATTAAAGAGCTAGGGGAAGGAGCACTTTACCAAAGGAAAACAAGTTACATGCAAGAACCATTGAAAATTCAAGGATAGGAGATTCACCTCTAGTGTATACAAAGTCTATAGAGTTCCTAGCCATGTTCTGCTAGGGTTCTTTTGTATGCCTTGATGTCATCTGCAGTCATCTCTTCACAAGTGCTTAATCCAAGGAGTTTAATGTGCCTACAAGTTGATTTGAGGTAAGCATCTCTTTATCCCACCCATTTAATTTATGCGGGTCAGATTTCCCATTATATGCTCGTCACTTTATTATTGCATGTTACTTATTTTATTATTATTACATTAATCCCTTGGTTTAACCATCTTCTAACTTATTGCCTTATATTTAAACCCTAGATTACTTGTCAACTTTGTTATCCTTTTACTTTGTTAATCAATACATTGTCCACCCCGGTATCCTATATAGATTGTCATTGTTATGTGTCCACTACGATATGTTGTCTGCCTTTCCTTATGTAGACGTTGATATTATTGGAAACCTTTGTCTAAGAGTGTGCATCGTCTACTACAATCACTAACTTACTTTTACAATGGAACAAAAGTTGTTCACAAACCAATCTCCTTTTAGGGTTCAAATCTTATACAAGTTTCATCCTATAAGTTTTAAGGACTCTTCCATTGTACCTAATTCAAATTATCCAGCAAGGAGGAATGAGCAACGTCTTCTCTTGAATAACTTTGCATGAGCATGTTCGACCACAATCCAAAATGTAGCTTTCTTTTAGGGAGCTAACTAGTGACATTGTTGTATCGACAATAACACTAGTTATCATCCACAATTTAAAACCTTATCTTGAATGAAAATTTGATTAAGAGGCTCTTCCACATTCATGCAAAAGAGGCAAACAAGTGGCCCCATAGATATTTTCAGTATATTTCCCCCAACCATTGCACACCCATGCATACCAGTTGCATAATCTATACTTTGGCATAGCCAAATAAAAGCCAAACATATTTTTAAAATCTTGGAGATCTTTGCCACAAAAGCATTGATAGGCCAGCTCAACCTTAACAACCATGCTTTATTCCAGGCCACCAAATCGGGTTCCTTTTTTAACTAAATTTTCCATTGTAGGATTTTTTTTTTGACAAAAGAAATGCTATTAGCAAGGATATTTGAAATTATGCTTTGTTGTTAAAAAATGTTATTACTAAGGGATTTGTAGTTGAGACATATGGTTATGAGAGTATGATACAATACATTGATATTTTGATGTTATGTTCTAATAAAGATGATTGTACTTGGTTCCATTGCATTAATAAATGATGTACTGTTATTCTATGCCATATGTGTTCATGAGTGTTTTGTACATGTTCTATATGTTCTGTGAGTTTATTTTCATTTACTCTCGTAGTACATTGAATCTATCCCAGTGAGTAAAAATTTGGTGTTGTTGCCAAGGAACGAACCCGGGTCACCCACTTGACAAGTAGGAAGACTCACCATTTGGCACCATTACCGAATTGTGAAATGATAATTGATATTTAATACTCGTTATTTTGTATTCACAAAAGGAGAGAAATACTCCTTATATAGAAAATTACAAGATGATGTTTCTAAAAAGAAACCATCATTAACTAAAGCAAACTAAAATTGAAACCTGAAAGATGCTAAAACGAACCAAAGCATAAACAAAAGTTACTAAAAGCTAACTAAGTTAACTAAAAGTAAACTATCAACTAACTAAAGCTAAGATGACCATTAAATATTACAAATAATACCTTAATACCCTCCCTTAATGGTCATCCTACAAACATAAACTAAGTCTACCCATATTTTGATGATGTTCTAGTCATTAGAATGCATAATATGCAGACTCATTTAGCTCAGTATACTCCGCCACTTGAGCACTTTTCCAAGACTCTTCCTAGTTGGACTTCTCATCAGTGAACTACTTTCTACAATACTTTTGAATATGACCAATCTCCCTACAGTAATGGCAAGTAATAGACTTCTTGGAGTCCTCCTCTAAATTGCCTTGTCCTTTCTGCTGAGTCAACTTGCCTTTGCCAATGTCCTTGGAAGTAAATGCTTGTTCAACAGTAGGAGACTCGCTCCTACTTCCAAATTGCTTCCTCCACCTATCCTGCTACATTTTTTGATGGATTTTTTCTTCAAAAATGTGGGAGTTCTTCAATAAGGAACCTTTCAAACCCTCTTCAATAAATATTTTTTCTAAAGTATGACCCAATAAGGACAAAATTCAAGTACAAAGTAGGCAAGAAACACCTAAGGAAAGAGTATGAAGATCACTTGGATTATAGGAACAAAAAAACCGATGAAGAAGAATGAAACAAATTGTTGAAGAAACAAATGAAATATTAATGAAATAAACTAATCCATTGCTAAGTTGCACCAAAATCTTGTTGAGGAAAACAATGAAGAAACCTTCAACACACCATTTGTAGCAAATAAAGAAAAATTTTAAAATGATGAAAATGAACTATTAAAAGAACTTGAAAATAGTATAAACTGCATTCAAGAGTTGTCCATATTGGACAACGAGGAATCGCGAATCGGAGAATCTAAGCCAAAGACCCTTGGACAAAGGGAGTACCAAAACAAACCCCATGAAGCTCGAGGTGCAGAGGATGCTAAGAGGGGACGTGTTGCTGACTCGTACATGGTCGAGAATGCAAGAGAGGCACTGAAACGTCAGGGGAGAAACAATCCAATCAAGTCCAATGTACAAGGAGGGCATCAGGGAAGAAACATGGCGACTTTGCCAACCGAGAGGCAAAAAAGCTGCCAAAGTTCACAGGGAATGGGTTGGAGATCCAGTACAAAATCGCAAGACTTGTGAGACAATATGGATAGTGAATGCGCAGGATGACACAGATTATTGGCTGAGAGCATTCCCAACAATGTTGAGAAGAATAGCCATAGACTGGTACACGAAACTTGAAACAACACAAAAAGTCTCATGGAGACAATTGAAGAGAGCATTCAAGGAGGAATTCAAACTCCTGAGGAATGACAATGAGATCGTATAGAGATATATAACATGAAATAGGGAAAGCATGAAAACATACAAGCCTATAATCTTAGGCTCAAGGAGTTGTTAGTGAAACTGGAGACTCAGTTGGCCGACGGGTTGAAGAAATGATGCTTCATTGAAAGGCTACTCCCATCATTGTAGTATAGTGGTGAGTATTTCCGCCTATCACGTGGGTGACCTGGGTTCATTCCCTAACAACAACGCCAAATGTTTACTCACTAGGATAGATTCAACATACTACGATAGTAAACAGAAATAAACTCATAGAACATAGAACATGTACAAAACATTCATGAACACATATGGCACGGAATAATAGTACTTCATTTATTAATGCAATGGAACCAAGTACAACCATTTGCACTAGAACATAACATCAAAATATCAATGTACTATAGAATAATCTCATAACAACCATATGTCCTGACTACGATGAACCAAGTACATATAGTCATTGGTGATGGTTGAGAAACCAACCGTCATGACTCTCGACTACAACTAATCCCATTATTTGGGGACTTAACTTCCCAAAACATAAAAAAAAGGTATATGAAATATTTGTTTCTAACTATAGTTTTATTTACTTACAAAAACTTGGCCGACTAATTACACTCTTGGCCGACTATAGGATTTTCTTGGGATAATTTGTTATATCTAGCACATTCCTTGTGCTTGCATACATAGATGGAAATAAAAGGAATTTTTTTCATGAGGTTGCAGTCAATTATTGAAATATTATGTGGGTAAAGAAGCATAAGTATTCCTCTCAAACCCTCATAGTGAGAACTAGATTACAACCATCATCATGTCTACCATGTCAATCCTCAACAGGATTCATTTGATGTTTATCATTGGCATCATGGTGTAACTAAAGCTAATTAATTCATGTTTATATTCGAATCTTCCATATCCATCCTACCTTGTCCAAATAATGTGGAGGAGAAACTAAAGTTCTCTACAAGGAAAATTTAATACATAGAAAACATATTTGGAGATAAGCAAGACACATTGTTAAAAGTGGGAAATCAATGTTCTCTCCAAAGAAAGATAAATGAAATCTCCACTAACAAATTTTATAATATTTGAAATGAAACCAATGTTCTTTCAAAACAATTGGTAAGAGAGTGTATTAGCTAAAAAATGGGGCGCTACCACAATAATGGGTTACACTTTCTAGGACATCCTATTTTTTGTTGAAATCACATATTTTTAGAAAATATAATGATTTAAGCCTTGAAAGGTTCCATTTAAAAGATTTTAATTGAAGAGGGTTTGATCAAATCCCCTTAGATATAACCTCACTAGTTTTAAACCATAAAGTCAGTGCAGGATCATGGGTATCCAAACAAGGCCCCTAACTGGCAATGAAAATTCAGAAAAACAGAGTTAGGCAGCTTGACATAAAAATTTGAATAAGTTATTAACATAATTTGAAAAATATGTAACAACATAATTTTTAGAAAATTGAATTTAGTTTCTAAGCTACTAGTCCTTTTTTGGAAAGAAGTAAATCTATTTGGCGAAAATTTGAAATTTCAATCTAGTAGTACTAAATTTTCACAAAAAAAATAAAAAGTAGAAAGTGGGTGTATGTCTGACCAACCTAAGTACAAGAAAAATATATATATTTTTTTTTTTAATTTCAATATAAGTAGAGGACTAATGTCAGATGTGCCACATTTTTTTTTGTATTTTTTTTCAAGTAAATTATAATTAGTTATGAATTTTTTATTAGACCTTTTTAAAATATTAAAACTTGTTTGTCTGAACACCATAACTTGGTAAAAAATTTATGAAATTCAAATTTTTTTTATCTTATAGTATGGGAAGCATAGAATGTACTGCATCTTTCGGATTTGAAAAATGTGAAATCATTTGAAAATTATAGATTTTTTCAATCAACCTATCAATCAAGACTTTAGTCATAATGCATGTAGAAAATCAATAATAATTACCTATTAAATTTAAAATAAGACATGTCTTATATTGCTGGAAAGCTGAAAATTTTATTAATAAACCCTTTTCATTTCATCAAATTCGGATTAAAAAAAAGTAGTCAGCCACAAGGGTGAACTCTGGAAAACTAAGGAAATTTTCTAAACACATTTTTGTAGTTGATTTTCCAGGAATTGCACTCCTAAGCCAAATCCCAAGGCAAACCCAAGGGAAATCCCAAGGCTGAAAATTTTGAAAAAAAAACAGATATCCGTTTCGGGTACACATTCTTAGGTCTTCAAAGCGGATATCTGTTTCAAATGGATATTCGTTTTGAAGACCTAAAACTCCTCTTTAGTAAATTGGGCATTACTTTTGTATTTCTTATCAAAATTTTGATATTTTATAGGCGTTGGAAAGGTGATTGAGAGCTCCACACAATGGAATGGGTAGTGTTTCTATATTATATACAAAAAATTAATTATAATCATTTAAACTTCATATTTCTTTTTTGAAACATCAAATGCTCACTATTCGCATATGAAGTCCCTTTTTCATGATTTTTTGTAACACTTGTCTCAAAATACTTGAAAATTTAGAAAAAGTAATAAATAATGAAATATTTATATTTTTTTAGTAAGGAGATGAACGAATCTTCATAAATCATCATATCTCTATGTCCCTTTCTCTACTTCTCTATATTTCACTGTCTCCCCTTAAACTAGGGACCTATCCCTCCACCTGTCTCTCCCTCCCTCCTCTTTTTACCTCTTTAGACCTCTCCCTATCAACCTATTGAACTCTAGACTTAACTATCTACTTCTCCATCCCTCCCTCCTTCATTCTCTCTTTGTCCCTCTTTAGACCTATCTTTCTCACTCTCTCTCTCCTTGAGCTCTAACCTATATCTCTACCTCTCTCTCCATCCTTCCCTCTCTCTTTGTCCCTCTTTAGATATCTCAATTTCTCTCTAGACCTATCTCTCTACCTATTTTTCCCTCCATCCTTCCCTCTCTAATTAACTCAATCTCAACTCTCTCCCTATCCCTCTAGCTATCTCTTTATATCTCTCCCTCTCACCTCTTACTCTCTCTATACCTACCTCTCCTCTCTCCCTCTCTCCATATCTATCTCTCTCTATCTCTCTCTCTCCCAAAATCTAGAACTCTCTCTACCTCTCCCTTGATTTCCTCTCTTTTTCCCTCTTTATACCTCTTTGTATTTTAGTAAACCCAATAAATCCTATACAACCTAGTCTTCTTCTATCAAGTTTCTTATTCATATTAGGGTTTCTTAGATCTATACTTCTATGATATTTATATCTCAATTTTATATTTGAAACTCTTTGCTTGACCAATTCTTCATTAATTTTATATTGTTACATCTTTCTCTATTATATTGATTATGAAATCAATTTTACTTACCCTACCCATCCTTGGCAACCACATTAGGGTTTCATTTTCATATTTGATACAACATTGATAATTCCACTTTTCAATATATAAGTGTACCTTTTGAATTTATTTTTCCTCTCTCTATCTCCACCTCTCCCTCTTTAAATCTTTATCTATTCTCCATTCCCACACTCTCTCTCCCTCTCTCCCTCTTTCTCTTCCCCTCTATCTTTCCCAAATCATATCTATCTCTAGATATCTCTTCCTCTTTCTATCCCTCTCCTCTCTCCCTCTATCCCTATCACTCCTACGGAGATTATAGAGGGAATTTGAGAGGAAGATAGAGGGAAGTAGAGAGGGAAAGTAAGAGAGGTAGAGAGGAGAGGGAGATAAGAGATATAGAGATATCAAAGTGATAGAGAGGAGGAATGAGGGAGGGATGGAGTGAAGGGTAGGTAAAGAGAGATACAAAGAGAAGTAGAAACAGAGGGAGGAAGGGAGATGTAGAGATAGAGAGGTATGGTGGGATGGATATAGGGAGAGGTAGATAGATGGAGAGGAAGATGGAGATGAGAGATAAAGATAAGTAGAGATAGAGAGAGGTAAGGTGGGAGGGATAGAGGGAGAGGTAGGTAGAGAGAGGGAGGGTGAGGGGATATATAGAGAAGTACAGAGGGAAGGGGAGAGAGAGGTAATATGATAGGGATATAGTGAGAGATAGGTAGAGAAGGAGAGGGTGAGGGGAGAGAGAGAGAGGAGTAGAGAGGAAAGGGGAGAGAGTGAGTTATTGAGAGGGAGAGAGAGAGAGTAGGAGGGATAGAGGGATAAGTAGGTAGAGAGAGAGGGTGAGTGGAGATAGAAGTAGAGAGGGAAGGTGAGGGAGAAGTGGAGAGGAGAGAGAGGGTGAAGAGAGATATAGGGAGGGATAGAGTGAGAGGTAGCTCTAGAGAGAAGCAAAGAGGGGAGATAGAGAGGTGGGGTGCGAGGGATATAGGGAGAGGTAGGTAGAAAAAGAGGAAGATGTAGATGGGAGATAAAGAGAAGTAGAGACAAAGATATGTTAGGGTTTCTTAGATCTATAGTTTTATGATATTTATATCTCAAATTTATATTCTAAACTTTTTCCATGCCCAATTCTTCATCAATTTTATATTGTTACATCTTTCTCTATTCTATTGATTGTGAAATCAATTTTACTAACCATACCCATCCTTGGCAACCACATTAGGGTTTCATTTTCACATTTGATACATCATTGATATTTCCACTTTTTCAATATATAAGTACATACCTTTTGGATTTATTTTCCTCTCTCCCTCTCCACCCCTAGATAGAATCGTCTCTAATGAATATGAGGATTTTCATCCCCAAATCCAATTTAGAAACCAAATGAGTTTTCATCCTCCAATTTCAATACCAAAAAAAAAATTCCTCCACCAAAAGATGAACACCAAGTGCTTGATCTTCTAGAAAGAGGTTTTGGCAACAATAAAATGGATCTACGTTTTAACCTTTTGAGGAGAATTTAATATTATTTTCTCTTTTTCCTTTTCCCTTCAAAACTTATTTTAAAAAGTGTCTCGAAAGATCTTTTAAACACTTTAGAAAACAACATTTTAACAATAAAACATAAGTTACCTTTTTATGAATATAAACAAATTACTTTTCAAACAATTTAAGTTCAATTATTAAATTATTTCCTTAGCTTAAAAGGAGACATGACATCATATTTTCATGCCTGCTTTTGCATGTCTTTTATCCACCTAAAGAAGGAAAAAAAAATATGTTAGGCCTTGGACTATCATGATGAGTTGGTGCTGTGTAATCCAATGGTTGTAAAGAGATATGACCAATCACCGTAGACCCATTATCAAAGATCAAAGAATGACATCTAAACTGAAAAGATACCAAACATATAGGGGACCCAATACTTGAGCACATTCCAATAGTTGTGATAGCATTTGTTTATATAATGCCCAATATTTTTAACAATATTGGACCAATAGTTGTGACTTTAAAGTTGTTAGTGTTCATGATGATTACCCATAATTAAATGAAATGTATTCCTTAGATCTAAAAAGCAACAAATCATGTGATGCCACATCAGCGCCCAATAAAACATGATGTAGATGCACAAGTATCGGTCTCACTTTTTTTTGGGTCTTTTTGGACACCTTGACAAAAAGCATGCTGACATGGCATCATATTTGATGATGTGGCCTTAAAACCTTAGTTATAAGCAGGGGACTTGTCAAGTAAACTGTTGTAAAAAATTGTGAAATTTCCACATAAGATTTTAAGAAGAGCGAAATTAGGATGCTCAACTACTAAGTCCTCTCCCCTATATTGATTCTTCAAACTTTTCTGCCTCCTTATGTTTGAGTGGAAGCAATGCTAGGAGATCTTTTTAATGTTGAGTGTGTACTGAGAGTGTACGATATTTTCTCTTTTTACTGAACATTTTACAGGCAGGTAGTCAAATAGAAAATTGCAATATGTGAATCAAGATTTTTCTTTCGTTCCAAATGCAATTCCACAGCTCCACATCCTTACTTCCCCTTTTATTGTTGTGATTAAATTTTAAATCTTTTAAAATGTTGATTATGTCCTTTTGTAGAGAGGAATTGGTACACTGCATTGCAAACCCAGCCTGTGCAGCAAATGTTGCTTGTATCGAAATCTATAACAATCGTCCTGATGAGACGGCATGTCAGGTCTTTCTCTCTCTCCTCTGCACCTCCCATTTCGATCTGTCTAAAATTACATGTTAACAGAGATGGAAGTTTATTAACCAGTAATATGCTTGCACAATGTTAGATTTCTTCTTGCATTCTCGGTATGATTTAGAACTGTAGTATTGATTCCAAGCATTGAAACCTGTTTCCAGATCAAATGTGGAGATCTGTTTGAAAACGATGCTGTAGACCACTTTAATCAATGTGCATTATCACGAAAGAAATGTGTCAGTCAGAAAAAAGGTGAAGGGGCGTCCCCTGTTCCAGATCCTTCTGCTCTTGTTAAAAAGTTCGATGTTGCTGATTTCAAAGGAACGTGGTACATAAGTGGAGGCTTGAATCCATTGTTTGATATCTATGATTGCCAAGTCCATGAATTTTATCCTACATCAAGGAATCTTACAGGATATTTGTCATGGAGGATATCAACTCCTGGTGGTGGTTTCTTCACTCGTCATGCTATTCAGAGATTTGTGCAGGATTACTCTCAACCTGGGATCCTTTACAATCATGATAACGAGTATCTTCATTATCAGGATGACTGGTATCTTGTTTTATCCTATACATGTGCAAAAATGTCTCATAAATTTAATTTCTATCAGTATCTAATTAGCTCTAGTTACTGATAAAAATGCATTTTATTGCTTTTATGTGGTTTGTTGGCTCTTGTTTGCCTGTGTAATCATGGAAAGTAAAAAATGAATGCAATACTTTCCCTAATCAGTTTTCCCAGTAGGTAATATCTTCCTTCATATTATATTTGTATGAAAAAATAAATACCCAAAAACTTTTTGATTGATCAATGAAAGCTTTATTCAAGTCCTATGAAATGCATAACATTAGATTCTAGACCCTACCACAGATAGGTTGAGATTAAACCTATTCATGCCTGGTATTACGTGTGGCTTTGAGTTCAGACCAACCACTGGAAGACATGATCATAGCTACATACTTTGTATTGTAATAGCCCATAACCGAGCAGACAGATATACCTGCAAGGAGAGAACCTGACCATCCATCACCTTTGTAAGATCAACCTTGACATTGATTCATTTTGGTATTGAAAAGGTCCTTTGATCATAACATTATATCAAAATTAAGATAAGTAAGGCTAGTCAAGTAGAAAGCATAGTTTACTCATTATGCAAATACAAGTGTAAAAAGGTTTATATACCTGACTGTATGGAATCTGGATACATGGCATTTAATGCATTTTTGTCATTTAATCAACAAGCATTAGAGGTTACCATTGGTTACATATTTATTTCAATTTCACGAGTTTATCCCAATAAGTTGCTTGAATCATACTTTTTCTCCATAATGAACTTCAATACGATAATTTTAGACTAAAAGAGGGGTAAAAACTAATTCAAATAAAAAAAGAACAATACAAAGCAAGGGCATTACACAGCCCTATCACTCTCTACTAATTGTTCCAACTTTTGAGACAAATCCGGGGGTAATTGACCCCTTTCAACAACATTCCAACCTTGCAAATGATCAGAAGCCCATTTAGCCAAACAATCTGCAACCCCATTCCATTCCCGAGGAATATGACAAAAAGAAACAGAATCCAAGGAAGCACACAGATTAAGAATTTGTTTAATAATAACAGCCAAATGCCAACTAACATCCTCCAACTACTGCCTCTTCAACAAAGTCACAACCACCTAAGAATCAGATTCACAAATGATCCATCTCCACTTGAGAAAACAACCATGCTACACAGCACAAAGAATGGCAAGAGCCTCCATCACATTGTTAGTATACCAACCCTTATAAATAGAAAAGAGAAACTCAACATTCCCAGAACTAGTCCGCCCAACACCTCCAATACCAACATGACCAAGATTTCCACGAGAAGAACCATTAGTGTTGATTTTCAACACACCTTGAGGAGGAGGACACCAACACCCTTTCCTATTTATCTTCTGAAGTGGATGACGACATCTATTTCTCATGATCTAACCAGCATTCTGAGCATGCCCCCATTGAAGAGGAAGATTGAGACAAGTACAAAAGGTAGCTTCTTCAGGATCCACACCCCCAGCTAAGTCACACTTAGCCGCAGTAGTTTCTCCCACAGAATGAAGAATCTTCCACCACAAATGTTGGACAACCAACTTCACATCTTGAAAAATCCTGCGATTCCTCTCCAACCAAATATGCCAGATAATAAAAGTTAGTCCCAGAGCCCAAGAAACTTGCAGAAAAGGAGTCTTAACATGGGCCTTCCCACACTAGGAAAAGAACCCCACCAAAGAAGAGACATGCCAACAAGTCTGGTTCCACACAACCCACCAAAGGTGTCATAGCTTCCTAGAAAAGGGACACTGGAAGAAGAGATGAGAGACACTCTCTTCACTATTATAGCACAAAACACACATCAAGGGCCCCTGAAACCCTCTCTTGCACAAGTTATCCTAGGTAAGACACTTGTTCTTAACAACTAGCCACAGAAAAAAATTGCACTTGGGCCAAGAAAATTTGTTCCACACTCGTTTCCACCAAGGAACCTTAATTTCCCCAAACACTTGCCTAAGCAACTCGCCATACCCAGCTGGAACCAAGTACTTACCAAATAAATCACTATTACTCCACGCCAAAACATCTTGTCCCGCCATGGAATTACATACTATAACAGTATAACTCACCAGATCCTATTTATAGATTCAACTCTACTACTTTCAATTTTATCCATTTTGGAAAGTTGCAATTTTTCGTTGTCTCATACTTCCTACAATTCTATATTTTTAATGGATGCATCCATAGATTTTCATGTGTTCCTATATCCGCAAATATGACTGTATGTTAACATGTTTTTCCCTAACCACACGACTAGTTGGTTTGGTTTGGTTTGCTAAGGAATATTTATAATTTAAGTGGCTTTAAAACACCTTGAATTTCAACCAATTTGGCTAGGGAACAAAGTACATTATGTTGAAACATCTGACTTAGTTATGAGTTCTATTTTGGAAGAGCATTCCATAAATGTGAAAAGAAAAACCTTCAAACTATTCCTTTAGGTGGTTTTAGAGCACTACATAGTGGTGCTAAGTTTCAAGTCATGCATGTTGTCAATATGAAACCCTAATACGAAGTTCTAGTGCCCTTTGTACCCACCTTTCTCCTTGAGGTCACTTAGGCATTGATAGGAGACTAAAAACTAGGTACCAAACAATTTTCTTTGCAATGGAATACCCCAAATGTGTAATCCCAAACTTACTGAATTCTTTCACCAACATTTTAGTTGTTTCGGCTTTCCAATGCTCCAAATAATTTTGCATGGATTCTAAGTAATCAATACCTAAGACCCAATGCCCCAATTGCAAGGGTCCAATGCTTCACAAATTTACAGCTAAGTTCCCAATGCCTTGATTGTAGGGGTCCAATGCTTAACAAATTTACAACTAAGTTGCCAGTCTAGGTACAAGGATGTGTACGGGTTTGAGGTTCAAGTACACTAGTATGATAAATTTAGGTACAGGTTTGAGGTTCAAGTACCCAAGTATGATAAATTTACCTCCCCAATACAAGTGTGTGTATGCGTGTGTGTGTGCATGTGTGTGTACCAAAAAAATGCCTATATATGTACCCTCCACTATTAAAGAATCCATACTTCAAGCTCAATTTTGGAAGTTCACTCTCCCAAAAAACTACTTCACCCTCAAAACTACAAGAATAGCATCTCTTTGTGAGATCAATATTTCAATGTCTCTCTATTCACACATTCCCAAATACAATGGAGAAAGTCTTCTTCATGATCCCTTGAGCACATGGATGATTTCTCTGTGATTATGCAATATGAATTGTGCCATCATGCTAGATTATGCTTCAATCTCTATCACTTTCTTCGCTAGTCCTCAAAACTCCTCCATTTGAAACCTCTAAAATGCTACAAATATGATGTGTAGACTCCTAAACCTCAACATCACTCTTTGTTTTTTGTAGGGAAATAAATTACACTTAAACATAAATATCTCAATTAAAATTAAATAAATAGGATAGTTATATAAACAATTAATTTAGATATAAGTTGGGATTGAAATAATAAATCTAGAATTAATTATATACTTTAAATAAATTAAATGCAATGTTTAGTAAAAAAAAAAATTATGCTAGAATATGTTGTTGAAGATGTTAGGAATTGATTCATCGATATGTTAAAATTTTAGGGTTTGGTCAAACGAATGCTTTAGAATCTATAAAATGGTTACTCTTTGTTGTGGTTCAAATTTGTGCTCTATTACCGGGTTTTTCTATTTTTCCCCCCATACCTATGTGGGTACATTTCTAGTCTCGGTTCTTTGTTGGTTCTTCTCTAGGTTCTCCCAAGGTCCTTCCCAGGCACCAACAGGGAACCCAAGGTGCTTGGGAAGGACCCTAGGCCGAACCCAACCAAGTCCAAGGGGACCCAAGGGTTCCCCAAAAAAAGGTATTTTTTAAAACATTTTTTATGTAAGTTAACAAGAAAAAGGTAGGTAATTGGTCCAGTAATAGGAAATGCCAGCTTTTTGGAGACATTGAGTATGGTTTGTTGTTAAATGCATATGCATATATGTATGTATTTATGTATGTATTTATGTATATATATGTGTATGTATATATGTATATGTATGTATTTATGTATGTATATATGTTATATGTGTATGTATATATACATACATGGTACATACATACATAAAAAGGTAGGTAATTGGTGCAGTAACAAGAAATGCCAGCTTTTTAGAGACATTGGATATGGTTTGTTGTTAAATATATATGCATATGTATGCATATATACATACATGATACATACATACATACATACATACATACATACATACATACATATATATATATATATATTCCCATACCTATACCCAAGGGAAAAAAATTACCATATTGTTGTACATGTACCCATACCCATATTTGTACCTGTACTTGAACCAATAACTTAGAATTTGTGTTTATGAAATTTATCTCCACACTTGTAAAATGATATGGCACACAAAACTAAACTTGTCCATAGAAGTGAATTGGCTTGAATCCAATAACTAGAATTTGCTTAGCTTGCCTTGTTGTACCCATGTTTGAAGTGTGGTAGTGTCTACATAAACCATTTAGAAACTTGATAAGCAAGGATCATGTTCTCCTCAATCATGCCCCTAGCTAGACCAATTCGACCATGATGAAACATGATCAAAGACAATAGGGAAATATGCAGTATGTGTTGATAATGATGCAAATTGATGATATAATTAAGATGCCCCATGATCCTACTATAATGTTCTCATGTAAATACTCTTCTAATGATTACTTTATCTCCTAAGACATTTTCAAATGAATTAGGAATGTCCTTATATACAAAAAACATAACACACAAATGTGCACTCAGTTAGCTCACAACAACATTTGAAAAGGTCAACAAGATTTGAATTTGAATTTTGAATTTTGTAGATTCAATCCAAGTGGAAAAGGGGAGATTTAGTGATGGAGATTAGTTTTTGTTATGTGACTTTTTTCCCAAGAGAAGAGAAAGTTATGAAATAACCCTTTAGAATTAAAAAGGAGATAGAAAAATAAAGGATATTATGATCCTTTGGTTAAAAGAGATACTAATAAAGAATATGAATAAAAACTCTTTTAAAATGGTAGGGTATGTGCAAGATCATGATGGGCCAAAAAGTGGCAATATGATGGGTATGTGTAGGATATGTTGCTGGCGACTTTTTTTTAACCCAAAATTGATGAAACGAAAAGGGTTTTTAAAGGAGATTCTTAACTTTCCACCAATATAATTTTTTCTTTACTTTGAATTTAATAAATAATTATTATTCATTTTCTATTTGAATTATGACTAAAGTCTTGATTGATAGGCAGATTGAAAAACATCTATAGCTTTCAAATGGTATCACATTTTTTGAATCTAAAACATGTGTCACATTTTATGCTTCACATACTATAGGATTAAAAAAAAAATGAATTTCATTCAAATTTTTGACCAAGTTATAGTGGTCAAACATACGATTTTTTATATTTTTTAAAAGTTGTAATAAAAAATTCATAATTAATTATTTACTTGGAAACAAATTACAAAAAAATATGCATCACATCGGGACATGAGTCCTCTACTTATATCTAAAATCTTATAAAAAAATAGTATCATTTTATTGTGGTTAGGGTGGTCAGACAGACACCTACTTCTTATTTTTTCCTTGAAATTTAAGTATTGCATTGAAATTTCAAATTTTCACCAAATAGATTTATTTATTTTTAAATAAACCTAGTATTTTAGAAACTACGTTCAATTTTCTATAGATTCTATTCTTACATATTTTTGAAATAATATAGATAGCTTATTCAAAATTTTACGTCAAGTTGCCTAACTCTGATTTTTCTGATTTTTTCACCACTTAAAGGCCTATTTTTTCCATGATGATCCTGCAAATACCCGATAGAAGAATAATTATTTATTTAAATAATTATTAAATGCAACCTTTGTGAAAGGATGTGATGATTTGGAAACCACCCCCTAAAGGTTAAATATAAGTATTTATATGAGAACATTCAAGAATGGAGAAACACAAGAATTCAGAGGGCACAAAGGAATGAAGGTTATTGGCTAGCATTGAGGCATTTGAAGAAGGGGTGCACAGTGTGTGTCAAACACGGGGTACAACATACACCTGGGAGTGTCTTGGCCAAGGCTGTTTTATTTATGCCATGAATGTAAGTTGGGTTCTGCGTAAGAACCAATTTCCTCTAGGGGTGCTTCCTTACCATGGAGAACCTGGACCTGTAACTATTCCTTTGAGTGTTGGATAGCAGCCTCTTTGTGATTCACAGATATGTGTTATTCAATTTACTATGTTAAATATTTAATTTAGGATCCTTGTCTAATTATTACATATTATAGTTACATTGGTTATTTTATGCTAGTTATTCAGATCATTTTAGGAAGATTACATCTTGTAAATTATCTTAACTCTAATATCTAATCTATTTAATTTGTTGCTAATACTTAAACAAATTTAGGAGGAAAAGTGACATTACAGTTTCTAGTGATGGAGAGCAGTTTATAGGGATGAGTAATGATGGGTACAAGATAGGATAAGTTCATGATCCAAATTTCATGCAAGAATGGGTCACTTGTAGGCTCATTATTATATAAAGCACACTATAATTGAAGTGAGCTTGTAACATAAAGGAAAAGGGCATGAGTATGCATTTTTTTCAATTACACTTTCACAAGGTTATTTAAGTAGTAATTTTATCTCTAAATGAAGAGTTAGGTATGTAGCTACTTTTAGCACATAATTTTAAAAACTTTATCAATAAATTTGGTGTGCTCAATAATCCTTGTATGGAAATCAGACAACACATTAAAAAATGTTATGTTTCTATGATTTGAAATTCTTCTCCTTTCAAGGGGTATCCCCCAATCGAGCAGATAGATATACATGCAAGGAGAGAACCTAACCATCCATCACCTTTGTAAGGTCAACCTTGCCATTGATACATTTCACTATTTTAGTGTTGAAAAGGTCCTTTGCTCATAGCATTATATCAAAACTAAGATAAATATGTCTAGTCATGTAGAAAGCATAGCTTGCTCATAATGCAAAAACAAGTGTAAAAAGGTTTATATACCTGGTTGTATGGATACATGGCATTTAATGCATTTTTTTCCTTAATCAGAAAAGAAACCTGGGCATTGGAGGTTACCCTTGGTTACATATTTATTTCAATTTCATGAGTTTATCCCAATAAGTTTCTTGAATCATACTTGTTTCCCCATGATGAACTTCAATACGATAACTCTGCATTGAATATATTGATTCATTTTTGTTTTTTTTTTTTTGTTTTTCATGTCTTCTAATTAGGATGTATATCTTTTAATGCATTTTTTCCTTTATATCATGTAATTCATACTAAACTCACCATCCTATTTATAGATTCTTCTCTACTACTCTCAATTTTATCCATTTTGGAAAGTTTGTAATTTTTTGTTGTCTCATATTTTTTACAATTGTATATTTTTTTAATGGACTCATCCACATAATTTCATATGTTCCTGTATCCCCAAATATGAGCATATGTTAGGTGCTTTGTTAGTGCATCTTGTGTCTCCCATACTAATTTTGTTGAAATCCTATTGAGAATGTGTTTTTCCCTAACCATGTGACCAGTTTAGTTTGCTTGGAATATTTATAATTTAAGTGGTTTTAAAATGCCTTGTATTTCAACCTATTTAGCTAGTATACAAAGTACATATGTTGAAACAACTGACTTAGTTATGCATTCCATACATGTGAAAAAGAAGCAAACCTTCAAACAATCACCTTAGGTCTTTTGGTTTTAGAGTACTCCATAGTGGTGCCAAAGTTTCAAGACGCTCATGTCATCAATATAAACTCTAATACTAGGTTTTGGCACCCTTCTGTAACCACCCTTCTCCTTGAGGTATCTTAGGCAATAATAGGAGACTGAAATATAGGGGAGAGGGGCCCATAGTGGAGCACTCTAACTTTGCATTTCTCAAAATTCTATGTGAAAATTTCAAATCAATCCCAATTTTGTACAATAGTTTATTTGGCAACTCATGTGCTTCTATATTTCGTTTTAGGGTCACATCATCAAATATGATGCCACATCAGCATGATTTTTGTTGAGGTATCCAAAAAGGGCCAAAAAAAAAAGTAAGACCGATAGTGGTGCAATAAGTCATGTTTTATTGGTGCACTGATGTGACATCACATGATTTGTGGGTGCTGCCACAATAGTGGTTTACACTTTTTGGGAGATCCTAATTTTTGTTGAAATCACATATTTTTAGAAAATATAATGATTTAAGTCTTGAAAAGTTCCATTTAAAGGATTCCAATTGAAGAGGGTTTGATCAAACCACCTTAGACCAAGCTCCCTTGGATAGAACCCCGCTAGTTTTAAACCATACCTATAATGGAGTCTCCTTTACACCTATCAAAATGTTGATAAAAAACCACTTTTGGTTTACTTTTGGGGGATCAAATGAATTCATTTAATTTATTTTTTTTGTAAGTATGTAGTCCTTATTATAAGCTTC
The DNA here is from genome assembly GCA_007258455.2 of Sequoia sempervirens. Lineage (NCBI taxonomy): Eukaryota > Viridiplantae > Streptophyta > Pinopsida > Cupressales > Cupressaceae > Sequoia > Sequoia sempervirens. The sequence goes on along the minus strand of VDFB02000008.1, from coordinate 195,924,037 downwards.
CAAAAAAGTGTAATTTTAATTAAATTTAAATTTAATTTTTATTTATTGTGAATGTAGGTTTTTCACTGAAAATCAAGTTTTATGTTCTGCACATGTGGAAAATAGAAGATTATCAAAATATATATATATATATATATGAGTGAACTATATATTGAAGTCCTTGATTAAAAAATAAATAAAATTGAATTTTGATACATACAAAAAAAAATTATGTGTTATATAGTCCGCCTATGTCTGAATTATAATTAGTTTGACTTTGAAACTTGATTAAGGAAAAAAAATTCAATAAAAAACTAAGAAGCCAATTGGAAGCACTAGATATCATAGTTACAAATCTAAATTCAAAAAAAAAAAAATTTTATCCTTCATGGGAAAAAAAATTATGCACATTATACGGTGAATGTCGCACCTTAAAAATGGTGTTTATTGAAAAAAACTAGTTTTCGAAGGAGATGGAAAAAGAAATGCAATCTGATTCCAAAAATTTTGAAAAAAATATTTTTAGAATCTGCAAACAAAATTTCACAAATTACTAGTTTGCATCATCTTCAAATTCCTCCAGTTTAGCCACTATAGGTGTCCGAAAGTGAAGATTTAGTTAGAAAAAATCAATTCAGTGTCCAATTTGGCCAAAAATTGTAAACCGGTATTGTGGGATCACCCTTGTCAATTTGTGTATTTTATGAATAAAAAGTGTTTTGCAATTGGATATTAAGATGCTCTACTATGAGGCCCACTAAGAACTACTTCTATCCCCACTATTGGATCCTACTCCACTATGAGCCCCTCTCCCCTAAATACCAAGCAATTTTCTTTGCAATGGAATACCATAAACATATAATTACTAGTTTCTTTGGAAAATTTTATTGACATTTTGATTGTTTGAACTTTCCATTGTTCCAACGTATTTTGCATGGGTTCTAAGTAGTCGATACCAAAAACCATAATGCCTAAATTACAAGGGTCCAATGCTTAACAAATTTACAATACTACAAAAGCAAGGAATGTTATTTTGATGTATAACAAATATACAATACAAGGAAAAGGAATCTACACCTCATGCTCAATGTTGGAAGTTCACTCTCCTAGTAGACCACTTCACCCCTGAAATAGAATACAATTGTTCGTAAGAATGGCATCTCTTTGTGAGACCAACATCTAAGTATCTCTCTCCTCACACAATCCCAGATACAATGGAGAAAGACTTATTCATGGTCCCTTGAGTGCCTAGATATTTTCTCTGCATTTTACAATATGTGTTTTGTCATCATGTTGTATTATGCTTAATCTCTATCATCAGCCTAGGGGTATGACGTTTTCATAGACTTCTCAACCTCAAAATCACTCAATTTTTTTTGGACATAAATTAAACCTCAAATATTTTAGTTAATTAAATAAACAATCAATTTAGATATGTAGGAGGTATCTTCCTCAACGTGTCAAATTATGATATTGCTATGAGGATTCAATTATGTAGTTTTATGATTCAAATTCATTGACCCATATTTCATGAGTAGCGGTTCACAAGAACCCATCTCTCATGATAGTGAATGGTCCACTTAACACTCATTGCATCTAGTGATGCTCACAGAGGTGAAGCACTAGGCCTTCCCAGGAGGTCACCCATCACAGTACTACTCTAGTTCAAGCGCGCTTAACCAAAGAGTTTTCCCCAAGGTTAAGCCCACTTAGCTTGCAACCCAATTTGCAAAAACTTCAACAAGTGTTGTGCCTTATGAACCATTCATTATAGAGCCCCTTTAGCTCATCAATTAATAAGTAGGAGGTATCTTCCACAGTGTGTCAAATTATGATATTGCTATCAAGATTCAATCGTGTAGTTTTATGAGTCAAACTCATTGACCCATATTTCATGAGTAGTTGTTCACAAGAACTCATCTCTCATTATAGTGAATAGTCCACTTAGCATTCATTAGTGGAAGCACTAGGCCTTCTCGGGAAGTCACCCATCCGAATACTACTCCAGCTCAAGGGCGTTTAACCAAAGATTTTTCCCCAAGGTTAAGCCCACTTAGCTTGCAACCCCATTTGCAAAATATTTTACCAAGTGTTGTGCCTTATGAATGCTAAGTGTACCATTCATTATCATGACAGATGGGTTATTATGAACCACTACTCATGAAATATGGGTCAATGAGTTTGACTCGTAAAACTACAGTGTTGAATCTCAATAGAAATATCATAATCAATTTAGACTTGAGTTGGAAATAAAACAACTAGTGGGGATTATTTGATTTTTTTGTTGGAAATAAATTACGCTTAACACAAATATTTAAGTGTGCTTGAGTTGGAGTAGTACTAGGATGGGTGACCTCTCAGGAAGGCCCAATGCTTCACCCCTATGAGCATCACCTAGATGCAATGAGTGCTAAGTGGACCATTCATTATCATGAGAGATGGGTTCAGATTGTGAACTACTACTCATGAAACATGGGTCAATGAGTTAGACTCATAAAACTACATGGTTGAATCCCAATAGCAATATCACAATTTGACACGTTGTGGACAATACCTCCTACTTGTCACAAATATTTCAGTTAATTAAATAAACAATTCATTTAGATTTAAGTTGGGTAAAAAAATAAGATAGATTAGTGGGGAGTATTTGTCTTTGTAGTATTATAATAAAGTATTAGTTGGTTAGTTGATAGATGAGTTGCAACATATTAATTAGGAGTAGATTAGATAATAGTGAATGTATCACAATTATAGTTGTTAGGGTTGACTTTGGTTTCAAATTTGATTCATACTAGAGACAACTACAACTAGTATAATTGAAGTTGAGTTTATCATTTAAAACAAATATTTGTTAAATATTGAACAAATGATTAGTTAGTAAAGAATTTTTTTAGATTGACTAGTTGACTTTGAATTTGATATTAAGACCCTCGTAAAATAGTTGAAGTTGAGTTTGTTTGATATTAAACTATATAAATGTTCCTATGAACTGACAAGAAACTAGACCTTCATAGTATTTTAATAAAAACATTTGTTGTCTAGTTGATATAGATGAGTCATGGCAACAATTCAAAGGTCGGCTACATAACAATTTAAGATCAACAATTTCTTGCAAGTTAAATGTACCATGATTTTACTAGATTGATGAATATTATAGTTGTTAAGGTTGACCTTAATCTGTGTCACATTTTATAAAGGAATCGGCCAACAACAAAAAAAAATTGAACTTCGACCACATAAAAGTGGTCTTTATGTTTTGAATTTCAAAATGATGTAAACTAATGAAATGTTAAATTTTTTATGAAGTTTATTCCTATAACTTTTCAGATTTTTTAAAAATTGTTTTCATTATTTTTTTGATCAATTTAAGAATAGAGTTTGGAATGCTGAAAATTTAAAAAAAAAGTGACGTCCATAGGAAGTCAAAAAACAAATTGAAAAAAACTTCATTTTTCCCTTCTTTTTTTTGTCCAAATACGTCATTTCAATATCTAGTGCATGGAAAAATAAAATCAAATTTTGATGTACATTTTTCTCGTAATAACATTTTAAAGTCAATAATTTGACAATTTTCATGGGACATCAAATATTATCTATTTTTTTAATCATTTTCAAAAAAAAAACTATACCCTTTTGAAGAGGATTCTCTCATCTAGTGCTCCATATATATATATTTTTTAAATAATATGTTTTACTATTTTTTTTTTAATTTCTAATCACCCTCTTTTTTAACTTTAACAGCCTACTTGCATTATTTTAAAAATAAAATATATTAAAACTAATCAAAATATTTAAAAAATTACATATTCGGATTCACCACTTTGAGCTCTACAAAAGGATATTTAAAAAAAAACATCATTCTGACTAAAGAAATACTTAGTTGAAGCTGAAAGTTTAGAAATTTCTAAAAAAAGTGGAGTTGGAGTTGGTTGCCAACTAGGATGCCACATAGACAGTTTTGGTAGAAAGGGTTTTTATAGAAAGGGTTTCGGCTGAAACCCTTTCTATAGAAACCCCGCACATAAAATAAGCCAATTTCAAAGCGGCAATGGGAAAATTTTAATTTTTTTGGATTCGACCAGAACCCTATGTGCCACGTATAGGCCACGTGGTTTCAGTCAAAACCTATTCAACCGAAACTTTTCCGAAAATAATTTAGAATAAAATAAAATAAAAAACCTAAATAAAATAAAATAAAATAGAACAAAATAATTTTGAAGTAAATAAAATAGTTCTAGAATAACTTATAAGAAAAAAACCTAAATAAATAAACTAGCTAAAGATTGATATTTAGACAAATGTATTTAAAATATCTATACTAATGTAAATATTTTATTTTATTTTTCAACTAGCTTAAGATTATATTATCTCTATTTAGATGTTAAGGATTGCAAAAGTGGAAGTAGTAAAAAAAAATTGACAAAAAATATGCTTACAAGTTGCATGTGAGCGTAAACAACCAAGAAATTGGCGTCATCAATTGGCCAAGGCGGCCAACATAAGAAATCATCTTGTTTTCTAATAGAAATTATTGATAGTCAAATCCATGTCAACTATAAATTATGTTTATCAAATTTTGATGCACACATGTAGATTATGGCTACCAAGAAAATATAATCAATAATTTAATATAAATTTTATTATCACCATATTACTTATATTATTAATATTTATTATAATACTTTAGTCAATACCATTTTGAACATTTAATTTTAAAATGAACATATTTTATTTGGAATACATAAAAATAGTTCAATATAAAATAATATAAATATAAATACAACATAGTTTTGTATTATATTTCACTATGAACTTTTGCACTTTTATTTTCACTCTTCAAAGTTTAAGAATGTTACTTCCATCAATAATATACATCTACAAGTGATAGAGTTACATTGAAAACACGTTCTTCTTTTAACATTGACTTTTCCATGAATTTTTGTTACTAAATAAATAGGAAATAGGTGTAGGTCCATCAAGTTCAAATTTTATAAGTAACCACTTTAATGAAATTTTCTCGACCTACACAAAGGCAAACTTTTAGTTTATATAAGATTATTTGTTTTGGTGTATAAACAATACTCTTTCATCACCTTTTAAAATTTTAGTTGCTTAATTTTTTCAATTTATTTTAATGAATTACCACTTAGGTATTGGTATAAAAATTAAAATCTAAATTGTAATTTTTAAACTTGAGCAACTAAAACAAAAAATCAAACATATTTATAACAAGTATTAATAGTTGGCACAAGTTTTCCACACTCCATGTCATATTTGCAAGAATGCTTCTAGAATCAACTATGTATTTTTTGTATTGGCATTTTGGGTTACACTTAGTAGTCCATCATTTGAATGAGAGAGTGAAGAAAAAGATTGTATACATAGTCTTAAAAAGAGAGGCAAGGGAGGAAGTGAAACTGAGAATGAGATACTAGAAATATAAATTACTAATAACTAATCAAGCAATTTTTATTACAATAGTATTGCCTAACAGAAAGTACTAATAATAAATATAGAATAAATTAAATATAATATTTAGTAGATTTTTTTATGCTAGGATATTTTAATGGTGATGTTAAGAATTGATTCACCAATGTGTTAAAATTTTAGGATTTGGTTAAATAAATTCTTCAAAATTTGAAAGATGACAACTCTTTGTCATGGTTCAAATTTGTGTCTACAATATTGGTCTCTACACTTGCAAAATTGATATGGTGCACAAAACTAAACTTTCTCATCTTGTCTTGTTGTACATATGTTTGAAGAATGGTAGTGTCTACATACATTATTTGGAAACTTGGTAAGAAAAGATCATGTTCTCCTTAATCATGGCCCTAGGTAGACCAATTCAACCATGATGAATAAATATCAAAGACAACATGAAAACATGTGGTATGCCTATGATAATGATGCAAATTGATAATATAATTAGGATGCTTTATGATCCTACTATAGTATTCTCATGTAAATACTCCTTTAATGATTCCTTTATCTCCTTTGAAAAGAATAATGAATTTCTTTATATATGACCCCTAGGGTCAACTCACTTGATCTTGGTTGTCGCTTTAGGTAGCCAAGGTCATGGATTTGATTCTTGATTTGACTAAAGTGTGGATGAGGGTCTATTATGCACCACCTAAGAGGTTATAGGGGGGATAACCTTATAAATGGAAATGCTCCAAGTTGTTAAGATTAACTCTTAATTCCTCTTGGTAAAAAAAGGGAATGTTCTTATATACAACAATATAACACATAAATTTACACTTAGTTAGCTCACAACAACTATTGAAAATGTTAGTAAGATTTTAAATTTAGATTTTGAATTTTGTAGATTTGATCCAAACTAGTAAAGGGGAGATTTAGTGATGGATATCAAAGGGATGAGTAATGATGAGGATAAGATAGGATAAAATTTCACAAGTCAATATTTATGCAAGAATGTGTCACTTGTAGACTTGTTATTGTATAAAGGATACTTTAATTGAAGTGGGCCTAAAAATAAAAAGGGGAAAAGCATGTGCATTTTTTTCCATTACACATTCATAAGGTCATAAGTATTATTTGTATCTCAAAATATAGCTAATTTTAGCACGCAATTTTTAAAAATGGTCTATTATTAATAAAGTGCTTGTATTTATGAAAATTTCTTGTAAAATTTAAGACTTTCTTATTGAAATTGATTTACAAATAAAAAACCCTTATATCATATCATACACATATTTCACAAACTCAAATTTGTCCCTCATCAAATGGAGCTTTGGAACTTGCACTTTTATAAAATCCATTTATTCTTTATTTTACAAAGTTATGTTAAGTCTATCTAATATTAACTTGAATTATTCACGTGTTCAAGAGATCGACTCTTTATTGGTGAAAAATTTGTTTTCTTATTGATAATATATTTGAGTACATTGTCCATCTTTTATACAAAACTAATAATTGAAATGAAATAGATTAAAGCATTCTTTCTTGCCTCGTATGGATTAGAAGTTGTGTCAATATCATGTAAACTAAAAGTATGATTTTGGTATGAAGAAAAATGTCATTGATGAGATAGCTATTTATCACAACATTGGTAGTAAAGACTATCCACCTCAAATTTAGTGGCAAACGTTGTAACTTGATCTTGTGAATACATAACAAATCTCTTACTGTATTTCTTTACAATGTTAGCATCATAACATTATTTATTGATCTTTTATAAATATGAAATATTCTTTTACAACTACATATTAATTAAGAGTTATGGGAATATTATTTAAAATGGAAAGAAAAATGGCAATGATATGATAGATATTTATTAAAATATTATTATAATCATCTACTCAATATTGAAGATATTATAATTTAATCTACAAAATCTCTACTCAAATTCTTGTTTCCATTATGTTCTTAATATTTTGAATTATTACTTATACTTGTGTAAAATATTTTGCAGGTATATACTTTCATCTAATATAGAAAATAAACCAAATGATTATATTTTTGTTTATTATCGAGGTACAAATGATGCTTGGAAAGCATATGCAGGTGCTGTTGTTTATACACGAACTCCAACTTTTTCTTCTAGTATTATCCCCGAGTTAGAAAAAGCTACTCGAAGGGTAGGACTAGACTTTCAAAAGTTCAAGAGAACTGATAACACATGTGGCCCTGAATTCCCTCTATTAGCCAAGTTAGAAGATAAGATTAAGGAGGGAGTACAAGCAAATGCAAAGGAAGTAGAAGAGTTTTTAAAAGAGGTTAAGATTGTTGGAAGGTCATAAATGAGTTTATTTTAGAGATTACAAAAGTGAATAGAGGAATTAGAAATGATAATAAAAAAATTTAATAAGAATTGAACAAAAGAAATGTGTTGTCTAGGTACCATGACCCACCTATTTTACTTAGCCATGTTGACACACATGATGAATGACTTGTCAATGTTTATTTATATGGTGAATGACCACCTTGGTGAATTGTATGGCTATTGGTACAAGCATTGGTTAAATATATTATAAATATCAATGCATTTTATGATTTGTATATTATGGTGAGATCTCGTGTCATTGATCTAATTGGTGGATGAATCTTATTTATGCTAGGAATGTTCTATTAGATCATTGATTTCATATATTGATAATGCTTATTATTTCTTATTAGATAAGCATGTTTATTGTTTCTTATCATGTTATGGACCACTAATTTATGCTTGTATTTTTTTATTATTTATTCACATGTTGGATTGATTGATTGGAAATATCAATGCCTTACAAATTCTAAACAATAAGTATGATATCTTAGATCATTTGTAATTTTACTAATATGGAAACTTAACTATCATTATTATAATTAATTACTCTTGATTCCTTCTTTACATGCAATATATTCTTTCTTGGAATAAATTGTGGTGGAGGATCTATGTGAGTGAATGGGGAGATCATAGGAAGCATCACAAGGAGTCTTAGTGTCCTACATGCTCCAGCTAGTGAACAAATTTAGATTTTGAAAGCAAATGAAGGATAACCTAGGTCAAGGATCTAGGTGGTGTAATTGTGTCAAGTTTACCAATGTGCATTTAGATTTCATTTCATTATTTATATTATTGATTTATTTGATTGATATATTAATTAATATTATGCTAAATTTTAATAATCATATTATCACATTGTTATCAATCCATCTTTTTTATATTGCATATTGTTTATATCTAATTTTCTCATGTGCAAACATCAATATGAGACCAATATAATTTATTGAAAGCACTTTTTAGAGACTAATGCAAGCTCCTTATGAGAAAATACACTAGAAATCACCTATGGAAGACCAAGAGTCACTACTTTGAAATCTATGTTATATTTATAAAGCACATCCACATTAAAAGGTAGCTATTGAAGACCAAGAGTCTTAATTTAGAATTACCTATTAGATGTCCCTATGGGGATTTGAACTTGGGTCTCCACAATCCAAAATTTTAATCAATTAAGCTCAACCACTTGGACATTATTGTCAACCATTGTAAAAATATGTTTCTTATTTATGCGTTTTCAAATATTTTTATACACTTCATTTTTTTTATTTTTTTGACAAGTTAACGTGATAGTATGGGGCCACGCCCATATATTATATTTATAAAAAAATTACATTAGAGACCTCTTTATAGGTCTGATATAGCATTACACCATCTACATTTAAAATTTCTCGATTCTTTCCTATAACTACTGCTAGAGCCCGAGAGGTACAAAATGGCTCGGCCCTTACACCTATTCTTCTAGTAACACCCAAACCCTACGAATGGCAGCATTACATTGTAACAAAGCCAACATATTAATAAAATTGATATCATAGGGGAGAGGATCCAGTAGTTGAGCATGTTTCAATAGTTGTGATAGTAGTTTATATAATGCCCAAAAATTTTATCAATATTGGACCAATAGTTGTGACTTTAAAGTTGTTAGTGTTGATGATGACTATCCATAATTAAAAAAAATGTATTCCTTTGATCTAAAAAGCAACCAAGGTATGTGCAGGATCATGATGGGCCAAAAAGTGGCAATATTATGGGTATTTGTTGGGTATGTGGCTAACGACTTTTTTATTACCCAAAATTGATGAAATGAAAAGGGTTTTGAAAGGAGATTCTTAGCTTTCCACCAATATAAATTATTCTTTACTTTGAATTTAATAAATTATTATTATTCATTTTCTATTTGAATTATGACTACAGTCCTAATTGATAGGTTGATTGAGAAACATCTATAGCTTTCAAACGGTATCACATTTTTTGAATCCAAAACATGCATCACATTCTATGCTTCACATACTATAGGATTAAAAAAAAATGAATTTCATGAAGTTTTGATCAAGTTAATGTGGTCAGACATACAAGTTTTTATATTTTTTAAAAGTTGTAATAAGAAATTCATAATTAATTATTTACTTGGAAAAAAATTATAAAAAAATACGCATCACATTGGGCATGAGTCCTCTACTTATGTCTAAAATCTTATAAAAAAATTTACCATTTTATTGTGGTTAGGGTGGTTAGACAAACACCTATTTCTTATTTTTTCCCTAAAATTTAAGTACAACTGCATTGAAATTTAAAATTTTCACCAAATGGATTTTTTATTTTTAAAATAAACCTAGTAGTTTAGAAACTACATTCAATTTTCTACAGATTCTATTCTTACATATTTTTGAAATAATATATATAACTTATTCAACTTTTTACATCAAGTTGCATAACTCTGATTTTTTTGAATTTTTTGCCACTTAAGGGTCTAATTTTTCCATGATGATCCTACACATACACACCAATCATGTGATTTCACATTAGCGCTCAATAAAACTTGTTGTGAATGCACAAGTATTGGTCTCACTTTTTTTTGGGTCTTTTTGGACACCTTGACAAAAATCATGCTAATGTGGCATCATATTTGATGTTGTGGCCTTAAAACCTTAGTTATAAGTAGGAACTTGCCAAGTAAGCTGCTATAAAAAATTGGGAGTGATTTGAATTTTCCATGTAGAACAATTAGAAGCACGAAATTAAGATGCACAAATACTAGATCTTCTCCCCTACATCATATTATTGTTAACAACTTACTCTATTCATTCCCCTCCTCTAGCCCATCCTCACCTTCTAGCACTAGCATGAATGCCTAGTTCCCATTGCCCACTATGACACCTTACACACACCCTTTTAAGAAATTGATCTCGATCTTCACCTAGTGTCACCTTGTCGTGACATCCGTGTTCAGTCCCCAAATGAAAAATTGCTAGAGTAGCCTGTTACCTACACTATATCCTTTCAACATTGGCCTGCCATTTGGAAAGAAATCCCTCCCAGGGATGATGCTCAAGCCTCCAAGCCATTGCTTCTAGACAAGATTTTACATTATCGCCTCCACCATCTCCTCTAGTTCACCCACTTCCAAGAACATGGCAAGGAACATGGATGCAATGTTCGTATTTACTCGGTACCGTTCATTTCCACTCAAGTATACGTCCCCTAGCACCATTCTAATTGCATGTAAAACCACACCCACCCTTGTCTTGAAAATATCCATCAACCGTCAACGGGCCCTTGGTATTTTGGTGAAGTTGAAAGGTTTGGAATGAGCCATGGTCTTTTGGTAAAGTTCAAAGTTTTGGAATGAGCCAGGAGGGATCAAGTCTTACTGAGTGCAAAGCCCCCACGTCTAAAAAAGAGATGAGTTCAGGATTGTGCCCTAGACGAATTTTGGTGGAATGGATACCCCTCAGTCGTTGGCTCTAAGCTAAAGGGGAACCCCTCAGAGATATCTCCAAATAAAAAAATATCCATTAGCCTCCACTCTGACATGTCTCCATAGAAGGCCATTTTCCTTTTCTTAGTGACCATGCATATGAATGTATCTATTTTGCAACCATTCAAACTGTTATAGTTTGACTACCTCCATTTGTGAGATAATAAAGCCCCAATATCATTATTGCCATAAGTTGCATCTTTCCTTTCCCTTGTGTCTTAATGTGTGATGATTACCTTGCTTTGTGTGATAAGATAGTATCTATTAGGAGTAGTATCATCCCTCGGATTGGCAGCAAAAGGCGTGCCAATCCGTAATTGAACTAACATTAGCTACCTTCGTTGTCATGTCTACCATCATTTTTTCCACCTCATCATCCAAGTCATTTCCTTCATGGTATATGTGTGAAATGCATATTTCTTTGAGCCATAGTAACACCACCTTTATCCTCATCAACCACCTATGCAATTTCTAGTTTGGAGTTTGGCTCATCCTTATTGCATTTACTGCTATATGAGTGAGAGTCCCCCTCCAGGTGTACTTTGTTCTATTTTATCTCTCTGCCAATTGATAGTCCTAATAAAGTCACCTGAAATTCTGCTTCATTACTTGTTGTGGTTCCAATTTGCTTTCCTACCAACATTATTGTTCCACCTTCATGATCCCTCATGACACATCTAGCCCCAACCATCCCAAGATTGCCTCTTACAGCCTCGTCGAAGTTGATTTTGATCCATCCCTCCTCTAGTGGTTTCCACTTTATGTCTTTTCAGGGTTTTTGGGAAGATTAACCTCCCCAACCCCATAAATGGGGGATATACAATTCTATATATTTTAATCTACTTTGTGTTAACTTAATTTAAATATTTATGAAATTTTATAATTTTCATTAGATCATATATAGTATTGAGTTTTATTTGAATATATAATAACTAGTATAGATATCTTAAATACATCTAGCTAAAAGATGTTGAGAGATATCTTTAAGTGTTTGGATAATTTTAGATAGATGTATTTAATATACCTTTTGTATATAATTTTAATAAATTATTTACTCCATATTTTAGGTACATGATATAGAACCAAAATTTTACAATAATAAAATATTTCTTAAAATACACAACTTTTCCAATTACTTATTTTTCAATACTTTAATGACACAAAGCAAATTATTTACATGATTTGTTTATCTATTTTTCAGATAATATATTTATTAATTTAAACTACTACAAATACACAAATTGACACAAAGCTATCTTTTAATACACTTGCAAAATTTATTAAAAGAAATAATTTAATTTAAACCCTAACTTGTAATTGTAATATTAAAATAACTATAGAAAACTCTATTTTAACTATACTATCATTTTATTCACGACAACCTTATTTGTATTTTATATATTTATATTTATATTTATTATTAAATATTACTATTTTGATATGTAAATGGTTGTCAAACTTAAGGTAAAAGGCAAGAGTTTCTATTAGCACACTAATGCACATTACACTCTACCCCTTGTTGCCATTGTAGAACAATTCTTGGCATAATAATACATCATTTCTTATATAGATTATTATCATAATTTTTGGTGTATATTATAAAAAATGACCACTTCATTATTAATGTAAAATCAATAGTAAAAATAATTGAAATTGACATCAACTTTAATGTTTATATATTAAACATCAATGTCAATTTAATAATAAATTATTTCGTTAAAAAATATATTATATGCAAATGGTGAAAATTCCTATTTATATTAAAAAATAATTATTTTTTGTGTTGAAATGTATTACAATGAAGTATAATTTTATAATTTGTAGGTAACAAATGCCTACCAACTAACTTCACCCTAAATAAACCCCATGAAATTTTATTGTGGAAACCAACTAGTCAGCCTTTACTAGCTAGTTAATCTCACCTTGCTTTTCAGGAAGGCCTCCCTTCATCCCTCTATCACTTCCTCCCTACCTTCCTTTTCTTTCTTCCTATAGTAGGGGGTCCATGACCTTAACCATGTTTCAATACCTTCTAACATTCATTTTTTATATTTATTTTTTATTATTTTATAAAAAACTAAAGAGTCTCAAAGTAGTGCCAAAAATAATAAATCCTAGTTGATTTTGCACAAGAATAAATGATAAATTAAAAATTTGAAAAGTATTTAATTTATTAGAATCTAGATGGTAGTGCTATGATGAAACCCTTAAAATATGATTGTATAAATTTTTATTTCATTTTTTATAAATAAATAATTTGCATTTATATATATTTCATTGTGAAATTTATAATTGAAAAAAATACTTTCAATATAAGTAGTGGATTTATTTAGATATAGAAAAATGGTACAAAAGGAGCAAGACATATATCCAAAAAAATAAAAGATACCAATTCCAAGTTGGGGTCTTACCCTAACTAAAATGATCTAAAGCTATGAATATATTGTCTCTTGAACTTCAAAAATATTGTATGCAAGTTGAAAAAAGGCTTAGGTAAATGCTTTCACACCTACCTTCATGAGAAAATACAAAACCACAACAATGACATCCGTAAAAGAAAAAGAAAAAATGGTGATATCAACAAAAGATACAGCGAAGTCATCAAAAGCAATTGAATCCACAGTTTCTAGTAAAGAGGGAGATACAACTTACACATCCACCTATGATGAGATAGATCATGAGAAACCTCCATCTTCAAAGGAAACAAAAGCTCTTTATGATAAAGTATATCAACTATTAAGACAACTTGACTACAATGGAAAAGGATGTGGAGTGAAAGAACAAAGCATTAGAGTTCCCATAGAGCCCAACATACAAGAAACAACAAGAGGTCTCAGATTTTCCCTTAAAAGATAATGAAAGAATAAAAAGGCCTTCACTTAATATCAATATTATCACGCAAGATTCTTCCAAGCTAACTCTCAAATTGATGCATCCTAAATTAATAGATATCACAAGTAATGATATGTCAATGAATAATTTTCAAATGATGAATATTTGGTAGAATTTTTGGGAGCTTATGATCACAATCACAATAAAAGAGTCACATATTGTTTAAATACTAAGGGATACTTTAGAGAGAAATCAAATCAAGTGATACAAAATAAGACGAAAATCAGCAAATCCCCGAGTGATGCAAAAGCACCAATGGTGTAGGTGAAATCGTGCATCACCCAAGAAAATGTTTTTTTCTTATTTTCTTTAGTTGCTTTGAATGCCATGATGGCACTTATGGGGTGTAAGATAGTCAAAAGTCAAAAAAGGTGAAAAACAGTCACTTACTATTTTTAGTAAGTTGGCCTAAATAGGCTCATATGGACTTGAAAATTTACCCCAAGGAGAAAAACTAAAAAACATTTCCAGTTGTGAAAGAATCATCTCAATACCCTATACATTTTAGGAGATATTAAAGTTTTTGTCCTGAGAAATTTCTCCAATGCAGCTTCAAATTCAAATTTGAAAACCTTAGAGGCCCCAAAATAGTTCAAAAGGTGGGTGAAACAATCTCTGATGGTTTCAACATTGTAGATATCTTTGAGAGCTTTCCAATCATATATTATAATAGAAAATCAGACACTTGGATCAAAAGTTATGGCCCCACAAAGCTGCCCCACTAAAAAGTGAATTTCATTAAAATATCTTCCTAGGCAAAAAATCAAACAGTGAGACTTTTGGTGCCAAAACAAAAGGGAAAGTTACACTTTCTAGAACATTATATGACAGTTACTAGGTAAAATGAAAAGGGTTAAGTGGAGGTTGTAGAAGGTGGCTCCATTAGTGTAGATTGTGGCTCTGAATAATAGATTTTCTTTCAGAGTTGATTTTATTGTAATGAATCAAGCCCATGAGGTTGTAACATTGTAATTTCACTTTCTGAAAGTAATTGAAAGTGGGTTATTGTATGTCTTGTATCTTTTTTGTTGGTATCTATTATGGTGTTTTGTGTGGGTTTCGAGCTGTGTAGCCCTCATCAAGTGGTATCAGAGTGGATTTTCCTAATTGTGTAAATAGATCACCAAACATGAGGTAGTTTACACCAAGACTTGTGGTTGTGGGTCTGTGAGAAAAGATGCTTGCACAAATAAAATATGGTGGAATAAATGTTGGGGTAACAAAAGAGAGTTTTAGAGCCCTCCAGCAATAAGTTCAAGCACTGCTAGAGGAGCTGATGTAAGAGGAAGAGATGAAAGTGAAGATGAGGCTGAAAATAAAGAGCCATTCAAAGAAGAAGCATAGGATGTAATGGATCCTAGAGAAGTCGGACTAATTAGGGCCATTTCCAAGATTGGAAAGAGGTAGAAGATAGAAGTTTCTAATTTTTTTGGAAACCTAAATCCAGAGTTGATCGATTGGGTCAATGACATGGAAGAGTATTTTGAGTATGAGGAAATAGAAGATCTGGAGAGGGTAAAATTTGCAAAGGACAAGATAAAAGGGCATGCTAGCATATGGTGGAAGGAAGTCTAGTTGGAGAGAAATAGAAGAGGAAAAGAGAAAATAATGAGATGGCATTAGATGGTGGAGAAATTGAAGAGAGTTTATTCCTATGGACTATGAGCTAGATTTGTTAAAGAAGATGCAAGGGTTGAAAAAAGTAGGAAAATCTAAATTAAGGAGTATACAAAAGAATTCTATGGAGTCTTGATCAGAATAGGTCATTCTAATGCCAACAAGGAGATAGTTTCCCATTACATAAATGGGTTGAAGCCAAGCATTCAAGAAGAGTTGATTCTAGTAAGAATGTCTACCACTAAAGATGCATATCAGTTTGCTTTGAAGGTGGAAGAAAAGTTGAATAGAAGGTTTGAAAGCAAGCAAAGAGGTGGAGGTCATGGTGGCAAGACTAGTGGATGGTCATGTGGAGGTCGAAGTGAAGATCAAAAGAAGGGCAAAGGATCCATTACCAACCAGAACTAGAAATCAGATAACTCATATCATCCTCATGATCAGAATAATGGAGACCAAAGAGGAAGAGGAAGATTTGGACGAGGACCAGGAAGAGGAGGCTTTTGTGGAACCTATTTCCAATCCGGAGAGGAAGGACATAGAGCCTGTGATTGTCCTCATCATCAAGGAAGGACAAATAGAAGACTTGAGGATAATGAACGAGTTGCACATGTAGATGAAGATGCTAAGTCTTCACATTTTGAGGATGCAGAAAGAGGAGAGGTTCTTGTGACTAGAAGATCCTTGTTGAATGAGGAGAAAGAACCAACTCAAAGGAAGAATTTTTTCACACCAGATGTAAGTGTGAAGGTAAAGTTTGCAATGCTATTATTGATGGAGGTAGTATTAATAACCTTTTTTCAGAAGAGATGGTTAGTAAGTTGGGGTTGGAGAGAAAAAGGCATCTGAATCCATACCAGATTGCTTGGTTGCAAAAGGACCATAAAGCTTTGGTAAATGAACAATGTCTAGTAAATTTCAAGATTGGAAATTAACATGATGATGCATTGTGTGATATTATTCCTATGGATGTTTGTCATATGTTGTTAGGTAGACCGTGCTAGTTTTATTTGATGGACATGCTAACACCTATCCCTTGACAAAGGATGGTGTTCATCATAAGTTGAAACCCTTGAGGGAGGTAGAAGAAAAGGTATGTAGTAATGCAAAAATTTGTTTAGTTGATGGAAGAAAGTTCGTAGAAGGTATGAGGCATGATCATATGTGTTTTGCATTGATCCTAGAGTTGATAAAGAATGTACTAATGAGGTACTTGTAGAGGTTTCAGATTTGTTGAATTAGTTTCAAGCTATTATTTTTTATAACGTACCTAAAAATTTACCTCCAGTAAGAAAGATTAGTCATCAGATGGACTTGATTCCTGGAGACAATTTTTTGAATAAGGAAGCTCATCATATGACTCTAGTAGAGAGTGAAGAGTTGAATAGACAAGTGCAAGAGTTGTTGCATAAGGGATTGATTAGAGAGAGTTTAATTCCATGTACAGTTCCTATAGTACTAGCACCAAAGAATGATGGGGAATGGCAGATGTCTACAGATTCTAGATCCATCAACAAGATCACCATCAAGTATAGATTTCACTTGCTGAGAATGGATAACATTATGGATTGTTTGAGTGGAGCTGAGTACTTCACAAAGATAGATTTGAAGAGTTGATATCACCATATCTAGATTAGAGAAGGAGATGAATGGAAGACAACCTTTAAAAACAAGGAGGGCTTGTATGAGTGGTTAGTCATGCCTTTTGGGCTAACCAATGCACCGAGCACATCAATGCATCTTATGAATGAGGTATTGAATGATTTTTTAGGAAAAATTGTTATTGTTTATTTAGATGATATTTTTATTTTCAATAAGACATTGGAGGAGCACCTGATGCATATCTAAAGATCTTTTGAGAAGCTATGCAAGGAGAAGTTGATTAATTTGAAGAAATATAGTTTTGTGAAGAGAGAGTTGGTGTATTTGGGATTTGTTGTCTCGGAAGATTGTCTTAAAATGGATTCAAAGAAGGTGAGATCTATCATTGAATGGACTACTCTGAGGAGTGTTACAAAGGTAAGGTCATTTCATGGTCTAGCAAGTTTTTATAGAAATTTTATTAAGCATTTTAGTAGTATTTGTGCACCTCTAACTGAAGCAATGAGAGGGGCTAGAAAGGATTTTAAATGGACTATAGGAGCAACAAAGAGTTTTTATATGTCGAAGAAGAAATTCACAGAGCAACCTTTTTTGGCACTTCCAGATTTCAATAAGGTTTTTCAGATATATTGTGATGCTAGTGGCACTGCCATAGGAGGTTTTTTGAGTCAAGAAGGTAAGCATGTTGCCTATTTTATTGAGAAGTTGAATGATGCTAAGAAGAAATATTTTGTCTATGATTAGGAGTTTTATGCTATAGTTCAAGCTTTGAAGAAATGGAGACAATATTTGTTTCCAAAATAATTTGTTTTATATATTGGTCACCAAACTTTATACTATCTCAATAGTCAAGGAAAGTAAAATCAAATGCAGTTAAAATGGGTCGATTTTTTGTAGAGTTATACTTTTGTTTTGAAGCATAGGAGTAGAAGGTCAAACAGAGTTGCATATGCCTTGAGTAGAAGGAAAAATTTATTGATAGAGATGAATATAGAGGTTGTTGGGTTCAATGAACTCAAGAGTTTGTATCTTGGTGATCCATACTTTGCAAAATCTTGGAAGGCTTGTTTGGAAAATGTTACATTGGATAGGACAAGGTGGTTGGATTTCCTAATCCAAGATGGGATGTTGTTTAGAGGAAGCCAATTGTGCACTCCAAGGAGTTCTATGAGATAGAATATAATCAAGGAGAAGCATAGTGGAGGATTGGTTGGACATTTCAGTCAAGATAAGACCATTGCTCTTGTTAGTGAGAATTATTACTGGCCACAGTTACAACAAGATGTGAAGAAATTTGTACAAAGTTGCAGAGTATGTCAGATGGAAAAAGGAACAAGTCAAAATACTAGATTGTATCAACCATTATTTGTACCTGAGAGGCCATGGGAGGATATTAGCATGGATTTTTTTCTTGGCTTGACAAGGACATAGAGAGAGCATGATTCCATATTTTTGTTGGTGGATACATTTTCAAATATGACACATTTCATTCCATGTCATAAGATGAGTGATGTTGTTCATATTGCGGATTTTTTTTTCAAAGAGGTGGTGAGACTACATGGTTTATCGAAGAGTATAGTTTCAAACAAAGACACGAAATTTGTTGGTTATTTCTAGAGGATATTATGGAAGAAATTGAAGACATATCCAAAGTTCAGTTCCATGCACCATCCAAAGACTGATAGATAGATGAAGGTGGTGAATAGGATTTTGGGTAACCTACTAAGATGCTTAGTAGGAGATAAGCCCAAGGTATGGGATTTGATTATAACATAGGCAGAATTTTCTTACAAAAAATTTGTTAATAGGAGCACTGGTAAATCACCATTCCAAATTGTGTATGGGAGTAGTCCAAAACTGATTATGAACTGATGAAAATGGATAAGGAGGAGAAGAGTAGTGTTGAGGCTGAATATTTTGTTGAGCACCTAAAGAATTTGCATGAGGAGGTGAAGAAACATATCAATAAGATGAACCCAAAATATAAGGATAAGGAAGATTAAAAAAGGAGGTATAAGGAGTTTCAGGTAGGAGATGAAGTCATGGCTCATTTGCAAAAGGAGAGGTTTTTCAGTTGGTACATACAATAAGTTAAAGAAGAAGTTTGGACCATGCAAGATTCTGAAGAAGCATGATTCAAGAAATGCATATGAGGTAGAGTTTCTTGATGAAATTCAAATTTCACATGTTTTTAACATTTTAGATATAAAAGAATATCATGAAGGAGAAATTGATGAAGAAATAATAGAAGCACAGTGGAATATTCCAGCACCTACTTCAGAAAAGGAGGAGATAGAAGAAATTTTTTCCAGCAATTGTGTGGTTAGAAACACAAGAAACAAGCAATATGCAGAGTACTTGGTGAAATGGAGAGAAGAGTCTATTGAAGATTCATCATGGTTGTTTGAGGCTAAGGTTAACCGTCTTGGTTTCCCTCTAACTCCTGAGAAGTGATAGGGTCACTTTTCAAATTACCCTAGGTGTCTAATGCAGGAGCATCTAGTGGTGTAGGGGCAATCTTGCATCACCCAAGAAAATATTTTTTTCTTATTTTCTTTAGTTGTTTTGAGTCCCATGATGGCACTTAAGGGGTGTAAGACAGTCAAAAGTCAAAAAAGATGTAAAACAATCACTTACTATTTTTAGTAAGTCAGCCTAAATGGGCTCGTATGGACCTAAAAATTTATCCCAAGGAGCGGAACTAAAAAAAAAATTATCACAAAAGAATTAACTCAATATCCTGTAAGGTTTGGGAGATATTAAAGTTTTTGTCCTGAGGAATTTCTCCAATGCAGGTTCAAATTCAAATTTGAAAACCTTAGAGGCCTTAAAATAGTTTGAAAAGTGGGCAAAATAATCTCTAATGTTTCAACATTGAATATATCTTCAAGAAATTTTCAATGATGTATTATAATAGAAAATTAGACACCCAAATAAAAAGTTATGGCCTCGCAAAGCTACCCCACTAAAAAGTGAATTTCATTAAAATATCTTCCTAGGCAAGAAATCAAATAGCGAGACTTTTGGCACCAAAACAAAAGGGAAAGTTACACTTTCTAGAACATTCTATGGTGGTTAGTGGGTAAAATAAAAAGGGTTAAGTGGAGGTTGTAGAAGGTGGCTCCAAATAATAGATTTTATTTCAGAGTTGATTTTGTTGTAATGAATCAAAGTGCATGAGGTTGTAGCATTGTAATTTCTAAATCTGTAATTTCACTTTCTGAAAGTAATTGAAAGTGGGTTATTTTATGTCTCACATCTTCTATGTTGGTATCTATTGTTGTGTTTTGTGTGGGTTTAGGGTAGTGTATCCCTCATCACTATGATTCCAGATCAAATTGCATTACTTGTGGGAGATACTATAAACATACCAATGGATACATCTAATGAAGAGAAGGTGCTTCAAATAGGAAAATTCCTTGATGATGATGAACAAGAAGATCATGCAAGCTTATTAAATAAATTTCCTAAGATTTTGTTTTGGACTTATTTAGATATGTAAGGTATTGATCCTAAGGTAGTCATGCAAAAAATTATCCTTGAAAATGATGCCAAACCGGTAAGACAAAAGACACACAAGATGAATCCTAAGATAGCTTTATTGGTTAAGGCTGAAACTGAAAATATCTTAGATATGGGTTTCATCTGCCCTAATGATTATTCACCTTGGATATCCAACATTGTAGTAGTGGCAAAACTCGATAATCGTATTAGGATGTGTATGAATTTTTGTGATCTTAACAAGGAATCTTTAAAAGATGATTTTCCCCTTCCTAATATTGGCATGATAGTAGATTCAACTGTGGGACATGTCGTATTATCATTCATGGATGGTTTTTCAGGATATAATCAAATCTTCATTAACCCCCAATATCAATACAAAACAGCCTTCAGTACACCTTGGGGACATTTTTTTGGGTTGTTATTGCCTTTTGGATTGAAAAATGTTGGAGCAACATATCAAAGAGCTATGATGTTAATCATTCATGATTTCATACACAATATCTTGGAAGACTATGTTGATATCTTGGCTCAATCTATAACTCGTCAAGACCATGTTAAAATCCTTCAACAAATCTTTGAAAGAATTCGTAAGTACAACATGAGGTTAAATCTAAAGAAATGTGTTTTTGGTGTGGATAGTGGAATAATTTTTTGATTTATAAATTTTTTGATTTATAGTGTCACATAGAGGCATTGAGGTGGAAACAAAGAAGATTGATGCTATAATAAACATGCCACCTCCTAGGAACATTTCTCAATTGTGTAGCTTACAAGGAAAGATTCAAGCTATTCACCAATTTGTTGCATCATTGATAGATCAAACTCTTCCTTTTACCCAACTCCTTAAGAATGAATTAGAATTTAAATGAAATGAGGATTATCAAAAATATTTTGAAAGTTTGAAACAATACTTAGCTAATCCTCATTTTTTGTAGCCTATTGTCTAAGGAAAGCCTTTCATCCTTTACATATCAACATCAGCCCATGCTCTCACTGTGTTATTGGCTCAACAAGATGAGGATGGAAAAGAACATATTGTTTATTACATTAGTTGAACTTTGATTGATTATGAAACTCGATATACAACAATAGAAAAGCAATGTTTGGCTCTTGTGTTTGATACCAATAAATTAAGACATTATTTTTTGAATGTAGAGGTGCAAGTCATCACAAAATTCAATCCTTTAAAACACCTTTTTGCTAAAACAGATTTATCAAGATGCCTAACTAAATGGGTTATGTTGTTAATTGAATTTGACCTTAAATTTTTTCTTCAAAAAGAAATCAAAGGTCAAGCATTGATTGACCATTTAGTTGACACTCCTTCACCATTAGCATTACCCAATCATGATTCATTCCCTAATGAGAATGTATTGAAGATAGATGATAATGAAACATGGGAACTATATTTTGATGGTTCTAAGTGTCAAACTAGCTCTAGAGTAGGGGTTATATTGATTTTTCCTTTAGGAAAGTCGATTCCCTTATCCTACGGTCTAAATTTATTATGTACAAACAACATTGTGGAATATGAGGCCCTTATTGCTAGGATACATGTGGCCTTATCCTTAGGTGTTCAATACATTCATATATTCAATGATTCCCAATTAGTCATTAAGAAAATTAATGGGTCCTATTAAGAAAAATATGACAAATTATCTCAATACAAAAATCTCATAATGACATTGCTAGAACATTTTGAATCTTATACCATTGACAATGTTCCATGAAAGGATAATCAACATGAAGATGCAATGGCAAGTGTTACTTCCCTTTTTTCTCTCAAGGATCCTTCCATGGACTTTACATTCATAGTCTACATAGACACAAAACTGCCAATCGATGAATCAATAAAAGAAGCATTGGTTGCCAATATTGAAGCCTCTAGTGAATGGTACACATTGATATTTGATTATTTAAAATAAGGTACCTTTCCTGAACCTACTACTAAGAACACTAGAACTTGTATTCAGAAACTTGTAACTAGATATATAATCCTAGCAGATGTCTTATATAAGTGATCCTTTGATGGTCTTTTGCTTAGATGCCTTAAACAATCTAAAATTCCTATAGGCCTTGAGGGAGATCATGTAGGTGCTTGTGGGGGGAATTTTGGGGGAAGATCGTTAGTTCAAATTAATCTGCATAGGATATTATTGGTGAAATATGGAAAAATATTGTTTTGGTCATGTTAAAAAATTCCATAAGGGCATCTAGTTTAATATATCACATTTAATAAAATGTTGTACCTAAGTAATCAAAAATGTTAATTAAGTCACATAACAATTAGATGATGGAGACATTTATTAGATAATCTTACCAATATTGTTTAATAGATCACATTAACATCTAATCAAAACAAGAACTCATGCAAATAAAGCATGCTCATATATACAGAAGATCATAAAATATATATACATGATCACCACTATAACAAAATTTGGTGTGATATTACATAGTACATCTAGGGAGGCCTATGGCTACTAGACTCCTTTGGGCCTAGTGTTGGTGATTGTCAAGAGACAATGGAATAGGAATCATTCGATCTCGAAGGCCTCATACCTCACCTCTATCACTCCCCTCATGTACAAGTGCTATGACACACTCTTGCTCTATCCAATCCCTATCCATCTACACTCTAGTGAGCTCTGCATGCAACCTATTGAGTTTCGATCGCATGAAATCCTATAACTCACTCTCGAAAGGAACCCAAGTGGTTTGAAGCTCCTCATATGTAGTCTTAAGCTCCTCTTAGGTTTTCTTAAGCTCCTCATGTGTGGCTCTAGAGTACTCCTCCCTAGCTCTAACCTCCTCAATCTTGGCTTTAGACAAGTCAATGGTCCTCATAGCATTGTTATAGGCTATCCTCCATCTGGCTAAGGGCTCAAATAGGTTAGCATGATGCCCCATGCTAGGTGGTAGCCTATGCTTTTCTCATGTTTCCTATTGTGTGGGCATGGCAGGTGGCATATCCGTGATGTCTTGATTGAAAAAGTCTAGCCACTCTTGTGTCCTAATTGCATGAAGAAAAACATAAGTTAGAACAAAATATAACAAGTAATGCATAACTAAAACATAAAAAATTAAATAGAATATCATCACTTGGATCGCCAGCCTGCCAATCAAGATCTTGATAAGATATAATAGGTGCCCTATCGGGACTCCTCTCATTGGTAGGAAGGGTGGTAGGTGCAACACGAGATGATATGCCTATTGTAGTCATTGTATGTGCTCAAGTGACATGAGGATGAGATGTCGGTCTCTCCTCAAGGGCATATGTGACCTCTATTGGCTCATCAGACTCCTCTCCTATAGTTTGTTTGTCCTCATCCTCCTCTATATCCTCTACTACAACATCATCATCACCGGTATCTCCATCCACGTTCCCATCCTCTCTCTCATCTCCTCGATATGGTAGAGGTCCATCATTGCCTAGAGGATGATTGTCAGGGAAGTTGTGTGAAGGAAGTGCTCTCACCCACCATCACTCATAGGCTATAGTGGTTCCTACATCATCTAAGTCAGATAATGGGGGTGCATCCTGGTCCTCATCATCAGAGTCACTATAAGTGACATCATCGATTTAGGGATGATGGATGTGTCCTAGCCTCACACCATTCTATGCGGCTCTCAATAATGTAGGTCATGGCCTAGGTACTATCTAATTTGTCTGAACTAGCACATGAACCGATCATAATATAATGGTATCACAATGTAGTCATGTCTTCCAACAAAAATCTATCCTCTTACATCTTGGTTAGCTATCATGTAAGGTTTGACCACTATGGTAGAATCTTGTATGGTTTTCATACTATGTCATCCTCCTCAAGATAATCTAACTTGACTCTCTAGTGTAATAGATCTCCACACTACCAAGCTTGTTTCAAAGTGTAGTTGTAGGCTCGTGGATAATCGATAGCTACTATAGGAGGATATCCAATCTGTCTAGTACATGTCATATTCTCAAAAGCCCACACCTGAAGACATGTACAATGTACTATGTAATGACACTCTCAATACATGAATCGATCAAGATCGTAATAAAGGTGAGAAAGCATGCTCTGTCCCCATGGATAAACTATCTAATTCCACACCATCTCATGTATAGTATGAACAAGGCCTCCCTCAAGGTGTGTGCCTCATCCATCAGGTACAAGAGCTAGTGCAATGGTCACCAACACAATCCATTGAATCAAAGGAATGTGTGCATATAGAAGCCACTAAAGCTCAATGTGCAATATAGCATCTCTATTTTGGTGACCAATACAAAATTGAACATCTCACCTCATCTTTCATGGTGTGCAATCCTCCTCAAGGTGAATAGTCTCAACCCAAATAGGTATCCTAAGAATGTGGTGGATATCCTCTAATGTCACTGTCATCTCCCCTATTGGGAGATGAAATGTGCAAGTATCAACATCCCATCTCTCAACCAATGCCATCAACATAGCATCATGATACCTCATCGGTGGCATGAGGTATATCCAAAATAATCTAGTAACACAAAGAGTTTCCTCCTCCTCCTTAGTTAGCCAGGTAACCTACTCGCAGAGAAGGGTAAATAGTTATCCTCTTATATATTGTAAGGCATGTGGTAGAATCTGAAGAAAAGAAAATAAAATCATTAGCAACATAGAAAAATTAGTTAACCAAATAGTTGCAAGTAACGTTAAACTACCCTTGGACATTATGGCCAAAATGGGACAGGGTCGCCATTTTGGGATAGGAGGTCTAGGATAGGGTTTCCATTCTGGGACAAGGTAGCCAAAATGGGATAGGGTTGCCATAATGGGATAGGGTCGCCATAATTTTTGGAAAACCTCAAAATTAGTGCAAAATATAAAGGTAAATTACAAGGAGAAGGTATAATGGACTCACCTTCATTGTGATAGTGTCACTCACAACCTCATCTTGAAGACGCTCAAGTTATGGGGGTTGGTATATATGGTTGTCGGCTTGACATCTTCACTCCTCTGCAACAAGGTATCTCTCTCAATGGTAAATGTCAAAATGATATTCAAAAACATGATTTTGCACAAACATATATAAAAATTTCTCAATAGTACATTTTAATCAAATCACCATAATGGGGGCTATTGAACTCTATTTTTGATGTTGTTTGTTGTATTATATTTGTAGTTCCTTCCCCGACCTTATCCAAAGTTTACCAATAGATGGTATTGTGATATCACGACCCTATCATAAGCATTTCCATCAAAAAACCTAGAAATTTGATGTGGTTAGATTGCTATCCTGACTCCATGTCCATAAAGCAAGTGGAATCAAGGGGTATACATTTACCCTCAAATTTGGTTCTTCGTAGAAGTTTAGCATGTCTATTTCAAATAATATGATGAGTCTAAACATATAATGAATTGGTTTTGCAGGATGCAGTTCCCAAAGTTGTCATTTCGTAGATAACTACATTGAGGGCTTCATTCTCCCCATTCATAAATGAACCATATATCCATATAAGTATCCTTTTATGAAGCATGATTTACTTTCAGTACTTTATCTTTCATATGCACATAGTGTCATATGGCCACTAAAGTGGGGCTAAATGTAGTGTAGAAAATTATACTCCCTTTTAGGTGATAGTACAATTTCACATTTATTTGGGACCTATTTTAGTGAACTTGCATTTATGCATTTTAACCCTTTCTAAATAGGCCCTAATTCCTTTTTTTATGCATTGCAAGACCTATTTTTATCATTTTTTGACATTGAAACAAGCATTGAACAAATGAAACCTATCATTAAATTTCCTTGAAACATGTGTGTCTTGGAAATTTGGGCCATGGGCGAATGGGTCCCCTTCATTAGCCAAGACCCAAATTGTAATAGCTTCTTGGCAGAATTTTAACATTCAGAATTCAAGTTGAAATTGTCAGCTATTAGGATCTAATCTTTGAGAAATTAGAGAAATGCCTATAAAAGCCTAGTCTTTTCACCATTTCAAACTAGATGGAAAAGAGAGGAAAAATATCAAGAAGAGAGGTGAAAGAGAACATTCAAGCAATCAAAAATTTAAAGTCTTGGAGTAGCATTATTTGATATTGCAGATCTTCAAGCCTATTTTTAGTTTTGATCAAGCTTTTTCACATGATTGAAAGTTGATGCCTATAGAAGAACATGATGGATTCTAGGACTAGGAGATACATTTTTCCACTTCCCTCTACCTAATGACTTTTTTATGATTGTTCTCATCTTCAAGATTCATTCCATTTGCAGCCTAAGCAAGGTATTTTTACATTTTTAGATTTATTTAGGGTTTCTTGACTTCTCCTTAAGTGGATCTCATCATTATCATATTGGAATCATTCTCTATTAAACTTGACTTAGGGTATCTTGAATTCTCCTTAAGTGGATCTCATCATTATCATATTGGAATCATACTCTAATACAGTTGAGTAGGGTTTCTTTACATTTTAGCTCATAACAACCTTAGACACACATAAGGTTAGGGCTCACACACTCTCTTTTATCAGAACATTGTTTGTTATCAAGGTTTAATTACCATATTGGGGTTCAACTGAGGAAAACCCCCATACAAACAAACAAATAATTTATTTTTGTAGATTTATTGCAACTCTAGATCCGAAGATAAAGATTTACAGGCAGAGGAATAGAAAGTAGACAAAGGGCTACAACATTAAACTTTGAAGTTTCAAAAATGATCTCAAAGACCCATCCACCCAAGAGCAAACCAATCCTCCTACACATTCTAGAATCAACTTTTGGTGATAGGTACATTCCCTTAGATATCTCCTAGATTTTCCTACAAATTGTTGTTATAGTCTGTACATTTCTAGGAATCTAGAATTTGCATATTAGGTCTTATATAGTTCATTTAGTTTCATCATTTCAAATCATTCCTAAGCCTAATTAGCCCCGATCCTTAAAATAATCCCACCAACCCCTGTCTAATTGACTCACCATAGAGGTTGAAATTTTCTTCGCTTTGTGGTTTTGGGTGATCCTTAATGAAATTTTAGGAAGAGGACTCTTAAATCTTAGCTTCTTTACATTAAAGAAAACTAGGGTTTTTCCCCCTTTTCCCACCATTTCAATGGGCTTATCAAATGTGTGTTTGTATGGATATAGGTGACACTTTGTATAACCTTTTCTATGGCACTGATGTTGTTATTCCATTAGAATTTTATAAATTCCTTCACTAAGAATCTCTCAGTGGCATTATTGATGATAATACCTATATTAGAGAAAAAATACTTCAACGACTTGAGATGCTCAATGAGCAAAGCATACATACTCTTGAACATATTCAAGTCTATTACAAGGGTGTTCAATGAAAATACAATGCAGTTATTCATATTTTAAGAAAGGTGACTTGGTGTTATATGGAAATCAAATAATGTCAAATCGAAATCAAGAGAAAGAGGAAAATTTAGTCCAAATTGTATAGGACCTTATCTAATAGAAGCAATTTTTTTATCAAAAGCATACAAACTTTCAACAGTATATGAAATACCTCTCAAAGAACCTATTATTGCTATGAATTTGCATAAATATTAGACTTAAGTGTTCATCATGATTTTGAATAGTATGTTGTATTTTAAAGCATAATGATTAGACTGAATAGATGTTCATTTCTACTTTTATCTCGCATTACTTTAGTCTTGACAAACATTTACGTGCCTTAAATTATTTGAGTAATTTCCATAATTGATTATTACTTAGTATGGATATTATTCATTAATTTGTGTGACATGTTAAATTAGATCATTACAAGCATTCAATTTATCCAAATTAGATCATAATGGCATTTGGTTTAACATGTATACACTTTAGTCAAAATGTAGTATCTAATCAGACAATTAGATTATGTGTTTAGTTAGATCACATAATTCATTTACATATATCAATTAAATCATTGTAGTATTTATTAAATAGTATTAACCTAATTTTTTAATAGATCAAAATTGTATTCAATATGACATACATGAAAATGTAATGCATGTTATTAAAATAAAAATCACATGCAGTACTAAAAAATAATAAACAAGACAAACATGCATATATATATATATCATGGTGTTTGCATCATCATAATCACCATATTGAAAAAATGTGGTGTCTCATACAAAGAATACATCATAATCTAAGTAGGCCTATAGCTACCATATTTCTTAGGACCTATTGGTGGTGGTCAGTGTGAGACTATAGATCATGAGTGGTTGTTAGAGCTACTCCATGCCAACATAGCCTGACCCTCTACCTCTAATCTCAACATTAGCCACAAGGGATTTTGTGTGTTGCTCCTAGAGATGATCTCTTTTCGCTTGTACCCTATCCACCTCCTCTCACAAGATTGTTTGTGCCTCACTCACGAAAAGAGATTGATCTCTCTTAGCTATCAAATCCTCATGTGTCATCCTCCATTGTGAAAAATTCTAAAATCTATCAGCATGATTCCCCACACTCTATAGTGGCTAATGCTCCACATGTACTGGTTGATGGGGAGGCATCGTTGGAACCACATCTTCTAGCACTTGACCCATAAAGCCAAGCCAATCTCAAGTACCAATTGTAAAAGAATGAAAATATAGAATAACATGAGATACAAGCATCATATAAAGCATAAGCTTGAAATATAACATATAAAGAGCATAACATAAAACATCATAACATACCATACAAGATGGATTGCTAGGTCGTCAATCAGGATCTTGATATGTCACTACCACACCTAGGCCTGGACTATCTTGGGAAGTTGGGGGCATGTTGTGAGTAGAACTAATACTCTCTCAATTCTCATAGGTGGGTGGTCCCTTTGATGTCATAGGAAGTGCTCGAGATATGTGGGGACAAGATGTAGGGGGCTCCTCTTGATATTTTGTAGTTGTTATGGCTAGCTAATGATTCTCCTCCTCATCATTATCTTCTCCAAAATCTCCATCATCATCCTCATCCTCCTCATGATCCTTAATATTGCTAGTAAGATGGTCAATAGGGAATATAGGATCTAGACCTACGGTCTCCCACCATCTACAATATGAAATAGTAAATCCAATGTCATTAAAATTAGATAGAATACATATATCCTACTCCTCATCATCTAAATCGATCAAGGGGATGTCTATGATGGTAAGATATGGTATGTCCTATGGTCTAGTGGCACTACAAGTTAAAATTAGATATATCAGACAAATGACAGGTGTAACCTAGGTGAGGCCAAACTATCTAACCACTTAAAAAATAAAAATGGCATGATAATACTCATTGTTGATGGTTTCTCCATTGATTTTGTTTTGTTGGCCAAGGCTAAGAGTTCCAAGAAGAAAATTTCAAATTTCAAATGGGAAAGGATGAATTAAAGCTAAGAGGGTATTGTGGCATACCTTGTATTTGTTTCCATGGCCTTCTTTGAGCCATATAAAAGAGTTGTCCATCCTCTCCTTCAGTTTGCTGAAAATTAAGTTTCTCAACTTTATCTTGTTGGATGCTAGCCACCCTCTTGCATTTAAAATTTGCTTTCCTTTGCCTACAACTTAGGCAATATTCAGAGACAATTGCCTCATCTTCCTCTTTCTTTTTTTTGATGTGGAGAGTATCCAACTAAGTGGCTAAGCGGTTGATAATGTCTTCTTTCATGTTGGACAATAGATTTCATAATTCTATCTTTTAAACCCCTATAGATGATTTTACAATATTGGATGTCCTATCTTCTCTTGGTCTTTCAGTCAAGGTCCTAGAATAATTCCTATAGACCTTATAGATGTCTTCAAATGGTATCTAAGAGATATCTCCTTTTCCAATGAGTTTGAGGGCATCCATGCAGTCATCATTGGCTCCCCTCAAAAATACTAACTTGAGGGATTCTTTAGACAACTTGTTCTATGGGTTTTTCTTCAAGGAAAATTGAAATCTTTCCACATAATATTCTAATGGTTCATACTCCTTCTATGACATTCTGAAAATGTCATCTTTCCTTCTATCAGGTCCCCTACAATAGTCTTGGTACTTCTCTAAGAACAATCTCTTCATGGTATCCCAATCAGGAACAATATCCTTGCCTAATCCCATAAACCATCTTAGGGCTACATATTTAAAAGTGGCAGGGAAGAGTTTGATCCTATGAGCATCATAAGTATAGTATAACTTCTGCACAAGACATCAAATTCAAACAGAAATGTATCTATGTGAAAAGACTGGTAAAGCTGAAGGAGGGATGTTCTTTAGCATTGTATCCCTCTCCTAGTTAGTGATTGGGAACTCAAAGGTTGCACGTTTAGGATAATCCACTCCATCACCCATGGTTCAGTGTGTTCCCACTGTAGATGTAGTAGATGTTGGTGATAGAGAAATTTCTTCTTTAGTATTACCCTCACTCTGAGTATTGGATTCACCAATTTTAGTTATGGCTTCTTGGTGTGTAGAGGGAAGGAATCTTCCTAAAGAATCTCTCTGCCACGTATCCATGTGAAATTGAATTCATTCATTGTATATCACAAAATATTCACATATTATATTCAATGAAAATCATGTTGAATAGCCATCATGTCTATAGCTGAAACTAAAAAAAAAACTAACAATGAAATACTAAAAATCAACTCACTTATCTAAGGACTCAACCATCAGCTATATACAAGCACAAGGAGTCTTATTCTAAGCTACAACAAACTACAATTATTAACTTCCACTTCTAAATGTGAGATCATATTGTTAAGATTGAATTGTTCAAGCCATAACTGAAAAGAAAGAAGAATCTTAATAGAACTGAAACTCTATAAAACAAATTTGCATGTAAAATACACAAACATTTATCAGAATCCTTTCAACAAAAGAGTTCTTCTCCAATGCTTTATTAACTTGTTATAATGATGCATGTTCAATCTCCATCAAGTGTCTTTAAATAGTAGTTATTGCATTCAACTTAATCTAGAACTCCCCTATTTTTTTGTCCCAATCTTCCTTTTGTTTTGGGTTATAGCTTCCAGTTGCCACATGCTACAGTTCCTCCCTGGATGAAAAAATGTTAATGTAAAGTTTAATCTCATCTTTAGACTTCCAATTTTCTAGCCAAAAAACTCGTCTTGATATCTAGTTATACATCTTTCTCCCACATTTATCCACATTCCTTCCTTTGCTCATTTCACCCGTTTATGGAGTTTCGATGAACTTTCAGACTTCCTTTGTTATGTCTACTATTGACCTCCCATTCTACATCAAATCCCAAAATTTCCTCCAATTTGTTTGAACCACTCCTTGAATATTCTCAAAACTCCATTAATAATGAAATTTGACCGTACAAATACCCCAAAAATATTTTCCTACCTAAAAACCATTACTCTTCCTATGGGTGTAAATTTCTTGCAATTTCAACTATAGAAAATGAGGGTGACCATGCTATGATTAATGTGATGGCCAAGTTTTATTCTTCATCAAATTCCTGCAAGCAATTAAGGAAAGGGCTATCTACTTCCCTATGTCACCCAGGATTCCATTAATGGTTTAGGAATGGATGTGATTACATGGGGAAATGTTTTCCAATGCTTCCTAGTACTTGTGGACCCTTTAAGAAATTATTTTTGTACAATGAGACATGGTTGTTAATGTAAAGAGCATGGTTCGAGGTGCATGGCCATGTAGATATGATGTAAGTAGGAATGGATGACCTATGTAATTATAAATGACCCTAGTTCCTCCAAGGTTGCATGATGGTATGGAAGGACTTATATACATAGTTTTTCATTGAAGAAAAGAGGGAAAAGTGGTTGCAAAGCTATTGAAAAAAAAGAGAAGAGGTTACAAACCATTTAGGGTTTCTTTCTAGCAACAAGTTTGGAACATTTTTGTATTAGATTTTTTGTGTTTTCTCCCAAAGGGTGTGATATTATTTTTTAATCCTAAAGGAATATTTTAATGTGCATATTTACCATATTTTGGATTTCCCCATGGGCATAATATATATTTCTAGTGACCTTATTGATATTATTAATCACATTTGTTGATTTGAACATTATTTTTATTAGTTTATCAACTAGAAGGAAATAAAACTCCTTGTAAATATTTTGCAATGTATCAAAGTAATATAAGAAATGTGTAGGTTTGTCTAGGGATAAATAAGATGGGTTCAAATAGAACAATGCATAGGTTTGTTTAGGGATAAATAAGATGGGTTCAAATATATTTTCTACAAATTCATCTACTTTCTTGTTTGTACATGTAGAGCCTAGCTTATGTGGGGAATATAGAGGTATAGTCCATATTGTTATAGTTATTAAGGTATAATATAGTGCGTTATATTTGATGCTCCCCTTTAGATCATAAAACTTGAAAAAAAAATTGTTCATATTGGATAAAGGCACCCATATTCTTTGTGCTCAACCTCCCATCTCACCAACACACTCAAAACACATAAAATCAATCCTCTTTTATACTACATTATTCTTATTACCTTTACTTCCCTATATTGATGTGTGCAATACTTCCTTGTATTGATGTGTGCAATATCATTAGGGGTTACTAAATAAACATCTTTGAACTCTTTACATGGTTTCTCATCTACTTTATGAAGGTGAAAAAACCTTTTGTTGTCAAACTAACATATATGCACTTAGTGAAAGACAAATAGGAGTGCTCTATTCAATGGATATAGTTTTTTTCAAGGTCAATTTTTATTTTCTATAGTTATCTTTAATAAATAACCTCAAGAAATAACCCCCTTGGCCTAGTGATCCTAAAGCTAAAGAAGGAATTATCCACCTTAGTAAATTGGTCCATAGTTGTCCCTACCCAATCATAAGTTGATGCCTTTTTCCTTGAGTTTGACACCCTTGACAGTCAAGAAATAACCTATCTTTAGGGATTTGGGAGCTTAAAAATTTGGGCACCAACACCTCTCACATGTATGTTACACATTTACTCTTAAGGGATTTATATGTGCATACATGTTTGCATCCTTAATTTCAACATCCTACAACACTTTTTTTTTGGTAAAAAATTACTCAATAAAATAAGGCATTAAAATCCAAGAGTCCAAGATACATAGAGTGAAACATAAACTAAATACAAAGCATCTAAAAGAAAATAAACCAAGAGAAATCCCAAATAACACTAAAACTAGAGCCAGAAAAGTTGTCTTCAGTCCAACCTATCATCTAAGCTAATATAACTTCTAAGACTTTTCTATAAATAATTCATCCCAACAATTAACATCCCAACCACTTTGCTACTCTGGAGCCCACTTAGCTAGATAGTCTACCAACCCATTACATTCCATGGGGATATGGATGAAGGAAGTCGACTAAAAAGAGTTTCCCAATCATAAAATATTCTTACCAACCACCGTCATTTGCCAATAGATTCCCTCAAATTGTTGTCCATTTTTCATATTAATTATAATTATGAATCTACATCAATAATGATCTTCCTCCATCCCAGAGCACAAGCCTTTTCCACAACTACAAGTATGGCTTGAGCTTCCATAAGATTATTTGACACATGTCACATATAAGTGGAGAAGAAGAAGACAACCAAACCAGAACAATCTCTCCCAACACCACCAATGCCATAATGTCCTAGATTACCTCTAGAAGATTCATCCATATTTATCTTAGAAACCTAAATTGAGGGGGAAGCCCAATTGCCTTCCCTAGAAATCCTCTTCTTTGGGTTGCATCCCACCTTAACCATAGAATGACTAACTACTTTATAATCAATACTAATCCACGATCCATAGAAAGAGATCCTCCCTCTCCAAAGACTTATCCAAATCGTATTTGTCTTCAATAGTCTTCTAGATCATGCTCACAATATCTTGCCACAATTGTTGGCCCTAAGCCTGACGTCCTTGGAAAATCCTCTTATTTCATTCCAACCAAAGCTATCAAATAATACAAGAAGGACCAATATCCCATTCCGCTTGACGAAAGGTAGCCTTGGTAGAAGGTCTCCACAAACTATTACAAAAGTCCACCAATGAAGTGGCATGAACACACCTCTTATTCCACAAACCCCACCAGAAATTCTAGATTTCCTTAGCATATAAACACTAAAAGAAAAAATGAGGGATACATTCAACACTATTCCCACATAAGGCACACCTAGAAGGTCCCTGAAAGTCCCTCTTATGAAAATTATCCCAAGACGTATATTCATAGCAACCAGCCGCAAAAAGGTTACACTTCGGACAAGCATACTTCTTCCATATTTTCTTCCACCAAGGAACTTCCATATCTCCACCACCTTGCTTGATAAGAACTTCGTATTCCTTATCCACATACTAATACCCCTTAGGGTTGAGATCCCAAGCTAAGATATTCAATTCACTCAAGGAATTAAAAAATGATTAGAAAATTTTGAGAATAAAACTTCTCTATCTTCCACCAAACCTCCCCTAGGCCATTCTTGGGGGCTCTCCAACAAGAAATATTTGTTTGAACCAAAGATTGAGTAGACTTAAAATCAACCACCTAAATCCAACCAACTTCAATAAATTTGTTATAAATTTCTAGAAACTATAGATGAGAAGAGTTTATGGGAGGAAACCCATCCCAAGAATCATGCCAAAATACAGCCTCAAATCCCTTGTTACAAATATGAAAAGATCCCTACTTGATAATTCTATCCCCATTTTAAAGAGTGTTCCAAATCATTGATACATTCCCTAAGAGGTCAACTCTAGGGATATCCTCACTAGAAATCGCTGCTAAGTACTTAATAGTAAGAATTATAGCACAAGGTTGCTTAGAATTAGTGCACCACCTCTAGTAGAGCTTGGTAGCCAAAGCCTAGCCATTGGAAATAGACTGTCAAAGCCCTAGACCCCCATTTTGTATAGGACTAAAAATTGTCTCCCAATTGACCAAAATTCATTTAGAGGCCTCAAGAATCCTATCCCAAAGAAACTGTTGGGAAAGTGCATAAAATTCCTTAATAAAACTCAAGGGAGCCGCTAGCAAGACATATGTAGATGGGAAAAGCCTAAATCATGGGCTTAAAAGGCGTAAATCTGCTAGTAGAGGAGAGCTAATGAAATGTTTGATGGCTAGCATTTATGTAGATTTTATCAATAATTTTCTACTCTAGTAACCCCTAGCAAAGGGCCCAACTGAAAGGGGAAAACCCAAATATGTGAGAGGAAGAGCTCCAACCTAAAATCTAAGAATTTGGGCAATCTAATGCTTAATAATAAGGGGGGTATTAAATAAAATGATGGAAGAATTTTCCTCATTAATCTTCTACCTAGAAGCCAATAAGAAAATTGTTGCAAGAATGGAAAGATTGAAAGTGTTGTCATTGATGTCAACCGGTCAACTAGTTATCCACTAGTTGTTGTTGGCTTTATATGTCAAGGATATCAAGAAAATTGTAATAAATATATGTTGTAAGTGTTTAGTGCTTGCTCTGGATTTTGGTTTAGACTTGCTCATGTGGTTGTGCAATTTAGATATGTTGTTCATGGTTGTTAGAAGGTGCTATATTCAAACTTTTGGTTGTTGGTTCATTGTACAGTACAAGTTGTGTTCACCAATGGTGAACTGTGGTTTTCTATGTTTATGGTTGAGGTCTGGGAGAAATGTTGTTGCTATAGATTTCTCTTTGATGAAGTCTTATGATGAGTGGTTCTAAAGTTGAGTTTCCCTGATTGTATTGAAGTTAATTTCAGCATTTGGAAAGTTTGTACTTGATGGTTCTAAGCTTTTTACACTGGTTTGGCCGACCTTGTGTGAAATACTACTTTCAAGGATTATGAAGCATGTTGGATCTATTTGGATCCCTATGAAGCATGTGTTTGGGTCGCCCTCATTCTAATTCCACCCTAGGATGTTTTGGCACTGACCTAATTTGAATTTGGATTTGGATGGATGACTTTGGATATGTTTCAAAGTTGAAGATGATATAGATACACGATGAGTTAGTGATAGAAAATATAGAAGAGAAAAGAAGAAGAGTGATAAGAGAAAAGAGAAAGTGCATTTTTGGTGTGACATTGATTCTATTTAGTGTGTGTGTTGCGAGTGTGGGAGATCAATGCAAAGCTTAATGTTGAGTTTTTGGATGCGGTGAGTAAAAGGTGAACTCTATCATTCATACAAGTTGATCAAGTGACTATGGTGGAATCCTTTGTTGCATTGGGATTGTAGTCTCTTTGTAACAAGCCTTGTTTGTATTCTTTGTATCTCTATGGTAGTGAGCCCTCTGGGTTGTTAGCCCTGTTGAACAATGAGTCCTTGTTCTAGACAGTGAGTCCTTATTTCAAGTAGTGAGTCTTTTCTAATCAATTTTGATATTCTCTATAGTATGAGTTAATCCTCACCATTGTTTTTCCCTCATTAGGTTTTCCATGTAAATCCGCTATTATTGTGTTTATGTGTTGGATTTGAGTTTTGCATTGGCATTTGATGATTAATCATTTAAGTAGTATTAAGTATTAGTTTTGGTGATTGAATTAAAGGTTTAATTATGTGACAACTGTTTCACCCTAACCTCTTAGTTGTCCTATTCAATAATTGATATTAGAACAATGTTCCTTGGTGAAGCACTTAACCGCTTGAGGAAGGTCTGGGATGGCTGGAAAAATGGTTTTTGATTATCTAATGTTTGATGGAACTAATTATGGTATATGGAAACTATTTATGGAAGAATTTATGGAGTATTGTGGATATGGTGTGGAGAAAGCTTACAAAAATCCTCACACTTCTCCTACTAATGGTCCAAGTACACCTGAAGAGATCAAAGCACATGAAGTGAACAATAAGGCGAAGTTCATCTTGAAGAATAGTTTGGTACATTTTGAGTTGATTAAGGTTCATAATTTGAAAATGGCTAAGGAAGTCTGGGATGCTTTGGAAAGAGTGCATGATGGTGATAAAAGATTCAAAGAGGCAAAATTACATAACTTGGAAACATAGTTTGATCTTCCACATATGTTTTAAGATGAGAATACTAAAGCTTATGTACAAAGATTAGATAGGATAGTGGTT
The DNA here is from genome assembly GCA_007258455.2 of Sequoia sempervirens. Classification (NCBI taxonomy): domain Eukaryota; kingdom Viridiplantae; phylum Streptophyta; class Pinopsida; order Cupressales; family Cupressaceae; genus Sequoia; species Sequoia sempervirens. Next base: position 195,886,227 of record VDFB02000008.1, on the reverse strand, counting down.
GGAATGCGAGGACTTGGTGCTACTATAGATGAAACCAGGATTGTAAAGAAGATTCTTAGAACTCTTCATGATGCTTACAATGAGAAGGTGAGTGTTATTGAGAAGACTATAGATTATAAGATCTATACTAAGGATCTACTGTTGGGATTTTGACATCTTATGAGATGAGGAAGCCAAGTCTAAGGAATGGGTGCAAGTCAAAGACTAATTTTAAAGCTACAAAAGCTAAAGATCCAGATGAAGAAAAATTTGATGAAATTGAAGCTAACTTTGTAAGAAGAATGAGGAAAGGCTCTTGGAATGGGTGCAAGTCAAAGACTAATTTTAAAGCTACAAAAGCTAAAGATCCAGATGAAGAAAAATTTGATGAAATTGAAGCTAACTTTGTAAGAAGAATGAGGAAAGGCTCTTGTAAGAATGAAGGTAAGTTTCCCTTTAAGTGCTTTACTTGTGGAGAAATAGGTCATTATGCTGCAAAGTTTTCAGAAAGAGCTAAAAGAAATAAACAAAGATATGAGAAAGAAAAGAAAGGAAAGAAGATTAACATAGCTTATTATGTGAGTGAGAATGCTAGTATATCTGATGAGGATTCGGAATATGAAGATCCTAATGACAATGAATACTTTTTCTTAGCGATTAAGGATGAATCTACTTTTGCTAATTCTTTAAAACAAGTAAAAGAAAGCCCTCCAGAGAAGAAGAAAAGTGAAGGTGTGGTTATCTTTTCCCTGCATGCTAAACAAGAAAAGAATTTTTAGGTAGTTGACAGTGGTTGTTCACATCACATGACTGGTGATAAAAGTAAGTTTGATAAGCTTGAAAAATATGATGGAGGCTTGGTTATTTTTGGAGATGGAGGCTTGGTCATGAGAGTTCAAATGTTAGTTTGATTCAATTGAATGAGTTAGTTTTTTGTTAGAAAATTTTAAAAAAGGCTTGATAAACTCGATGTAAGGCTATTGTTGAAGTTTTCTTGAAGAAATCAATAAGAAACTCTTAGCTTTCTATGTTTTCTATTTAATTTTTGCTACTCCAGGTTGTTGTACTCGTCTGTATAGAAGAATATTGGTGTAAAATCCAATGAAATTGATGGAGGAATGAGTTCATAATATATTGGTTTTGATTTGATTTAAATTCATAGAGATTCAAGTGTTTTATTATCATTTTTATGTCAACAAGTTTGAAACCCTATTTTGAAGGTTTGTGGGTGCACAAAATGGATTAATGGCCCATTCCACTAGTGGAATTCCTTGTAACTTGGTGGAATGGATCCATTATAGTAGGGTTAGATGTTAGAGTGGGTTTTAAGAGTAGGGAAGGTAGTTTGAGGGTTTTGTATGATGCCCTAGTTGTTATTTCATTGAATTTTAGCCTAGTTTGGTAGTTATAGGTTAGGAATGGTTGAAAAATCTTGTGGCGGTGATTTATGAAGGTTGAATGAGCATTTGCAGGCCTAATGTGAGATGTTTGTAGTTTTGGTTTATAGTGGGAAGACTTGGAACCATATTTTCAATAAACCCCTTTGTAACTAGTCAAAATAAGGGTTTAGTCATTTATGGACTTGGTGGGCTTTTCTCTGGTTATAAGTTGTTGATTTAGGGTGTTTGTGGCTTGGTTGACATCTGTCAATAGATATTTGGGATTCAATGAAGGTCTGGTTAGGAGTTACTTTGGAAAAGAGGGCTAATTGGGGCTCTATCTAGTGTACCAGTCAATTTTAAGTGATGATGTTCTGAAACAAGCACATGTATAAATTTGATATGTTGAAGTAGAGGAAAATGGGTATCTAGAATGTTGATTGAGAAGTGGGTTGGAGGTTGGTTTTGAGAGATATAGCCACAAAACACCATTTGGAGTACTATAAGGAAAGGTGTGTGAATGGTAAGTAAGACATCAAGTTGAAGTTTTTGTGAATGAGAGATTGTTTGAACCTGATCAAATTGTGATTGTGAGAAGGTTTTTCTCCCTTCTCTAAGTCAATTGGTATCAAAGCATAGGAATTAGATCTTTTGAATGGAAAAGCTAAAGATTGAAAAAGAGAAAGGTTGAAAGTTGAAGGACAAGATGCCTCCTAAAGGAAGTGGAGTTCTTTCTAGAGAGATAAGGTTGTTGAAGGAGTCACAAGAAGTAATCTTAGCCAAGTTTGCAGCATTAGAGAAAGAGAAAAGATGAGGAAAGGCCACTCAAGAGGAAAGTGACCGAGAGGAAGAGGAAGATGGTGAGGATGAAAAACCTCCAAGTGGAAGAGTCCAAGGTGATGATTTGGCTCCTGATGAGAGAAGGATGATAAGAATTCTTGAGGTTTTCAAGGGATATTCTTTTGGTGATAAAATAGATGTGCCAATGTATAGTGGAAAGTTGGATGTTGAAGAGGTATTAGACTATATAGATGCACTGGATAATTGTTTTGAGTACAAGGAGGTTGTGATGATCAGAAGGTGAATTTTTCTAAGACTGAGTTACAAGGTCATGCTCTTACATGATGTTCAAAAGGAGAGAATGAAGAAGAGGAAAACAAAAATTAGTTCATGGGATAGGATGGTGTCAAAGATAAAAAGCCAATTTTTTCCAAGCGATCATGCAACAAACTTTTAAGAAGTTGCAAAGTTTAAGGAAAAAGGATAAGGATGTCATGACATATTTTGAATAATTTCACAAGTTGAGTATTAGGGTTGGTCATGTTGAAAATGAAGATGAAAATATTGCAAGGTATATGTGTGGCTTAAGATTTCAAATTTAGGATGAATTAAGTTTAGCTATGCCTAGATCAGTTGAAGAATTATTTCAATTGGCTGCTAGGGCAGAGGAGAAATTGAAAAGAAGGCAAGAAAGACAAGGAAGAGGATCAAGGTATTCCTATGAAGATCAAGAAGATGCAAGCAAAAATAAAGACCAAGTTGTTGATCAAAGAGGTGGTTTTAGAGGTTTTAGAGGAAGATATGGTGGAGGTAGAAGTTCAAGTTCATTTTCAAGAAGGTGTTACCATTGCAATCAGTTTGGCCATGTAGCATGGAATTTTCTAGATAAACAAGGTTCTACATCAAGTGGTGGTGATAAAAGAGTGCAATTGGTGTGAGAGGAAGATTGTGAGAGCATTCATTCTCCTAACCAACTTATTGCTCCATAAGTTGGGGAATCATTGATGGTGAGAACACTATTGAAAGAATCTAAGGAGAAGGAGATGACACAAAGGAGAACACTTTTCAAGACCGCCTACAAATGCAAAGGAAAGGTATGCAAAGTGGTAATAGACTCTAGAAGTACCGATAATATGGTGTCAAATGAAATGGTTGATAAATTGAAATTGGAGAAAATTCCTCATGAAACACCCTATAAAATGTCTTGGTTGAATGATGAACAGTCTATTTTGGTGAATGAACAAGTTTTGGTTGAGTTTAACATTGGTGGATATAAGGATAAGATTCTTTGTGATGTTTTTCCAATGGATTGTTGCCATTTATTGCTTGGAAGACCATGGCGGTTTGATAGAAATACCATGTATGATGGGAGAAACAATACATATCAGATTGAAAAGGATGGAAATACTTTTACACTAACACCATTGCAAGAAGATGATAAAGACCAAGGTAAGGTAGAAAAAGTGATCATGATAGGAAAAAAAGGAGTATATAAAGATAGAGGAAGACAAAGATGAAGAGTGTGTAGCCACTTGAAGGATTGAAGATGCTAGGACATTCAGTTTGAAGAAAGATTCAGTATTGGAAGGTAAAGATGATGAGATGATGAAAAAATCAGTTCAAGAGAAGATCAAGGATGAATTGCAAGATTGGGTAGAAAAGCATGTTGAAATTATGGTAGGATCAGTACTTTGTTCTTGGGTTGCAAAAGAGGTTAAGGGGCATCCATATTCTATCAAGATAGAGGTTTTTGGACCTGATACATGTCAGAGGTTATTGGGGTAGAGAATTCGGTGGAAAGATTAAGGTAAAAGATGAAGTGAGTAGAAGTGAATGGAAAGGACAAAGGGGTGAGTTCAAGTATACACCAAAGATAAAGAGGAGGAAAATTCAAGACAAGGTTGATAGAGGTATGTTTTCAGGTATGAAGATAAGTTTAGCAACATTTCCAAATGAAAGGACAGTTGAACAACATCCATTGAGTGGAGCACAACATTCTCAAAGAAGGAACCAGTCAAAGGGCATAAATGATGCATGTTTCCAATTCTTGACTCAATTAGAAGGGGTCACCAAGTAGAGATGCAGCTTGGAGATTATGGAATGATAAGAGGAAGCATTTTTTTATGCCATTCAATCCTCAAATGGATTTGAGAACTTTTTCAGGCATGGTGTATGGTGCAGGGGCACCATGATAGTCTATTTTGCAAATAGGGTCTTATGGTAGGTTTTAGGGTCTTTGAGTCTTTCAATCATTCAATAAGTTCATAATAGACTATATTATAATGTAACTTGATTCATTTGGTCGGTTTATGGGTTCATTGAGAAAATATTGCAAATCTTGAAAAGTTGTCATAATCTAAAAGTGAAAAAAATGAAAAAATTGGAAGCCCAACGGTCATGAGAGTTCAAATATTAGTTTGATTTAGTTGAATGAGTTATTTTTTGGTTAGAAAATTTTTAAAAAGGCTTGAGAAACTCAATGTAAGTCTTTTGTTGAAGTTTTGTTGAAGAAATCAATAAGAAACTCTTAGTTTTCTGCATTTTCTAGTTAAGTTTTATTGCTCTAGGTTGTTGTGCTCATCTGTACAGAAGAATATTGGTGTAAAATCCAATGAAATTGATGGAGGCATGAAGTGATAACCTAAAAATTTTGATTTGATTCAAATTCATACAGATTCAAGTGTTTTATTGTCATTTTTCTGTCAACAGGTCTGAAACCCTATTTTGAAGGTTTGTGGGTGCACAAAATGGATTAATGGCCCATTCCACTAGTGGAATTCCTTGTAACTAGGCAGAATGGGTCCATAATGGTAGGGTTATATGTTAGATTGGTTTTTAGGAGTAGGGAAGGCAGTTTGAGGGTTTGGTATGATGGCCTAGTTGTTATTTCATTGAATTTTGGCCTAGTTTGGTGGTTATAGGTTAGGAATGGTTGAAAACTCTTGAGGAAGTGATCTGTTAAGGTTGAACAAGCATGTGCAAGCCTAATTTGAGATTTTTTAGCATTGGTTTGTAGTGGGAAGACTTAGAGACCATATTTTCAATAAACCCCCTTGTAACTAATCAAAATAAGGATTTAGTGGTTTATGGACTTGATGGGCTTTTCTCTAGTTATAAGTTGTTGATTTAGGGTGTTTGTGGCCTAATTGAGGTATTTCAATATATATTTGGGGTTGAATGAAGTTCTAGTTAGGATTTTCTTTGGAAAAGATGGTTAATTGGGGCTCTATCCAACATACCAGTCAATTTTAAGTGATGATGTTCTGAAACAAGCACATGTATAAATTTGATATATGTTGAAGTAGAGGAAAATGGGTATTAGGAATGCTTATTGAGAAGTGGGTTAGACGTTGGTTTTGGGAGATATAGCCAAAGAACATGGTTTGGAGTACTACAAGTAAAGGTGTGTGAATGGTAAGTAAGACATCAAGTTGAAGTTTTTTTGAATGAGAGATTGTTTGAACATGATCAAATTGTGATTGTGAGAAGGTTTTCCTCCCTTCTCTGCATCATCCTATCAGTTATTTCCTTATGATTTTTTTTATTTTTATTTCGTACATGCCAAGAATGTAATAAAGTCCACCTTCCAATTTTAGAACAACTCTTTGGTATAGTAAAAACATGGCATTTCACTTTCTTCATATGATTGGAACAAAAAAAAAGCTCACATTATTTGTAGTATTGGAAAACACATTGTCCCCTATCAATTATTTTCTTATGAAAATTTTTTGTTTCGTATACACCAACAATGTAATGAAATCCACCTTCAAATTTTAGAACCCTTTAGTACAGTAAATGTGGAATTTCACTTTCTTTATCTGATTGGAACAAAAAAATGCTCACTTTCTTTGTAGTGTTGGAAAACACACTATCCCATGTCAATTATTTCCTTATGAAAAGTTATTTATTTTTTGAAAATATGATGAAATTGAAACACAATTTTTACTCTAAGAATTGTTATAAATTTTGAAGGTGAATTTCATTGCATTCCTACTATGTAAATAATAAAAGGTTTTTCATTACATTTTTGTTATTTTGTAAATTTACAAGTTGGAAAATGCTATATGTTATGAAACCTACAACATGTGTAAGTTATTGTAAAACCCTCTACAAGTAACAACCCAATTGGCCAATCACCCCTCAAGTCAATTTGATTAGTTTTATGTATCCCCCACCTACAACTACTCCTCGATTTCTCCATCCTTGAGCTTAGAACAAGCACAATCATAGCACTCACAACCCACTATGTTTTTCCAACTTACAATTATTTTGTGCATTTATTTTTTCATCATATGAGAAATTCAAACACTGTTTTTACCTAAGTAAAAGTTGTAAATTTTGAAGGTGTCTTTCATTACATCTGTACTCTTTAAATAGAAAAAGGTTTTTATTGCAATAATTGTAGGGTGGAAAACATTGGGTGTTATGAAACTTGCAACCCACATACTATTGTAAAACCCTCTACACGTAACAACCCAATTGGTTAGTGACCCCTTAGATCAATTTGATTAGTTTTATATCTCCCCCACCTATAAATCCTCCCCAAGCTCTCCACCCTTGAGCTTAAAACAAGCACAATCATATCACTCACAACCCCACAGTGTTTTCCAATCATACCATATGGTTAACTAATTTCAATTTTCTATATTTTTATGAACCCAATATCACATTGATAAAATTAGATTTGTATACTTTTTGGAGCATTAAAAATTGTAATAGTTCACCTTATTTTAACAATATATAATTCAACCCTACATTCCCCCTATAAACAAGCCACCCCTTATTGACTTAAATCCTCACCATTTCATTGCTCCACCTTCTTTACTCACCACCCCTTTGGTACCATTTCCATTTTAAAAATAATAACTTCTATTTCTTGCAAGCCCCTATCAAGTAACCAACCTTCTTTCATTTCATCCAAACATAACCAATGATCTTATACACATAATGGTGACCTCCCTAAACATGTGCTATCTATTGAACAATACAATTAAGAAGGGGGTGAATTAGTTGTATCAAATTTAAACTTAAAGCATTCACCGAAACTTAGATCAATCACAATTCTTAACTCTGCTAAAATGATTAAGCATTAAGTGCAAGTACAAAAACTAAAAACCATCACACAAACATAGTAATACCAGATTTACATGGAAAACCCAGTGATGGAAAAACCATAGTGAGGATTAACTCACACTATAGATAATATCAAAACCGATTACAAAAGGCTCACTGCCTGAGAAAAGTCTCATTGCCTGAGAAAAAAGGCTCACTGTCCAACAAGGTTAACCACCCAAAGGGCTCACTACCATAGAGATACAAAGAAAATATAAGAGATATGTTATAGAGAGAAGAAAGTCTCAATACAACAAAGAAATCCACCACAATATACTCGACCACTTGCAAATATGCATGAATGATAGAGTCCACCTTCAGCTCACTACATCTGAAAACTTGGCATTTAGGCTTCGCACTAATTTTCCACACTCATATTACATACATCCTCTTATTCACATCAGCTTCACATCTATCTGCTATATTTCTTTGCACTTATCTCTCTCACTCTCTTTCACCACTAACACATCCTATATTTGAACCATCTTCAACTTTGCAACACATCCAAAGTCGGCCATCCAATAGTAAATTCAAATTAGTTCGGTGCCAAAGCATCCTAGGGTGGAATTAGAATGAGGGCAACGCAAACACGCGCTTGATGAGGACCTAAATAGATCCCAACATGCTTCATCAATTTTGAAGGTAGTGTTCAACACAAGGTTATCCAAACCAATGTAAAACACATAGAATAATTAAGCTCAATCCTTCCAAATACCAAAATTATCTTCAACATGATCATGAAAACTTAACTCTAAAACCACAAGTCATAAGACTTAACCAAAGATAAATCTAGATCAACAAAATTCCTCCTGGACCTCAGCCAGATACACAGAAAACCATAATTCACAACTGGTGAACATAACTCACCCTGTACAATGAATCAGAAACTAAAAATTTGGATATAGCAGCTTCCATTAACCATGATCAACATATTTAAACTGCACAAACATAAGAGAAAAACATGGAGTAAAACCCAAAGTAGCCACTAAACACTTGTAATCTTTCTTCAATACAATTTTCTCAATATCCTCGACATATACAACCAATAACCTACATTCATGACATCAATGATAACAACAACCAATTGATAACCAATTGACCTGTTGACATCAATTACAACACCTTCATTCTTGCAACACTATCCATTCTTTTAGAATCTAAATTGATTCATCCTGCTTCCTCATGTGAATAAGAAAGGTCCTAAGCATTGTCATTCAACACCTCTCTCTTGTGTATATCATAAGTGCTAGTTCATTTTTATAATCAATGCAAAGCACTAAAACATAAATACAACACCTAATTGATATAGGTGCCATCACTATCTTCTAATAATGTACCCCTTCCTTGTTCATATGATGATGACATTAATTTGGTAGATGAACCCAAAAAAATTGTGGCACATCTTTTTTCAATTATACAAATGTTATTTCCTACATGTTACATAGAATTTGCATTAGTATACACATCCTATTAATACTTTATGTAATTTATAACCATCTAGGTATGTTTTGAGTTTATATTTGTATATTTTGAGGATGATGCATAAAATTAAGAATTATTGAGCTATCTTGTGAATCCAACATTTTAGAAATTCAGTTTCTTCTTTGTAATACTTTGGATACTAGTGCATGTGATTAAGACTATCTCTCTTTTTTTCACTCATGGTTTCATGTTTCTTTGGATGCTAATATAGGACAATAACATTACCTACACTATAAGATTTGTATGCTCTAAGTCATATTTGTCCATTATCACCCATGAGTTTTCTTCTTTATATTATGAACTTTTATTTTGGCATATCTTTGTTTATTTATTACTTCTCTTTTACCTATTGCCATTTAGTAGTAGCACAATTTCAAGTGCATACTTTGTTTTTAGTAATAGCACTACAAACTATCTTATGTTAGCAAGAGCACAACCAACCGTATCAAAACTTTTAAGAATTTCTATTTTGTTAAAGAAAAAAATATTTGGCTGTTGTAATAAGATGCTCTAGGGAGAACATAAAGTACAGAGGAAAAAAGACATTTGATCTATTCTTTAAGAGGATAAAATTTCATACATAAAAAGTTTATCTATTGATAACATCAATTTTACATAGATTAGATGTAAAAAGATGCTACATAGAAGGGTTGTCATCCCCAAAGATTTTATACAATTCAAGATCATATAATTGAGCAAGATATTCTTCTAATAGGAAAGAAAAAAAAAAACCTAAATAACAATGATTCATTCTCTACAATGAGATATTGTATGCATTTACAACAATTTCAATGAGTTCAACATTTTCAGAGCTCTCATTTTCTTCCCAAATCTCAAGCAAGGCTTCCTTTATATTGTAAATGCATTCAAGTGTGAAGTCTACTTCCTTTATAAACAACAAATGCCACAAGATTGTCCTTGCTTTGTCATAACCTGCAAAGCTTGAAAAATGAAAAAATCAAACAACATATTATTGTAGAAAAAAAAGGTAGAGCTTGTTAAATCTCTATACGAGAATGGAACCCTATTTCTCACAAGATAAATACTGAGCATAAGTTCTGATATAGAGAAAGAAAGAAAGAATACTCAAGTCCACAGATATCTAAAGAGTGTTCAATGGGACTTGTACATATAGAATATACACACCAAACATTACAGGTCCAAACATATGACTGGAAAAAATGTAGAACTTGTTAAATCTATGTCAAAGAATGAAAACCCATTTCTGCCAAGATAATACTAAATAGAAGATTTGTTATAGAGAAAGAAAGAAACTATACTCAATCCAATACGTATCCAAAGAACAGTCAGTGGGACTTGTAAATACAGCACAAATAATATTCAAAGCCTAGCATCTTAAAGACAAGATCAAAATAACATAAAAATGTATAATAAAAAGAAGAGAAATGTGGTAGATACAGCTGTACTGACGGAAAAGCCAGAAAATAGAGAGTTGAATGGAGTTTATAGAAGGTTAATGTATACAAAAACATCACCCAACCCCACAAGTAGCTCTCATCCCTGATCAAAACACACAACCCATGAATGAATAAAGGAAAAAAACAAGGTTTTAGGTTGATTGGCTTTTTTTGTTTGTTTTTTTCTATTCGAAAGCAAGATTCTATGCAAAAAATTGGTAATGTACAGAGGTCCCAAGATCTTCTTCTGCTTCTGCACCTCCGTGTGTACAGGGGTCCCAAGATCATCTTCTAAAGAAGATCTTCTTCTACTTTTGCCTCTGATTTGTGTCGATGTAGCCGATTTCGCCAGTGTGTAGCCAACCAACCTTGTCAATAGTTTTGGTTGTAGCCTCTGGGTTGTTCAGATAGCCTGAAGATTGGAGTAACGCGAAAATTGATATTACTGTTAGTTTCTTCCAAATACTACCCAAACAAGAATAATAACGGTTATATATACCATTCAATAAAGCTTCCTTAGACTTGAGAAATTAGGAGAATCGACAGCTGCTTTAAACTCTTTTAAAAGCGTGGAGGCCTGCATAAGTCCATGGCATCTAGATTTCCATCTAGCATCCCTGCTAAATCTTTCTCTACTGTTTTTCGACTTTTGGATAAACCGCTGCTTAAAATAAGAGTCACCATTTCTTGGATACTCTTCTCCATAAAATTTATATGGTCATCGTCATCCTGCAGAAGCCTGGAAGCTAAATCTTCTAAAAGTTTCAATCCCTCATGAGAGAGCACATTTCAAATTTGGGAATCTTGCTCAGCACTCCAATGAATAAACTATAGATTAATAAATTATTCCACTGCTTCTCATGCATAAACTACAGATTTATAAACTACTCCTTCTTAGCACATTTCGAATATTGCATGCATTTTTCGATGCAGTAAAAATACAGATTCATAAACTATTCCACTGCTTCTTATGCCACAACCATAAAAATCAAATAATTGAAGAGAGAAATGGACGTTCTGAATACTCCGCATTTTTTAAAATTTTGGCAAGAGTTGCAACGTCCAACACAGGCGTTAGCTTCTCCAGCGTGTACCCAAGCCACCAAAAGCAACAATAAAATTCACCACCCAAAGCATTGTCCTTCAAATTCCTCCCTGGTTTTATGCCCGCTTGCATGAAAAATGCGGTGCAGATTTTGCAGGTTTGGAGTTTAAGCAAGGATGCCATCATTTCAAATCTCTTTCTTTTAAAATCTCGCTCTTTTTAAAAAATTTTGAAATGTCCACGTCTTTGTTTAGATTTGGGGTTTAAGCAAGGATGCCATCATTTCAAATCTCTTGCTTTTAAAATCCCACTCTTTTTAAAAACTTTTTAAATGTCCACGTCTTTGTTTCCATCCGTCGTTACCATTTGTTTCCATCTTCGTCTGTCATTACCATTCGTATCCTTTTTCGTTCGTCGTTACCGTTGGTGCGTTTTGTCTAAGAGTGGCATGGGGATGGGATCTTATGTTATAATGTCCATGCATAGGTGTGTTTTGTCGGGAGATTAGTTTCTCTGATGTAAAATAGTGTTGTTAACACATATTCAATAAAAAGGGGAGAAGCTAATCTCCCCAAAAAAAGCACTTATATATGTAACATTATAACAGAACACCACATCCCCCATCCCATGTGCTAGACAAAATGCACCGATGGAAAGACTTAACGGACTGCACTGACGGACGTTTAGGCATGTGTCATTTGGAGTGTTTTCACGTGTCCTATCGCCAAAAAAGGGTGGTGGCACCAGCAGGTTTTTCAAAATCAAAAATTAAATGGACAAAAAGCCCTAAACGTTGTCATTTTTAACATTCGCATTTTGCAGGTTGTTGGGGAGCATGGAAGGGAGTTGTGGGTGTTTGGAGACCAAAGCAAAGTAGACACTCTCCCTACCAAAATGCATTTGACAAGTACAGGCAGCTAGCTAGCAAGTATGTATATCTGCCAGAAATATGTCATTTTGTCATTCTACCTAGGAACTATGAAGAATTGAACGGCTATTCGTTGTGAAGATGGGTTTTTAGTGACAATTTTCCAATGGTTTTCCTTGTGAAAAGGGGTTTTCATTTGAAATGTGGAGCTATTTATGTGCTTTTGTATTGAGAGTTTTTTTATTTTGAAATTTTAATGTTCTCACTGAATAAATGAATAACATTTAGAGAAACCAGAAAAGAAAACGCAATGTGGGTTCTGTGCCAGGTGCTTTATGTTGAGGGTTTTTTAATTTTTCCATTTTAATGTTCTTACTAAATAAATGAATAATGTTTAGAGAAACCAGAAAGGAAAACACAATGTGGGTTCTATGTCGATGGGTTTTCAAAATCATAATTTGGAATGGACAAAAAGCCCAAAATGTTGTCATTTTTGGCATTCTCATTTTTAAGGTTGCTATCGAGATCGGAAGGGAGTTGCAGGGGTTATTTGTAAAGGGTTTTAAAATATTATGTGGGTTGTTATTTGTAAAGGGTTTTCAAACATTAAGTGAGTTGTTGTTTGTAAATGGTTTCAAACATTAAGTGGGTTGCAAGTTTCGTAAAACCCAGTGTTTTACATCCTAGAATTTTACAAAACAGTATGAATGTCTTGAAAATATTTTGTTATTTAGAGCGTAAGAATGTATTGAAAGGCACTGTTTTATAAACACCCAGTAAGGTATCTGACTTTAGTGTGTAGAGGGTTTTACAACATTGTGTAGGTTGAAGGTTTCATAAATCACGTTGTCACCTCCCACTGTGTTTTCCAACTTGCAATCATACTATGCATGTATATTTGGATCATATTAAGAAATTCAAATGCAATTTTTACTCTATGTAAGACTTGTTATAAGGTGTCTTTCATTATATTCGTACTATCTAAATTGCATTCATACTGTTTTATAAAATTCCAAGTTACAAAACACTAGTTTTTTAAAATTTGCAACACACATAATGTTTTAAAACCCTTTAAAAGTAACAACCCAATCGATTACAAACCCCTCACCTCAATTCTGTTGGTTTGTCATCTCCCCCACCTGTAACTCCACCCCCTACTCTCCAACTTTTCACTTTCAACTAAGGAATGAAAATACCCACAACACAGAGTGTTTTCCATGTGGCTAGATTAAACAATTAGTAATAAGTGCTAAATAATGGGAGAAGTTAATCTCTTGACAAAACAAACCTATGTATAGACATTATAACATAACACCCCATCCCCCATCCCACTCTCCCAACAAAACGCACCAATGGAAAGACTTGACGGACCGAGCTGACTGACAATAACAATACTTGTTACAATTTAAAACACATGTCTTAGTCATGTCAACCTTCCCACTTGCGGTGCACAGATAGCTTCTCACGCAAGCCACCACACTAGCAAATTTGAAGCGGTAAGAAAAATGAGGGATTTCATTTGGCTTCAGTGTGTAGAGGGTTTTACAACATTGTGTGGGTTGGAGGTTCCATAAATCATGTACTCACCTCCCAGTGTGTTTTCCAACTTGCAATCATATTGTGTATGTATATGGTTGTTGGAAAACATTGGGTATTTATAAAATGGTGCATTTCATTACATTCCTATTGTCTAATTAACAAAAGCTTTTCAAGACATTCATATTATTTTGTAAAATTTCAAGTCGCAAAGCACTGGTTTTACGAAATCTGCAACCCACATAATGTTCTAAAACCCTTTACAAGTAACAACTTGATTGGTTACTCACCTCTCACCTCAATTTGGTATGCTTTCTAATTGTCTTGAGAACCTTTTGTGAATTAGATAGTAAGAATGTAATGAAATTGGAAAACACTAGGTGTTAAGAAATCTACAACCCACACAGTGTTGTAAAACCCTCTAGACGTAACAACCTAATTGGTTATTCGGGAAAAATGAGCTAATGCCACCATTATCCCTATGCTTCCCTCGCCATGACTTTTCCTCCCATCTATTGGTTTCGTCACTTTCATCATCCATCTTGGCAGGCCTTGCACTATGTCATCCCATCATGTTATGTACGGTTCTATGTATGTTTTTATGTATGTTTTTATGCATTTTTGTATGTATATAGGTGGATTTTGTTGGGATATTAGCTACATCCATAGAGGGTTTTACAACATTGTGTGGCTTGGAGGTTTCATAAATCATGCACTCACCTCCCACTATGTTTTCCAACCTGCAATCATATAGAGTGTTAATGGTTGTTGGAAAACACTAGGTGTTTATGAAATGGTGCCTTTCATTACATTCCTACTGTCTAATTAACAAAATCTTTTCAAGACATTCATACTATTTTGTAAAATTTCAGGTTGCAAAGCACTAGTTTTACAAAATCTGCAACCCACATAATGTTTTAAAACCCTTTACAAGTAACAACCCAATTGGTTACTCACCCCTTGTTAGAAACCAAGATCACCTGCATGCAATCACCTGTCACATGCAAAAGACATGCAGAACCAAAGAAGATGTTCTATAAACCTCAAAGTAAAAATGCATTATTGAGAATCAATTATTACAAAGAGATCAATCCTTATGAAGGAGATCAAGAAATCCTAAAAGGGAAACCCTAAATGAAACCCTAGTGTGCACACTTAATAATTAATCAATTATTAATGTGCCTAAGTTTAGCTTAAGTAACTAAAGGAATAAGTGACTTAATTAATTAACCAATATGATATAATTAATTAAGTGGAATAACTTATTACTCTAACACCCCCCCTTAAGATGAACTTAGGAAGAAGCTAAAACACTAGAAGAAGATGCATGAAAGAAAATATGAGTCCTGACAACAAGGCATGATCAGGTACTCATGTACAAATGTAAAGAGAGAGAAAACCCAGTGGGAAAACCCCCCCTCAGAGAGATGAACTGCTGCGAAGAATCACTGGAAGAACACTATGGAGTAACACTGGAACCTGAAACTGGCAAACAAGGAAAGATACTTTTGTTTACTACTGAAACCAGATGAGAGTCACTAATTGACTCAAGGAATCATGATAAAGCAACAGCAGACCCGATACCACAGAACACTCGAAAACTCCAAACGGGAACAACCCTGGAATCTATGAAGTAGCAAGCGATTATTGAATGATGTATTACTGAAAATGAAGTGCAAAGATGCAAGATGCACCAGGTCCCAACTGCCAAAACATCCAAGTAATCTCCAAACAACCCATCAAGCCAAATCTGGACTAACTAATCAACCTAGAATAGATACAGAAAAAGTGCATGGACAACAACATAGAGCTCCTTAATACCTTTCCAATGCCGCAAAGATAGCGAAAATCGAAGATCGTGGCAAAAAGTTATGAGCTCGGAAGTCCAAAATAAATATCTAACTTCAAAAAGCAATAAATGCAGATAAACAGAAAAATACTGTAAAATAAACTGCACTACAGGAAAGTACTCGGAACCAATTTTCTAGCGATATCTCATTTGCCCAATTTCGATAGCGTATGCCCAAGTTATGACCAAAAGAAAAAAATTGCTCTTTTAGGAAAAATTAGGGCTAGGAGGGGCAAAGAGGGGCCGTACGGCCGGGTGACGTCATGCTGATGTCAGCAATTCCCAGCAAAAAATTTGACTATCGTCTGGCCGTTGGGGCAAAAAATTTCCCCCCCTTGCCAGAAAAATTTTTCGGTGGCCAAAAAAATTTGCATGTGTCAGAATATTCCAGAAAGTATGGCCGAAATCACCAGGGAATATTCTCTAGCTGGTGGATCTGGGTGTGGGCCCTTGGTCTTCAATATGACCACCGGCAAAGCAAGGAAGCTGAGTTGGGTGGCTAGGTGGAGCATCGAGCTCCTAGTCCTCCAAAGGACCTGCGCGGGGGCAGGAGTCAGCAAGGGGTTGGGCGCATAGCACCCGGTCCTCGATATGACCGCTGCAGACAGATCTGAAGCCCACGGGGGCTGGCGGAGGGGCCTGATGGCGGACTGGTGGTGGAGGCTGCTGGCGGCAGTGGATGGGTGGCCACTGGGTGGTGGAATCCTTGTGTACTGGAGGCATCAGCACAAAAATCAAGAAAGCTCAGTTTTTTAAAAAAAAATGATTTTCGTGCATCGAAAGGTGTACTGGGGAGGCCGTATGAGCCCCCATGCAAAAAAAAATTGCCTTCCAGATCAATTGCTCATAAATCAACGAAATGAATGTCATTCTTAAGGTTTTTGGCCACTGCGAACCCGATGGTGACCTCTGTTTCTGCTCAAAATGCTCCGAAAAATTGGCTACCCCCAGAACTTGCAAAAAGGATGCTTGTGGAAACCCTTGCATTAAAAACTCACTGAAAGGCCATATCTTCATATTACGAACAGGTAGCTGTAGGTCTGGAGCTCTGATACCATGTTAGAAACCAAGATCACCTGCATGCAATCACCTGTCACATGCAAAAGACATGCAAAACCAAAGAAGATGTTTTGTAAACCTCAAAATAAAAATGCATTATTGAGAATCAATTATTACAAAGAGATCAATCCTTATGAAGGAGATCAAGAAACCCTAAATTAAATCCTAGTGTGCACACTTAATAATTAATCAATTATTAATGTGCCTAAGTTTAGCTTAAGTAACTAAAGGAATAAGTGACTTAATTAATTAACCCATATGATATAATTAATTAAGTGGAATAACTTATTACTCTAACACCCCTCCCCTCAATTTGGTATGTTTTGTGATTTCCTTGAGAACCTTTTATGAATTAGATAGTAAGAATGTAATGAAATTGGAAAACATTGGGCATTAAGAAACTTGCAACCCACACAATGTCGTAAAACCCTCTAGACGTAACAACCCAATTAGTTAGTCACAAAAAATGAGTTGACACCGTTGTTATCTCCTTGCCTCCCTTGTCATGATGTTTCCTCCCATCTATTGGTTTTGTCCCTTTTATCATCTGTCTTGGCAAACCTCGCACTATGTCATCCCATCATGTTATGTATGTTTCTATTTATATTTTAATGTATGTTTTTATACATTTTTGTATGTACATAGTTGTGTTTTTCCAGGAGATTAGCTATGTCCATAAAGGGTTTTACAACATTGTGTGGGTTCGAGGTTTCATAAATCATGCACTCACCTCCCACTGTGTTTTCAAACCTGCAATCATACAGAGTTTTAATGGTTGTTGGAAAACACTTGGTGTTTATAAATGGCACCTTTCATTACATTCCTACTGTCCAATTAACAAAATATTTTCAATACATTCCTCCTCGTGCTCTCCACCATGTAGCTTTGAACAAACATAATGAAATAAATGGCAAACAACATTGTATTTTCCAACCTGCAATTATATTCTCCATCTATTTTTAAATCATATAAAGAAATTGAAATGCAATTTTTAGCATAAGCAAGAGTTGCTATAAATTGTGAAGGTGAATGAACTTCACTACATTCTTACTATATACAAACTTAAAGGTTTTCATTAGAAGCATACTGTCTCTATATAATTGCATGTTGGAAAACACTATGTGTTATGAAACCTGCAACCCAAATATTGTTCTGAGCTTTGAGAGTGTCTTTTTATTAGAGAATGCAGATGTTTTGTCTTTAATAAGTTGTTTACAAAATTTGTCTACCTTTTCACATAGGACTCTCATGTCTCCACCCAACTGATTCTCTTTTTTGCACTAACATCTCATATTTCCTTCTTTTCATGTTATGTATGTTTCTATATATGTTTTTATGCATTTTTGTATGTACATAGGTGCATTTTGTCAGGATATTAGCTGCTATTTTTTGGTCAATTAAAATGATCACCAAGGTTTTTGTTGAATTGTTAACCTTTATTCTTACATAACTAATGCACGTCATGATTAGCAACCAATGTGTCTTGCAATAATCTATATTTTTTCAGTTGTCTATACAAGTAATGGTTTAGTTTACAATATCATTGAACAATGGTTATGATACTGATACATCATTTAGGTTTTCATTGAGAGACACAAGATATTATATCGAAGAAAAATGGACCTTTCCCATTTTCATAGTCTTTTAGGCCTTGTTTCATAGTGTTGGAGCTATGTTTCTTTAATTTTATGATGTATCTTGGCTTGAACATGCTTATTTTGGTGCTAAAACTCAAAGAACGATGTCTTGTAAAAGTGTTGTGAAGTGTTGTAAGACATTTCTACATTCTTCTAGACTCTATTTAATACATTTCACCTAAAAAACACCTTTTCATACATCGACAATTCCTATTTTGAAGTGTTGCAAAGTCTTGTAACTAGATTTCACACTTTTCTAGGCTTATTTTCCCTATTTACACCCTTCTCATGCTTTATTTTGTCTTTTTATGCCCTCATATGCTTATATTAAGTGCATTTTTGGGTCTTATCCTGACAAACAGCATTAAATATGACATTTTCCCTGACACTTGGTTTTGGGTCCCAAGTAGCGGAGTCCATCTTGGGCCCAAATTCAAAATATTTCAAATTTCTTTTGGGATTTTACTAAAAATTCACTTCATGTTGACCTGTGATGAGGTATGAATAGATACTAAGGCATAAGATTTGTATAAATAGGCATTTTTCACCTTATTTTACATATTCTGATTCAAGTGATCTCTCCACATACAAGCATTCAAGTAATCAAGCATTTTACATCTTCAATTCAAGCACTTTCAAGCACTTTGGAGTAGCCTTTTGACATCACTTCAAATTTGCATATTTAAGGATGTGGTAAGTTTGCAATACTTCCATTTTATTCATTTATCATTCCTATTGCATGTCATTCATTTCAATTGGGTTTAATTACTAAAGCGAGGTTTGACCAAGACAAACCCCTATTCACTAATCCCCCAACATTTTCCCCCTTTGCATGTGTTTTTGCAGCCTTTGTTTTGAGGATTTAATAGGTTTAAAGGTGTTGAAAAGTGGATTCCAAGTCAACTAGGCTCTTTAAATCAATTCATCATCCACTCAAGCTATTTGAGTGACTTTCAGCCCGTTTTCTGCAAAATTGACCCCAACAACCTGATATTCAGTTATTTTCAGATCTGGAGTAGCAGTGTTGACCTTTGACTTTTCATAAATCTTGGGGAGGACCGATTCACCACCCTTGGTGAATGAGTCTCACTTAAAATATGGAAATCTGCATTTTGTCAAAAATCAACTCTCGGCTGTCAAAAATCAGTTCTCGACACTTTTTCACCAGTCGGAGGATTGATTCGCCACCCTTGGTGAATGAGTCCCACTGTGAAAAATTAGAAAATTTGATCAGCATTCCAAAAATTCTAGAAAGCTCATACATCACCCAGGTGCACTCAGATTTTACCCTGTACTTTATGTTTTGCATATTTCTTTCTATCTCTTCATATTTCATAGTTTCTGCATATCACACTGTGTTTTCAAACAAGGCATAAATCTTAGTTTTGCATGCATTTTAGATCATCTTAATTAGTTAATTGAATTTAGTTTAGTTATTTTACATCATATCACATCATACATGTCCTTATTTGAATGAACATCTACCATTTTAGGATCTAAATCTCTCTTTCTAGGTGAAAAACTTAGGAAGAGAGCAAGCATTTCGAGTCCTAAAATCTATGTTATAGATATAAAAAAAAAATTTATAGTGGTATGTGGTATCCTTCTTGTTTGTCTTCTCTTCCCTTATTGATTATGTTATAATTTATGGCCTCTGCTATATGCCAAGAGAGATGAGTTTTTCATATATCCAAATGAATGTTCAATGCTTCACAGTTCCAATAGAATAGAAAAATGGTAGATATAATTGTTGATAAATATTAGTAGTGTTAGTGATAGGTTAAATTGGAAATTAAATTCCCATTACACAATTTAATATGTTTTTTTATTATCTATACAAACTGGCATGTTGTAGAAACCACAACATATAATGGACTATATTGGTGAAATTTGGAATAAAATAAATTCTTTGTAGCACCAGATGTCTTTAATTTTCTAATTTAATCTATCACTAACACTTGTCTTCCTTCTAGGTGGTTGATATATTTGAGGAAACAAAATGGAATAAAATAAGGGTAGGTGGATTGAGAAGGACCCTTTAGGAGACATGAAGCTTCTACACTAAATATGAGTGATTCTAGTTGTCATAGCTTGAATTGCAAGTGTACTCGATAGTTAAATTTCCAAAATTTATTTTGCATTTAGAATTTCTAATTTATTTATAGATGAGATGCTTACTATCATGAATGCAAACAATTTCCAGTTTAATTTAAATAAAATAAATGTTACATTATTGTGTGCCTATTATATTCCAAAATTTTGCATGAAGGATGTTTCCTTCTTGAAATGTGAGTGTTACATGGGAAATGCTCAAAAAAAAAATGAACAATGATACTGCATCCTTTTAATTATCCTCCTCATAAATGATTTGTGTTAATTTTAGGATGATTTCTCCAACACTACATCTATATGATTTGTCTCCCAAAATAGAATAGGAACCTTTGGATCCTTGGTAATTAGATCAAATATATTTACAAAAGAACATAATATATATCATTTTACATTAATAGTGTTTCTCCATTTAAATTATGTACCTTTGTTCAGTTGTGAAGCATCTTTACATAGTTGGGTTTCATAAGGTTGTGATTAAGGAACATTGTTATTGAAATTGTTTTTACTCGGTATAATATACTATACAAAATGCCAAGGCGAGACCATTATAACACACAAATGGCAATTAGGCTTCCCAAATGTTCTGTATTGGAATTGTTCAATAAAAACAATGCAAAATTTTTGTAAACACAATGTGTTTTGCAATGTACAAGCCTCTTTACAAGTACGAGTATTCCTTGTTCCCCATTTTGGATCTTTAGAATATTAGTATAGGTTTTTTAATATTTATTTTTCCTACACATTATTAAGCATACTTAGAATATATGGGACATGGTTTATGTGAGGACATGTGGCGAAATCCATCAATTACATGTATCGCTCTCTCCCACACTTGGGTGGTTGAGTCTCACACCCTCTTTTGGCCTTTTATGCCACATCACAAAACCACTATCATATCTCTTTCTAAATAGGTTATGCCACCTATTTGGAATTTTCCAAGTAGGTATAACTCCCACCTAATTTGGTTATTTGGGAGTTATTACCCCTCTTGGAATAATATGCCCATATTATGCTATATATTTAGCACTCACCTCTCCCTTCTAATTAGTTCAAATGAGTTCATATCAACTCAGTCAATTTAAGGGAGTGTTGATGCATATTATATCATCTAGAGTGTGATAATATCATTATTCAATTATTGCACCATATTCTAGCATTTTATCCTATTGTTACTCTCATGTAGAAGGCTTGTCTTGGTTTTACAAGTGATCATGGATGCTTGAGTTCATCAACAACTCCTACATGGTATCAAAGCTTTCAAATCTGCAAGCCCCTTCTCAATTTGTGAGGAATTCAGCATTGAGCTTTTGTTGGGTGCATTTTCACTAAAAATGGGTGTGGCCATTGAGTCCAGAAGGTTGCGCAGATGAATTTTGATATAAAATACTCTATATTTTGAATCCTGGAAAACTTTCACCAATTTTTGAGGGCTTGAGAAATCTTGTAGAATATTCCATATGGATAGTACGTTCTCCACCTGCACCGTACGGTACAATTTAAAAAAAAAATCAATTATCTTTTTTAAAAAACCAATATAAAATTCAAAACTTTGCGCCCATATGCACCTCAGCCTCTAGATTGTACAACTCCTACAACCTCGTTTTCTGTGTGTTTTTGGGTGACTTGCCACATTTGGTGGTATATTTAGCAGTTTCGCCTTTTTGAAAAAGGTTCTAAAATTAGCAAGAGGTTTGCTATTTTTGGCTGACATCTAAACTGTCTAGAGAACTTCTATAGTTGGTGGAGCACCAAATTTAGCAGCAATTTTCCAAATTTGGCAGAATTATTTTTTTGCAAATTGGGCACCCCTCTCCATTGGAGTTTTTCATTTTGCACCCAATCTTCAGAGGCCTTTAACTCAATCATCTGGGCTCCATTTTGTGAGAAATTTTTTTTATTTAGGGTAGAATTCCATAGGCTTCACAATAATGTCATCCGTTTTTGTTCAAGTGATTTGGATTGTCCAAAAAATTAGTTTTCTCAGAAGATCTGAAGGACAGTTCTTATTTTTGGAACTTCAAACAGTTGTAACTTTTACATACAACCTTAGATCGAAGTGATTCTTTTTTTGAAAGTTTATATTTTTCCAAGCACTACATATTGGTGCTATTTTTAGGTTCTAATTTTGAGATTATTTTGTACTTTAAGAATTTGGGTCCAATTTTGGACATTGTAAAACTCTAGTAACAAATCTAGAGTTGTAAACACACTAATTATAAAGTGCCAACATCATATTTTTTTGGGGGGGTCATTGATTGAGTGAATTTTTGGGGGGTGATCTTGTGTGTTTTTTATTTCCTTCATTTCTTTTGTTGTGTGTTAGTACAATGGTGGAAACTCAAATTGAACTCCTAACTCCATATAGTTATGAATCATAGAAAAAATTAGTATGGAATTATCTAAGGGAAAAAGGTTGCACAAGCTATGTAAAAGAATCTATTCCTGAACCTACTGATGTTGATGCTAAGGAAAAATGGGAGATCAATCATGAGAGAGCTCTTGGTTACATTTGTTCACTAGTCTCTTTTGATTTACAATTTCATCACATGAATCATGCAAGACACCTAAGGAGGCTTGGGAGACTCTTGAAAATTTGTATGGTAATATTGATAAGATTAGGGGTTATAAAATTGTTGATGATTTGATGAATCTTGATCCAAAAATTTTTGACCACATCCAAGACTATATCTCCAAGATTAAGCAACTAAGAACATAGTTAAAGGATTACAAGATTACTAAGGAGGATTTACAGTTGATTCTCAATGTGTTATCCAAGCTTGGTCCTAAGTTTTCAGTGTTTGTTTTTGGCTTTCATACCAATAGGATTTCCATTGGAACTGCATGTGTTGTGCCTACATTTGATGCATTTTAAGATCTTCTAATCCAAGAGGAAGTGAAGCTTATTGAAATGGGTCTCATCAAGATTTCCAAGTCACAAGTATTGGTGGCTAGTGAGCCTAAGATACATAAATAATTATGGAATCCTGATTAGAAACAAAAGAAGAAAAATAACAAGCCACAAAAATAATTTGAATCCTCTTCCTCAAAAGGGGAAACATCTAAAAAGGAGAAGCCCACATGTGCATATTTGTTAGTAAATAGATTTGTCCTTCAAAAGTGAATGTAGAAAATGACTCAAGATGCCCAAAAGGAAGAACAAACAGCACTAAAATTTTAGTCACTTGCAATGGTGTTTGCAAGTGCTCTCTACTTATTTTACAAGGTGTGGCTACCTTTGAATGGTTTGCAATGAATTAGGAAATGAGGTATGCTTTTGACCAGAAAGCAAAAAATGAAAAACCACCATCTACCCATAACCATGAAATAGATGTGAAAGACAAATTCAAAATGGAGTGAATGCAGACAACTGACACATAGTTCATTTATCCCACACCCACAAACAATACCTAGAAAACAAATAAGCAACAAACTTCTTTCCAACATATGAATTAATTTTTGAAATCAAATTTTCCAAAATGAATCCATACACAGTTTGACATAATAGAATGAACACTGAAGAGTGATTACAAAGATACAAAGTTCTTTTGCAATTAAAGAAAAACGTTAACCAATACACAGATCAAAAAACAAAATTCCTTTATTTTCTCCAGTGCCAAAATGAGAGTACATAGAATCCACACTCCTGTACAACAAAACTGTGAAAAGAAAAATTGAACTACCCTTCCCTTCCCTCGAATAGAAAAAAAAGATCCCCCTTACATATTTATAGGTCTTCTTTTAAAGACTCATTAGTTTTTAGAACCGTTTCTTAGGAAGTAATATCTCTCCATCTTCCCAAAAACATGATGTTTCGATTGGGAATTACTTATGGGTGAAAATAATACCACTTTTTCAAATACTTCTTATGTGTCAAGGTCACTATGGTACACCAGTTCCATATTATGTGTGTTTAGAAAATACATCAATATCCCATGAATACAAGGCCTTTTGAAACT
Organism: Sequoia sempervirens; assembly: GCA_007258455.2. NCBI lineage: Eukaryota > Viridiplantae > Streptophyta > Pinopsida > Cupressales > Cupressaceae > Sequoia > Sequoia sempervirens. The sequence continues at coordinate 195,862,015 of VDFB02000008.1, read as the reverse complement.
CTTTGAAGTCCAACTTACTATTGGATAAATTGTACTTTAAATAGGAACTATTACTATGAGGGTTCTGAGATACATAAATCTGCATTAGCCATGGTGGAATCATTGACAGACTTAAAAATTAAATCTATAGATTGTGACTTCTCACTTTTTGAAACATCACACCCTCAGTCACTGTGAATTTTTCCAAATATAACCTATCTTCAAACATTAGTTGGCATAGACTTGTTACATGTATACTTCCCAAATTGGTCTTGTTTTTCTAACCCACCATTCAAATCAGCAGACATATGGAAAGTAGAATGCTCCTGCTTGAGAATTTCATTATCTTTAGCTTCAGTAGGACCAAGAGGTTGCTTAGAAGGATGATCTAAAGGAAACTACATCTGATAACCTCTAGAACATTTCTTTTGTGACCATTGATAAGAGTATAATACACTAGCACATTTGGAGCAATATTTATGCTCACCATTTCCTTAAAAATGTCTTTTCACTTGTCTTATCTGCTACTTTTTACAGAGTCCAATGATAATTACATGATAAGAAAATTCACAAGGCTTGCAATCCAATTTATTCATTCTAGATAACAACACAATTGTAGCATCTAGTTTCCCTTCTTTGGAGAAGGCTCGAATAATTTTATTGAGCTAGACAAACCAAGACTCATGTCCTTTGACATCAGTTTAGAGAAAACTTCTCGAGCCCTATCAGTTTGTCTAAACATAACCAAATCTTCAAGAAAGAAAATGCAGGACTCTACTTTTAAGCATGCCATACAACTATGAATAGTAACCGAAGGAGAAGTGATTTCCTTTAAACTTCCTTAGCTTTCAGCTTCTTCATCCTTATTTGAAGTCCCTACTATAGCATAAGCTTTAGATTGAAGGCATTTTTTAGAGTTCATGACATTGGTAGTGCAAAATCCAAAATCCACAAGTGTTATAGTCTGAGCACAACACAATTGTTTTCCTTCTTCAACCAACTCATCAAATCCCTATTTTGACCTTTCGTTCCCCAAACTCCCATCATCCTAAAGAGAATTTGTAGCAGATACAACAATAAGACGATCTGGCATCGATGGTTTTAGTACAGCTAGAATAGACCCTGCAAACTTAAATCTAATTTCATATTCACTCAAAGTAATAAGATCAAAAAGACTCACTGGTACATTTTGACCAATTTTTCGATGACGGCCCATGTTGGAATTTCAACGGCTGTTCGTCGCTATAATTTCCTTAGAATTTCAACGACATTTGAAACGTTGAAATTCTGGCCCGGCATCCAGCATCGTCGAAAAAATTGGTCAAAATGTACCAATGACTATTTGTTAGATGGGATCTTCAGAAGCTAAATCATTGGAGTTCTTTAGATACAAAAATAGCATTTTTGTAGCATAAGCACCAGAGCTCTTTACACAAATCAAGATGTATTTCCAATCATTCCCCATGCATTTTTTATCCCCGAATAATTTAACCTTGTATCAGTAATATTTGCTCCTCTAAGATACAATGAACTCGGTTTTTGAAGGCTCAAAATAGTCCTCATGCCATTTGTAAAGTCTACAACTTGAGTGACTGCTTACTCCATTGCTAGAGCTACGGTAGATAGATTCTTCAGGAACTCTTCTAGAGTCGATTGGGTGTATGCTAACAATGGTTATGGAACTTCTCTTTTGCACCCACCAATTGCATTTCGCCTAAAAGTCTCCAAAATTATTTCAATGAATCTATTGTGTATCATTGCATCGTGCTACAGAGAGAGAGGCGATGTCGGGAAGTCAGGAATTCCCATAACTTATAACCATAATTCGGGCTCTCTTGGAGTTATGTAACTTGAAAAAGGCCCGACAAGACTTGCTGCTTGCCTTTAGGAATATTAATGAATTGAGTGGAGCAACCAAATACCAATCATAAAATGAACTTTTGCTAATACATTTTTGGCATATCCTTTGTTCACATTTCCAAAACCATGTATTGGTTCTTGAGTTGCATTTAAAGTAATATCGGTAGTTGCAATGGTTACATAACCATCTTCAAGGTCGACGGTGCTTTGTTATGTATTCACTCGAATGGTGTCACCAGATCGAGTAATTTAATAACTTTATAACCTTGAGTCAGGGATATTTGAGGTTTGGAAACTTGTAAAAGGCCTCACTGTAAAGAAAATTTGGGCAATATTTGGAACTCAAAAACTTAATTAAATATCCCATAATATAAAAGGGGGGGCACTGCTTATAAAGTCCACAAATTTCACCTAAATACTTGACTTTTAATAAATTCATTTATCCTTAAAAACACATAACTTCATAATTTTCTTCACCTTTATAAACTTTGAAAAAATGCTCCATCAAAATCTATCACGTGAATAAAACTGAAAACTTCATAGCTCTCACATAGTGACTTTTTTCTTCACGAAATTCAACAAGCAAAAGGATTGGGTTCTTCTGAGCAAAACCCAAAAATATTTTAAACTCCATCAACCCCAATACCAAAATTTGACCTTGTTTACAAGTTACAGCCAAGCAAATGTGAAGATTAAAATTTCACAGACAGTGAAGCACTTGGGCATGAAAACTGGTCAAATCTAAGGATTCATCATCTTATTCTAAACCAAAGACAGAGAAACAAAAGGGGAAAGCACTTGTTGCAATTGTAGATTCTGAATCGGGGAGATGGATCCTTGATTTTGGAGCTTCACATCATATGGATTCATCACAAAGTATGTTCTCTTCATTTGAAACTTGTTTGTCAACAAACATCCTGATGGCTAACAACACATATATGCATGTTTGTGGGAAATGATCTATTTACATATACTAAGGATCATTCAATGATGTCCTTTGTGTTCCTTCATTGTCAACAAATATCCTTTCTATCTATCAAATCACACATGGTGGGGAAGGAAAGAGTGTTGAGTTCACACCAAATTCTATGATTATTCAAGATTTGCATAATAGAGATATTGTTCCAGTTCGAGAGGCAGATCATCAATCTCGAATATACTCTTAAATTTTTCCTCCAATGTTCCTTCGGCTAATGTACACACTCAGGCATCTAGTGTGAACATTGTTGAGGAGATTCAGTATGGTCAAGTGAGTCTTAGTATTATTTCAACTGAGGTTCAAGAGACATGTGTTGATACTCCATCTCCTACATCACTTATTCCTGATGATACACACTTATTACTACATCCATGGCTTCTATTGAATCAATGAAGCAATAAATTCATTGTCTTCTAGACACAGCTACTTGGGATGAGTACTTGACAAACATTACAGGTTTGTTTTGTGAGTCCTATCTTGCAAACTTGGAGGACATAATTGAGTGCATACATCTTCTCTTTGATGAAGTTTCTTCGTGTTCTTTAGATGTTGAGGGGGAACCTTTTGACCCTCTTGTTATTTACCCACATGATCATTCCTCACAGTTTGACATGACTATGGCTACTATTGAGCAACATTTGGAGGAGAAACCTTTGTCTTCAGAGAAGATATGTTTTTCTTCAGGTTTTGTTCTACATCCATGTCCACTAGGTTCTGGATTGTCATCTTGTGCAATGTGGCCTAGAACACCTGATTTGAAGGTGACAACTTTCAACATCGACATGGGGACACCTGATCAGAGTTCAAAGACATCATACATTTTCATCATTCTTCCTAAATATTCCTTTCAAGAATGGGAAGATATTCTGCATACATCCTTGGTTTTCTTTCTTCCTAAGGGGAGGAATATTTTTTTACGATCTTGGATCATCTTCACCTTCTTATGATGAGCATTCACCAACAATGCAGGAGATTCTACATTGGGGGACTGTATGATATCTCTTCTTCTTCTCTCTTGGGGAGGAGTTTTTTTCCTATGGGTTTTCTCTTTCTCATCTTTTGAGAGGTTTCATCATTGTATATGGGTACCTAACATGGCCTTATAGTCGGGACCCATCTTTGTATTATTTCATCCTTTCACCCACCTAAGCTATGCTTAAGGGGGGTTGTTAGTGTAGGTTTTTTAATATTTATTTTTCCTACACATTATTAAGCATACTTAGGTTATATGAGACATGGTTTATGTGAGGACATGTGGCATAATCCATCAATTACATGTGTCGCTCTCACCCACACTTGGGTAGTTGAGTCTCACACCCTCTTTTTTTCTTTTATATGCCACCTCACAAAACCACTATCATGTCTCTTTCTAAGCAGGTTATGCCACATATTTGGCATTTTCCAAGTAGTTATAACTCCCACCTAATTTGGTTATTTAGGAGTTATTACCCCTGTTAGAATTATATATCCATATTATGTTATATATTCAACACTCACCTCTCCCTCCTAGTTAGTTCAAATGAGTTCATATCAACTCAGTCAGTTTAAGGAAGTGTTGATGCACATTGTATCATCTAGAGTGTGATAATATCATTATTCAATTATTGCACCCTATTCTAGTATTTTATCCTCTTGTTGATCTCATGTATAAGGCTTATCTTGGTTTTGCAGGTGATCCTAGGTGCTCGAGTTCATCAATAGATATTACATAGAAACACAATGTGTTGTCAATTGTATAGACTCTTATGCCATGCTCTCCCTACACTGTGAAGTGTGTACTATGAAGTACACTATGTATTGACAGTTAATAGAGTTTTCCTTTAATGATAAATGTGCTCTTTGACAAAATATAACCCCATCTATATTTTTGTATTTCTTCATTTCACAAAAAAATTTGGGTATGAGTAAAGGCAGGCTTCAAAACACATTGTGTTTTTATGCTCTCCCTGTCGGACATAGCTAATCTCCTGAAAAAAACACCACGCATAAGCATGTAACATACAAAAAACACATAAAACCATACATAGAAACATACATAACATGATGGGACGGTGTAGTATGGGGCCCACCAAACAGGGGATAAAAGTGACGAAACTAGTAGACAGGAGCAAATGTTACGATGATGGAAGGGAGCCCCTAATAGTGTCGGCAGGTTAGTTTTCCCGTCACTATGAATAATGTCGATGTTTTCTTCCTTGCACAAGAAGCTATTTGATCACCATAGGTGGGAAGGGGAGCTAACGTGATTAAGACATGTGTTTTAAATTGTAACAAGTATTGTTATTGGAAAACACTCTATGTTGTGGGTTTTCTCATTCTGCAGGATGAAAGCGAAAAGTTGGAGAGAAGGGGTGGATTTACAAGTGGGGGAGACAAAAAACCAATGGAATTGAGGTGAGGGGTTTGTAACCAATTCGATTGTTGCTTCTAAATATTTTTAAAACATTATGTGGGTTACAGATTTTGAAAAACTAGTGTTTTGCAACCTAGAATTTTATAGAATAGTATCAATGTCTTGAAAATATTTTGTTATTTAGACCATAGGAATGCAATGAAAGGCACCAAATATTTTGTAAACAACCAATGTTTTCCAAAAACCATTAACACTCTGTATGATTGTAGGTTGGAAAACATAGTGGGAGGTGAGTGCATGATTTATGAAACCTCCAACCCACACAATGTTGTAAAACCCTCTATGGACGTAGCTAATCTCCCAACAAAACACACCTATGTACATGCAAAAATGCATAAAAACATACATAAAATTTCATACATAGAAACATACATAACATGATGGGATGGTGTAGTGGTGCATTTTTTCCAATGCGTGGGATTGGGGATGGGGTGTTATGTTATAATGTTACATACATAGGTGTTTTTTATCGGGAGATTGGCTTCTCCCTCACGCAGCTAATCTTCCAAAAAAATGCACCTATGTACATACAAAAACACATAAAAACATATATAGAAACATACATAACATGATGGGAAGGCATAGTACAAGGCCTGCCAAGATGGATGATAGAAGTGACAAAATTGATAGACGGGAGGAAACGTCACAATGAGGGAAGCAAGGACATAACCACGGCGTCATCTTGTTTTTTCCAACTAACTAATTGGGTTGTTACATCTGGAGGTTTTTACAACACTATGTGGGTTACAGGTTTCATAACACCCAATTTTTTTCTAATTTCATTACATTCTTACTATATAATTCACAAAAGGTTATCAAGGTAATCATAAAGCATACCAAATTGAGGTGAGGGGTGAGTAACCAATTAGGTTGTTACTTGTAAAGAGTTTTAAAACATTACATGTGGGTTGTAGATTTCTTAAAACCAGTGCTTTGCAATGTGGAATTTTACAAAACAGTATGAATGCCTTGAAAAGTTTTTGTTAAGTAGATAGTAGGAATGTAATGAAAGGCACCATTTTATAAACACTCAGTGTTTTCCAACAACCATTAACACTATGTATGATTGTAGGTTGGAAAACACAGTGGGAGGTGAGTGCATGATTTATGAAACCTCTAACCCACACAATGTTGTAAAACCCTCTACACACTGAAGCCAAATGAAATCCCTCATTTTTCCCACCACTTCGAATTCGTCGATGTGGTGGCTTGTGCAAGAGTCTATCTGTGCACTATAGGCGGGAAGGCTGATGTGACTGAGACGTGTTTGAAATTGTAATAAGTATTTTCATTGGAAAACACTTTGTGTTGTGAGTTCTTTCATTTTGCACATTGAAAGTTGAAGGTTTGAGAGCATGGGGTGAAGTTACAGGTCATGGATATATAAGACTATCCAAATTCACCTGATGGGTGAGGAACCAATTGGGTTGTTACTTGTAAAGGGTTTTAAAATATTATTTGGGTTGAAAGTTTCTTAACACCTAGTGTTTTCAAACATAGAATTACCACATAGATAGTATGAATGTAATTGAAATGTTTTGGTTACTTACACAGTAAGAACCCAATTCGTTGGTTACACTTTAGGTGATTTCAAATACTTTTATGTATCCTCGGCTACCGAAAATATATTGACAGTATGAATGTATCAAAAGTTTTTTTATTTAAAAAAAAAGAATGTAATGAAAGGCACCTTAAAAATTTATTACAAATCTTAGGTAGACTAAAAATTGTGTTTCAAATTCCTCTTATGATTGAAAAAATTTATGCTTTCTTAAAGTAAAAAATGCAAACATTTTTGGAAATTTAACTATTTCTAACACTTGCAACTTTTTTGTATATTACATCCAACCATGGATGCATCATTTGGTTGTGTGTATATTATGTGCATTCAATTTATGTTATTATCAAATATATCGGTAGGAAATGCCACCTGAAGTCTTATTGTTTATGGTAGCTTGCTTATAAATGAAAGAAAAAGGTTGAAATTTAAATCATTTGAGCTCAATTTTTTTTAATATAGCAGTCAATGGTATTAAATAGACTAATTGCATACATGGTATTCAATAGAGTATAGCAATAAATGTTGTGTATGTATATATGTGGGCAACTATTTTTCTCATCATGGATACTTTCAAATAAATAATGGTGTTAAATGCTATTTGTAATAGTAAAGATGGCATTTCACTATTTTCATCTAATTGCAACAAAAGAAATTCTCACATTATTTGCAGTGTTGGAAAATGCATTGCCCCCTGTCAGTTATTTCCTTATGATGTGTTTTTGTTTCCTATGCACCAAGAATGTAATGAAGTCCAGCTTCAAATTTTGTTTCTTATGATTGAAAAAATATATGCTTGCTGATAACAAACGGTGCAATTAATTTTGGAACTTTAACTTTCTATAACACTTTCAACTTTTTTACATACTATAGCCAACCCTGGATGTGTACTTTAAAATGGAAAGTGTTTCATAAAGTGACAAATTTTGTTCAGGTGGTCGGCACACCTGACAGGGTGTGTAGTGGTGCATCTCCTTCGAGACGGTTGCGTTCAATAGACATGTGTGTAAGATCTGTTAATTACAAGATGCATTCAAATGTTTAATTTTAACCTTTGACAAACAGTTATGATGTTGACTAGAAAGTGGGAATGTTTTAACCAGGAGGCCAGAAAGGTTGTATAGACAAGGTCCCCTTGTTTTAGGAGAACACTGAATGTTGAGGAAGTGACATGTTTGGAAATTGATTGTGAACTTCCAATTACTCTTTCCTTCCAATGCATCAATCAAAATGCTTTAAAATTTCATTTAGAAAATTTCATTTCTATTACAAATATGTCAATTTTGACAGTATATCATTCCTTCAATTCAAGTCGAGAATCGGGCAAATGATCATGCTCATTCCATAGTCCATGATGAAGAGGAAGAGGCTACAGAGGGAAACCCTAAGGATGAGGAGGGTGTGAATGGAGCACGGGGTGATGTGGAGGATGGGAAGGTAGATATAATAACTCAATTAGTGCATTGTTTGATTGTGTGTATATAGGTTGTGCATTCAATTTATTTTAATATCAAATATACTAGTAGGAAATGCCACCTGAAGTCTTATTGTTTATGGTAGCTTGCTTATAATTGAAAGAAAAAAGTTGACATTTAAATTGCTTGAGCTCAACAATTTTTAATATAGCATTCAATGGTATTGAATAGACTAATAGCATGCATGGTATTCAATAGAGTATAGGAATAAATGTTATGTGTATGTATATATGTGGGAAACTATTTTTATCATCGTGGATACTTTCAAATGAATAATGGTGTTAAATTCTATTTTTCACAGTAAAAATGGCATTTGACTATCTTCATCTGATTGCAACAACAAAAATGCTCACATTATTTGCAGTGTTGGAAAACAAATTGTTCCCTATTTGTTATTTCCTTGTGAAAAGTTTTTCTTTCCTACACACCAAGAATATAATGAGGTCCACCTTCAAATTTTGGAATAACTCTTTGGTAGGGTAAAAATGGCATTTCACTATCTTCATTTGATTGCAACAAAAAAAATGCTCACATTATTTGTAGTGTTGGAAAACACACTGTCCCCTATTAGTTATTTCCTTCTAAAAAGTTTTTTTTCCTATGCACCAAGAATGTAATGAATTCCACCTTCAAATTTTGGAACAACTCTTTGGTATAGTAAAAATGGAATTTCACTATCGTCATCTGATTGCAACAAAAAAAATGTTCACATTATTTGCAGTGTTGGAAAACACATTGTCCCTAACTCCTTCAAAGGAAGAAAGTGGAAGAAAGGGTAATTTTGAAATTTGCTTTTGAACGTGTATTTTCATATTTTGAATTAATTGGTTGCATGCATTTGAATTTTATATGACATTAACATTCTTGCCATTATAGGGAAAGAATGAACAAGGAAGTGGCAGGTGTGAGCAAGCTAGTGTCCATTTGGAATAGGAAAATGTGCCTCGACTAGGTAGTAAAGATCTAATTCTCTTTTTTTGCACTTAGATTTGATTTTACCTTTTCCTTATCATCTATTTCTAATACATCAATGTACTAGGATGAGGCACATTTTTCAGTCCAAGTTGGACACTAACCTACAAATTTCTCAATTTCTAGTAAAGAAGCACAAAAATCGAGCCTTGACCTTATTAGCAACGTTTCTTGGATAGAGTTTTTAATATCTTGAATACTTTTATGTGTCGTTGGAGTCAATTTTTGTTCAGATTTTAGAGTGTCTTTCTAATTAGACAATGCATATGTTTCTTTGGACAAGTTTGTTACAAAAGTTGTCTGTGTTTTCAAATAAGACTTTCATCTCTCCACCCAACTGATTCTCTTTTTCTACACTTAGATCTCATTTTTCCTTTTCCTTCTCATCTATTCCCAATTGTATTTGTCCTCCATAGGTACATATAAATGATTTTATTTTGTATATATCATAGTACCTTATATTTTTTTCCATCTATACGTTAATTGTTGAATGTAGTCATTTATATTGATGGGTTTTTTGCAGGTTGAAGGTGTTGAAAGTGTAATAGTCAAAGAAAAAAAAACTTTTTGGGACAAGAACATGTGCCTTGGCAGGACAGCAAAGAAGGGTGCCTAGGGAGGAGATTGTTTTCCTGGGAAAAAAATTTAAGAAATACGAATCTCTTCATCCTACTACATTGATGTAATAGGACGATAGGATTCCAATTTCTTAATTTTTGGCAAGGAAGCAAAAAAAATAGGCCTTGACCTTATTGGAGACATTACTTGGATAGAGTTTTCAATATCTTGAATACTTGTATGTGTCATTGCAGTTGCTTTCTACTTAGCTTTAAGAGTGTCTTTCTGATTAGACAATGCAAATGTTTCTTTGGAAAAATTTGTTACAAAAGTTTTCTGTGTTTTCATATAAGACTTTCATCTCTCCACCTAACTGATTCTCTTTCTCTGCACTTAGATCTAATTTTTCCTTTTCCTTATATCCATGCATTAATTGATGGATGTAGTCATTTATATTAATGGGTTTGTTATAGGTTGAAGGTGTTGAAAATGTAATGGTCAAAGAAGAGGATCATCAGAACCCTCTTGTTACATGTAAAACAATGAGGATCCATACAAGTGGAATCACCCCATCATCAATACCAAGGACCTAAAGAATCTTATGAGATTTTATCTAAGCGTCTCCTTAATTTCACATAAAAGGAAGTGTAGGAGAGGATAAGAGAGGCTAAGAATAGTCATTTTCCATTCGGTCTTTGATCATGTAATTATTGAATAATTATGGTGTGGAATTATATTATTTTGGTATGTTTGAAGGCTATGGTCTTCTACCAATAGTGTCATGGTGTGATCAAGTTGTTAAGTTGTATTGTTAATCTTTCCATCAAGGTTCAAATTCCATTGTGGTGTAATTTTTGATAATTTATATTGGGGATGAGGTCCCCCATTTGTGACCTCATGGTTCATAGATTTGGGTCAAAAGTGTTTATCCCTCTTAATTAAAAAAAGATAAGACTATGTTCTTGTAGATTTCATATGACACTTTTTGTTGCCATGTATAATTTCATTATAAACAATGTCAAATGCCATCAAATAATGTCAGGAAATGCCACCTCAATTTTTATTATTTATTTCAACTTACTTACGAATGTGACCACATGCAATGAGCACTTTATGTTTTTTAGACTATAACAAAACAATGTATTGAAGTTCACCATCATACTTTATAACAACCCTTAGTTTGAGTAAACAGTGTATTTCAATATCTTCATATATTTGGAACAAAAAATGCACAAAATAGTTGCAGGTTGGAAAACACAATGGGTTGTGACTCACTTCTCAATTCTTGTTCAATGAGCACTTTTTGTTTTGTAGACGATAATAAAACAATGTATTGAAGTTCACCTTCATATTTTATAACAACCCTTAGTTTGAGTAAACATTGTATTTCAATATCTTCATATGTTTGGAACAGAAAATGCACAAAATGTTACAAGTTGGAAAACATAGTGGGTTGTGACTCACTTCTCAATTCTTGTTCAATGAGCACTTTTTGTTATATAGACTATAACAATATATTGAATTTCACTTTCATATTTTATAACAACCCTTAGTTTGAGTAAACATTGTATTTGAATATTTTCATATGTTTGGAATAGAAAATGCACATAATAGTTGCAAGTTGGAAAACATAGTGGGTTGTGACTCACTTCTCAATTCTTGTTCAATGAGCACTTTCTATTTTGTAGACTGTAACAAAACAATGTATTGAAGTTCACCTTCATATTTTATAACAACCCTTAGTTTGAGTAAATATTTCATTTCAATATTTTCATATGATTGGAACAAAAAATGGACAAAATAGTTGTAAGTTGGAAAAAACACAGTGGATTGTGACTCACTTCTCAATTTTTGTTCAATGAGCACTTTATATTCTATAGACTGTAAAAAAGAAATGTATTGAAGTTCATCTTCATATTTTATAACGCTTAGTTTGAGTAAACATTTCATTTCAAATTTTACAGAAAATAAAATAAAAATAAAAATAAAAAAACATTGCATTTTAATATCTTCATATGTTTGGAACAAAAAATGCAAATAATAGTTGCAGGTTGGAAAACACAATGGGTAGTGACTTACTTCTCAATTCTTGTTCAATGAGCACTTTGTGTTCTGTAGACTGTAACAATGTATTGAATTTCACCTTCATATTTTGTAACAACCCTTTGTTTGAGTAAACATGGCATTTCAATATCTTCATATGATTGGAACAAAAAATGCACAAAATAGTTGCAGGTTGAAAAACATAGTGGGTTGTGACTCACTTCTCAATTCTTGTTCAATTAGCACTTTTTGTTGTGTAGACTATAACAATGTATTGAAGTTCACATTCATTTTTTATAAAAACCCTTAGTTTGAGTAAACATTGCATTTCAATATCTTCGCATGCTTGGAACAGAAAATGTACAAAATAGTTGTAGGTTGGAAAACATAGTGGGTTGTGAATCACTTCTCAATTCTTGTTCAATAAGTCATTTATGTTCTATAGACTGTAACAATTTATTGAAGTTCACCTTCATATTTTATGAAAACCTTAGTTTGAGTAAACATTGCATTTGAATATCTTCATATGTTTGGAATAGAAAATGCACATAATAGTTGCAGGTTGGAAAATGTAATGGGTTGTGACTACTCCTCAATTCTTGTTGAAAGCTCAAGGGTGTAGAGTTCGGGGTGGAGTTACAGTATGGGGGATAACATAAAATTAACTAGATGGAACTGAGGGTTGACTAACTAATTGGTTTGTTGCATGTAGAGAGTTATACAAGAGTATGTGGGTTGCAGGTTTTATAGCACGCAATGTTTTCCAATATCCAACTATACATAGAAAGTATGGTTGTAATGAAAATATTTTTTTATTTGGATATTAAGAATTTAATTGGAATCTTCAAAATTTATAACTCTTAGGTAGACTAAATTCTTGTTTCAATTTCATCATATAATGGTAAAAAAAGCATTCAATAATTGTAGGTTGGAAAACATAGTGTGGGATGTCAATAGATGATTTTATGAAACCTGCATAGATTCCAAACATCTCATTTATTCAATACAATAGAAGTTGACAAATTTCTCCCTTCTCCTAGTACAAGGGCAATGGTAGAAAATCTCAGCTACTGCTCTCTTATTCTTATGTAAAGTATTACCTTTCATATGTTAATTCCAACATTTTGCAAATATTAATATTTAAAATGAAATTGGATATGTGCAGGATCATGATGGGCCAAAAAATGGCAATATGATGGGTATTTGTACGGTATGTGGCTGATGACTTTTTTTTCCCCAAAATTAATGAAACAAAAAGGGTTTTTAAAGGAGATTCTCAGCTTTCTACCAATATAAATTATGCTTTACTTTGAATTTAATAAATAAGTATTATTCATTTTCTATTTGAATTACAACTAAAGACGATTGATAGGTTGATTGAAAAAATTCTATAGCTTTCAAATGGTATCATTTTTTGAGTCAAAACATGCATCACATTCTATGCTTTATACTATAGGATTAAAAAATTGAATTTCATGAAGTTTGACCAAGTTAAGGTGGTTAGACATCTGAGTTTTTATATTTTTTAAAATTTGTAATAAAAAATTATAATTAATTATTTATTTGGAAAAAATTACAAAAAAATATGCATCACATCAGGACATGAGTCCTCTACCTATATATAAAATAAATTATAAAAAATATTACCATTTTATTGTGGTTAGGAAGTGAATCACCTACTTATTTTTTCCTTGAAATTTAAGTACTAATGCATTGAAATTTTAAATTTTCACCAAATAGATTTTGTTTTTTAAAAATAAACCTAGTAGTTTAGAAACTACATTCAATTTTCTACAAATTCTATTCTTACATATTTTTGAAATAATATAGATAACTTATTCAAATTTTTACATCAAGTTGCCTAACTCTGATTTTTCTAAATTTTTTGCCACTTAAGGGCATGTTTTTTCCATGATGATCCTAGACATACCCAATTGTAATCTTAAATTGCATTTTGAAGGGAATCAAGTTGAGGAACACATGTATTGTGATGTTCATCTTTTGTTAACACTTTGAGCTTGCACATTTGTAGCCATTTTTTCACTCTAGCAACCAATTTAGTCAATGTATGGTGCTCATTTTTGTGATGTCTACTTTCAAAAAGAGAGATCATAGGAATTCAAGTCTAGGCGAGATTTGAAATGTGAAAGCCTCTTTTCCAATGGCAAGGTTCATGTTGCAATTTCTGCTTCAATTCTTGCTAGCATGTTTTCACGAATAACACATTGAGACTTTTCCTCAAAAAATGCATGAAGTTGCCTTAACAATTCACCTCCTTGTTTGTGACTTCCACCTGTAAGAAGACTACTTGGCTGAAAAATTTTCCCTTCAAGAGTTATAGTTGGAGATCGCATATCTCTATGACAAGGAATCTCCTTTGCAGCATCTGAATTGCTGCAAAAAAATACACTATGAAATACAAATTGCATAGCTGCTTCAATTTCATCTTTATATGCAACAAGAGATAGTGCCAACCTTGTGTTTCCATTGCTCACCAGTTTGACTATTGATTGTTGAGTTGTTGATGGCATGGTATGGGCTTGGATTTTGTTAAAAGGGATAATCATTACTCTTCTTTGTCGATGTCCTATTTTAAGTAGTAGATTTCCTATTTGTTTTGTATCCACTACCGTATTACATAAATTCCCTCCACCAACCTCCAATGCACCTATTGTTGTGGAATTTTTAACTTTTATAAGTTGTGCCATCTTTAACTTTTATAAGTTGTGCAATAGCACCTTTGACTTTTGAGCTATCAAAATGCTTTGTAGGACCATTACTGGTAAATTGAACATTTCATAATCGAGGCTCAAGGAGCTTGATATCATCCTTCAACTTGTGAACTATGTCAGATTTTTGGAAACACTCATTTTCTAATATCTCCATGCGCCCTTCTTCATGGGCAACATCTTCTGTTATTGTCTTTGTTTTCTTAACTTCCTATCTTTTAGATTGCAGCCCTCTCCAAACAACATTAAGCTCTTTTTCTTTTGACCATGGCAACTTCTTGTCTTTTAATTCCTTTTCTAATTGGTTGATTTTAGTATTTGATTGTTTTGCTCCACTTTCAATGCTTCCAACTATTGCTTGTGCATCTACAAATTGATTATCGATATATTTTTCCTCATCCTCACTACTCTTACCTCTTAACACACCCTGCTATTGCTTTGCGTGATCTTCTAACTTATTATTCATATTGTTTACTTCAATCTTTAGATAAGTTACTCCCTCATCAGCCCTTAGGACAGTAGCATCCCTTTCTTGGATAGAGTTTGGAATTTCTTTAATACTTTTATGTACCTTTGCAACTAGTTTTAGGTTAGTTTTTATAGTGTCTTTATCATTAGACTGTGTATCTATGTTTCTTTTGACAAGCTCATTACATAACATGTCTACCTTTTCAAATAAGACTTTCATGCCTCCACCCAAGTAATTCTCTTTTTTTGCACTTAGATCTGGTTTTTCCTTTTCCTTATCATCCATTTCCAATTGTATTTGTTCCATGGAATTGCTAACTTCAGGAATGATTGGCTTCATTTGTTCAACTCCACTTATAGCATCATCTCTCTCTTTCTTTCCTTTCACAAATTCATATGCAATACAAAACCTTTCGAGTTAATCCACTTCTACATTTATATTTTCCCATTGCACATACTACACATGCTCCTTCCTCAACTTCTCATGATCAGGAAGAATCTCTTCAGTCAATACATTATCTATCTCATTCACTTTGGCCATGTTCTTCCCAAATGTTTTTAGAGAAGATTCCTTTTTCATTACATACTTTCTAGTACGTCTTATTTTTTATTACTAGCATCTCATAGAATTCTCATAACAATTTTTTTTGGTTTTTGTCTGATTTGTTGCAAGCAAAAGGATTAAGCAGATCAGGAATGGCTGTGATTTTCATACTAGTTATGAGAAATAGAACTGAAAAGGGTTCTGTTAGATAACATGCTATGATTAACTATGCATTGTATGCCAAATTTTTCATAAGTGATTAAATGATGGTTATTTTTCTTTCTTTGATATAAGCAAATATTTATTGGATTTATTTGAATTACTAGAAGGATCTTATAATTTTGCAACGTACACGTTAGAAAATGTAGTGTGTTTTATGTACCATCTCAAGTGTGTTAAAAAACCATCGTGTGTATTCAAACTTGCAATTTTCCATACACATACACAGTATAGTGAAATTGATTCTAATTTACAATACATACCTACACATGTAAACGTATGAGTGTGTTATGAGAAAAAAGAGGTTGGAAAAACTGTTGTGTTAAAAAACATAGTGTTAACCTTTTCATAAAAGTGAAAAACACAAAAAATAGAGCACAAGTTGTTGATGTTCTAGGCACCTTGGGTCCTTTATCTTCAAAAAATTGAACAATAATATATTTTTAATGATGATCAAACCCTACAAAGATTTCATTAATTTAAAATAGTGAATTGCTATGAGAATTTTGTGACAATGAAAATAAAGATACCAGGACGCTTAAGTATAGCTGCAAGTATACTTATATTAAAAATATTCCAAAAAGTATCAAAAGAATCTTGGAGGGGACAACCTCCTCAATACCAAAATAGTAATAGAACATAAAATTACAAGTTGTTATATTTCTTTGAACATTAGTATAAGAAAACATCTGATGGATCCTAATCAAATTCTCTATTTTTATTTTTGGCTTCATTCAAACAGTGGGGGCATCCTAAGCCAATATTTTGAATAAGCATTTGATCTCTTATTAGCATTGGCATGAGGTGGTCTATCAATGTGCATAGGGCATGAAAAGTGGCTTGAATACATGATAAGTTTTGCAAATAACTTGTTAAAAGAAACATGAATTATGTAAGCGTAAATACACTCTCAAAGTTGGACAAAAAGTAGCTACAAAGGTACATAAAAGTATTCATGAAATTCAAAACTCTACCCAAGAAAGGGATGTTGTTTTCCTAAGGGCTGATGAGGGAGAAGCTTATGTAAAGCTTCAAGGAGCTTAGAATTAGAGGTTGGAAAACACTAGGTGTTACAAAAACTAGAAGGAAAAATAAAATTTTCATACCATCATACCCTTACCCATACCTGTATTTGAACCCGTACCCAAACTGGCAACTTAGCCCCCTAATCTCCAACACTTAGCTTTGAACGTACAGAAAGAGACAACCAAAAACCCACTGTGTTTTCCTACCTGCTATTATTTTGGGCAAGGGGAAAATAGAAATGGAAAACTAAAGGGAGTAGGTACTAGAATGTATGGAATGTGACGAGAAGCACCCCAAAGTGAATGAGACAGATAATGTATTAACTGAAAAGATTATTCATGTGCTTGAAAAGTCGAGGAAGGAGCAAGTGCATTATGTGCAATGGGAAAATGACCATGCAAAATTCGAGGCAGAGGTAGTAGAATATATGAAATGAAAAAAGAATTTCCTCTAAAAACACTTGACAAGAAGCAGACCAAAGTGAATAAGACAGATAATGTATTAACTAAACAAATTCTTCCTACTCTATTTTTTGTGTTTTACACTGTTATGAAAATGTTAACAGCACTATGTTTTCTAAAACAACAATTTTTCCAACCTCCATTTTCTCATAACATACTCATACGTTTACATGTGTAGGTGTGCATTGTAAATTAGAAGATAATTTCACTATATTGTGTTTGTGTATGGAAAATTGCAATTTTGAAGACACGTGATGGTTTTTTAACACTCACTTGAAATGGTATAGAAAACACACTACATTTTCTAATATGTATATTGCAAAATTATAGGATCCTTTTAGTAATCCAAAGAACTACAATCAATATTCGCTTATATCAAAGAAAGAAAAATAACCATCAATTAATCACTTATGTAAAATTTGGCATATGACGCATAGTTAAAATTTGACATATGATGCATAGTTAATCACAGTGTGTTATCTAATGCAACCCTTTTCCATTCCTATTTCTGATAACCAGTATGAAAATCATAGCTATTCTTGATCTACTTAATCCCTTCGCCTATAGCAAATTAGACAAAACCAAAACAAAAATGCTATGAGAATTCTATGAGATGCTAGTAATAAAAAATAAGAGGATGTACTAGAAAGTATGTAATGAAAAAGGAATCTACTCTAAAAACACTTGGGAAGAACCTGAACAAAGTGAATGAGATAGATAATGTATTGACTAAAGAGATTCTTCCTGCTCATGATAAGTTGAGGAAGGAGCATGTGCAGTATGTACAATGGGAAAATGGCAATGCAGAAGTGGATTAACTCGAAAGGTTTGGTATTGCATATCAACTTGTGCAAGCAAATAAAGAGAGATGATGTTATAAGTGGAGTTGAACAAATGAAGCCAAGCATTCTTGAAGTTAGCAATTCCATGGAACAAATACAATTGGAAATGGATGACAAAGAAAAGGAAAAACTACATCTAAGTGCAGAAAAAGAGAATCCAATTGGGTGGAGGCATGAAAGTCTTATCTAAAAATATAGATATTTTCTGTAATGAGCTTTTCAAAAGAAACATCTACATATAGTCTAATGATAAAGACATTATAAAAACTGACCTAAAAACAGTTGTAAAGGTACATAAAAGTATTCAAGAAATTCCAAACTCTATCCAAGAAAGGGATGTTGTTGTCCTAAGCATTGATGAGGTAGTAGCTTATCTAAAGCTTGAAGTAAAAGATATGAACAAGAAGTTAGAAGATCATGAAAAGGAATAGTAGGGGGTGTTAAGAGGTAAGAGCAGTGGTGATGAGGAAAAACATATTGATGATTAATTTGTAGATGCAAAAGAAATAGTTGGAAGTGTTGAAAGTGGATAAAAACAATCAAAGACTAAAATTAACCAATTAGAAAAGGAATTAAAAGACAAGAGAAATCTAAAAGACATGAAGTTGAGAAAACAAAGACAACAATGGAAGGTTTTTTCCATGAAGAAGGGCGCATGGAGATTAGAAAATAAGTGTTTCCAAGAATTTGACGTTGTTCCCAAGTTGAAGGATGATATCAGGCTCCTCAAGGCTCGATTAGGAAATGTTCAATTTACCTATAATGGTCTTGAAAATCATGTCAATAGCTCAAAAGTCAAAGGTGTTGTACAAATTATAAAAGTTAAATATGCCACAACAATAGTTGTATTCAATTTTGGTGGAGAGAAGTTGCATAATGCAGTAGTGGATACGGAACAAACAAGAAAGATACTACTTCAAATAGGACATCTACAAGTAATGATTGTCCCTTTCAACAAAATCCAAGCCCATACCATTTCATCAACAACTCAACAATCAGTAACCAAATTGGTGAGCAATGGAAATGCAAGGTTGGAACTATCTCTTGTTGCATATGAAGAAGAAATTGAAGTAGTTATACAATTTTTATTTCATAGTGCATTTGTTTGCAGCAATTCAGATGTTGCAAAGGAGATTCCTTGTCATAGAGATATGCGATCTCCAATTGCAACTCTTGAAGGGGACATTTTTCATCCACGTGGTCTTCTTACTGGTGGAAGTCACAGGTGAGGAGTTGAATTGTTAAGGTGGCTTCATGCATTTTTTGAGGCAGAGTCTCAGCGTGTTATTCATCAAAACATGCTAGCAAAAATTAAAGAAGAAATTGCAACATGGTTGCCCTTGGAAAAGAGGCTTTCACATTTGAAATCTTTCCTAGACCTAAAGTCCTATGATCTTTCTCTTTTTGAAAATAGACATCACAAAAATGAGCACCATACATTGACTGAATTGGTTGCTAGAGTGGAAAAAAAGCTACAAATGTGCAAACTCGGAGCATTAACAAAAGATAAATATCACAATACATGTGTTCCTCAACTTGCTGCCCTTCAAAAGGCAATGCAAGATTACAGTTTCATTTTAAATATTAATATTTGAAAAATGTTGGAATTAACATATGAAAGGTAATTCTTTACAGAAGAATAAGAGAGTGGTAGTTGGGATTTCCTACCATGGCCCTTATACTTGGAGAAGGGAGAATTCTATCAACTTCCATTGTATTGAATAAATGAGATGTTTGGAATCGGTGCAAGTTTCATAAAATCATCTATTGACATCCCTATGTTTCCAACTTGCAATTATTCATTTTTTTTACCATCATATGACGAAATTGAAACACAAACTTTAGTCTACCTAAGAGTTCTTATAAATTTTAAAGGTTACTTTCATTAAATTCTTGATGTCCAAATAACAAAAGATCTTCATTACAACTATACTCTCTATGTATAATTGGATGTTGGAAAACACTACGTGCTATAAAACCCACAACCTGCATACTCTTGTATAACCCTCTACACATAAAAAACCAATTAGTTAGTCAACCCTCAACTCCATCTAGTTACTTTTATGTTATCCCCCACAAAACTCCACCCTGAACTCTACACCCTTGAGCATTCAAGAAGAATTGAGAAGTAAGTCACAACCCACTATTTTTTCCAACCTACAACTATTATGTACATTTTCTATTCCAAACATATGAAGGTATTCAAATGCAATGTTTACTCAAACTAAGGGTTGTTATAAAATATGAAGGTGAAAACAATTGGAATTACAATCTAGTGATGAGCATATTTTTCATAGACATCTATTTTGTTACATCATAAATTATTTTTTGATCTTTGCAGGAGTTTTATGGTCATTATCATATCTGAGTTTTTTTGGTTTTAGTCTAACCCTCTAATATTAGTGATCAATTATCTTGTTAGGTTTTTTCTTTGTTATTGGTTTTGTCAATGCGTAGAAACATAAACTCTTCAAAAGGAAAATTGGATCAAGTGGACAGAAATTTGGAGCTAAATAAAATAAAGGTGCACACTTTTCAACTCATATCTTTATATTAATCTTGTTTACAACATCACATTTCAATTTGGATCTAAGAAGAATAAGTTTCTTCTCAAAATCACACTTTCAATTTGGGCTTAAAAAGAACAAGTGTTTGCATTGCTTGGTGATATTGTTTGTGCTTGGAGGTGTGTATGCTCTTCCATGTGTGAATGTGTATTCAAGATCTAAATCTTAATCAAGCAAGAAAAACCATAAACCTACCTAAAACCATGGATCAAGATGAACCTAACATATCATCCATATTCCATCTCATACCTTAAGATCTTTTTGAATTTCTCCTTGCCAACTACTTTAACAATCACATAAAATCCATGATCATGTGTCGCGTAAGTAGATTCTTAGAGATCCTAAACACCATCCAAGCCACCATTGAAACTTATACCAAAGTCATTTCACCCTCCATGTCATCCTTTTCCTTCATTGACAAGGGAAACCAAAATGTCTTCCATGTTCAACCAAGACCCATCCATAACCATATCTCATGCACTTCACATCCTAGTCAACCCATCATCAAGTCAAAGAGGGCCATCAAAATATCACCAAAAAACACCATCGAAAGACAACCAAAAGTCACCCTCCAAGGAACACCGAAGGGTATGTGCAAGATCATGATGGGCCAAAAAGTGGTGATATGATGGGTATGTGTAGGGTATGTGGATGACGACTTTTTTTTAAAACAAATTGATGAAATGAAAAAGATTTTTAAAGAAGATTCTCAGCTTTCCACCAATATAAATTATGTTTTACTTTGAATTTAATAAATTATTATTATTCATTTTTCTAATTGAATTACGGCTAAAGTCCTAATTGATAGGTTGATTGAAAAACATCTATATCTTTCAAACAGTATCACATTTTTTGAATACAAAACATGCTTCACATATTATAGGATTAAAAAAAATGAATTTCATGAAGTTTTGACCAAGTTAAGGTGGTCAGACATGCGTTTTTATATTTTTTTAAAGTTGTAATAAAAAATTCATAATTAATTATTTACTTGAAAAAAAATTATAAAAAATATGCATCACATTGGGACATGAGTCCTCTACTTATATTTAAAATATTATAAAAAAATATTATTATTTTATTGTGACCTTAGGGTGGTCGGATAGACACCTACTTATTTTTTTCCTGAAATTTAAGTACTACTACATTGAAATTTCAAATTTTCACCAAATAGATTCTTTTTTTTTAAATAAACCTAGTATTTTAGAAACTACATTCAATTTGCTCTGATTCTATTCTTACATATGTTTGAAATAATATCGATAACTTTTTCAAATTTTTATGTCAAGTTGCCTAACTTTGATTTTTCTAAATTTTTTACCACTTAAGGGCCTATTTTTTCTATGATGATCCTACACATACCCAAAATTCACCCTCAAAGGAATACAAGAACCAATGAAAAATCCTATTTCACAAAATGTTAGTCCTAGTCTTCTAGTTCCACCCACTTTTATCTCATCCATCCCATGTTTATCCACCTCATCGAGTTCATATTTTTCCACCTTCATAGCACCTATACAAAGTCAACCATGTCACTCACTTGACCTCATTGATCCAAAGCATGACATCATATATCCCCCTTTATGTCAAGATCAAAGTACTTCCTCTCATGTTCTCATTCCATCTCATGATTCCATTCCGTCTCTTGACCCCATACCATCTCATGATTCAAATCTCTCAGCTTCGTACCATAATCCTAGTCCATCAACTCTATTGCATGATCCTATACCATCTCATAATCCTAGCATATCCAACCCATTTTATGATCCTAGCATATCCACCTCATATCAAGATTTTATCATACCACCTTCATGGCATGATCCTAATCCATCACAAGAACAAATCTTTCCATCCATTACCTCTCAAGACCCCCAAGGTACAAGCATTTCCCTCACATCACATGATAATCCTAATCCTTCACAAGATCAAGATCCTTTTCATGAACCATAAACATATAAGCTTGGTTCATCCACCTTTATAAAAGTTGGTTTTCTCTTAGACTACCACATATCTTTCACATCCAACACCCCTCAAGATGGTCTTTCATCTTGCTTCACAAGTGACAAGTATCCCATTAATAAGAATAATATACAAAAGATGAATCATCAAGGCAAAGGGTTGGACCTTTATGAGCAAGGTTACATCCAAATTCTTATGGCCTTGGCTACATACCCCCTCCTCAAGACACTGGTAGCTCTTTCAAACCCAAAAGGCCTCCCTTTAGATCAATACGCCCACCTCCTCCATCATCTTTACCATCTCTTCTTGGACCTTATCCATCAACCCTTCCATCCATCTTGGGACCATATGTTCCTAATGCATATCCTTACATGCCCTTTCAAGAACAACAAAGGCACATACCCTTGAATTCCTTCCAACACCTTCCACTTCAAAATCCTCTATTTTCATTTAATCCCTCTATGACCTCTCGAAGCAATTGGGATACCAAACAAGAAATGCATAAATCCAAGAATCTACAAAAACCTAAATATCATCATGTCTCACTAAAAAGACATGCCAAAATAAAGAAAAATATGCTCTAAAATCAAAAGAAAAACATTTTCAAGAAAATACAAAAGCCAATTAAGAAAAAATCAAAGGCTATAAAGAAAAGTCAAAATTCAAAACAATGTGGATTCCAAAGAAAGCAAAAGAATCCATGCATTCAAATGAAAAATCCAAATTGGTATCCCAACTTGCTCATCCAAAAGATTCCATTATATTCCACTATCATTCAATCCTCCATTTGAGTATATTCCATCTCATAAGCCAATCATGAGTCTTTCCTCATCCTCCAAAATTTTTTTGGGTCCCTACATGCCCAAGTTTATTATCCCAACCTCCCCATCTCAATCCTTCAACTTTCACCACCCTTCAAAGTGTGTCAATGTTGTTCTTTCCCACATTCTTTCATAATTACTCCATTTCATACTTTCATCCAACCTTCATCCCTCATTCCATGCCTTTAATTTAATCCTTTGCATGAATCTTTAACCCCCTTCTCCTTACCCTTATCCATTTTATTATCTTTACCAATTTTCCTACCAATGTCTTTGTGTCCACAAAGATACATTTGAGTCCTCCATTCATATCCATACACCTTCATTAGCTTCCATCTCCATTAGCTTCCATTTCCATGAGCTTTCATATCCATTTGCATCCACTAGATTTCACATACATCCATCTACCCTTGCTTGTACACTTGGGGGAAATATTTTTCCATTCGTATGATACATTATAATATTTCCACTTAGCCATCATATTATTTCATTTATATTTCATGCTATCCACTTTATCCATCCACCTTCCTTTGATCTTGCATAAATTATTGGGGAAAAATAACAAAAACAAGTATCAATGCATGCTTTATACCATGTGTGTCTTTCATCCCCCATATCACTTATCCTCCATCTCATGTTTCTTTTTATATCCTTTTATCTTCCATATCCATGTCATGTCCTTATCGCTTGTCATACTTATCCCTTGTCATTCCTCTTAGCATGGGGGCATGTTATTAATTTGACATGTGATCTTTGGAGTCCTCCATTGGTCCTCTATTTATCCTTTGTCTTTGATCAAACATTTTGGGTTCCCTTGGTATTGGTTCCCACTACCCATAGCATTCCATATCTTGATCCATCTATCTTCATTCTCCATATAGGGTGTATCCTTACATGTCCTATCATTAACCCATATCTTAGATCTTCATACCATATCATTGATCCATATCCATTCATATCTCCTTTGGTTTTCAACTTGACTAAGGAATAAAATTTTGTTTATCATTATCCTTTACATTTTTATTTATCATTGTGTTATCATTGTTATGAGCAAGACATTTAAACAAAGCATGTGAACTCTTTAACATTCTAAAAAATTGGGCTTTAATGAACATCATGAGAAAATGGTTCTTTTTAAATCAAGTTAACATCTAACATATCTGGATTCAAATCTTTAATAAATTATCACAATCAAAACAATCAACCAAACAATCAAACTATTGTGTCTTGATGGATACATCTTTCCTAATTAGACACCTACCTTGATCTTTCAAACAATCAAAAACTTGATCATATCTCTTGACACAGGGTATTGTGGTCATTATCTTGTTCAACATGTTGTCTTTTTCCTCATTGATCCTTATCATATGCATTAGCATTTGCATTCTTCATTATCATGATCTTGCATAATTATCATTACCATTTTGCATGCATGAGAGCTTGTGTTTTATCTTAATTCGTGTCTCTTGTCTTGATCGTTATCCTTATCTTTTTATATATTTTATTTTCTTATCACATTCTGAGGAAGCTTGAGGATCTCTACACTGTTGTGTATAAAGGAGAGTGAGGAGTGGGGCATGAGTCTTTCTTGTGTGTATATCGAGTCAGTCTATCCGATGATGATTACAAAAAGCATAACCAATAACAAAGAGGGATTCGGTCCACTCTATGATGAGAAAAATGATCACTTCATAGCCTTTCCATTCCATTCATTTCCATAGTCAGCCTTTCATATACTTTTCTCCCATATCAAATACATTTCATAAACCATTTATATGCTTTGCTTGTATCTAATCAATGTGTTGCATTCATTTCTTCTTTGCATCCAACTAGGTCATTCATATTTATAAATCTTCCATATCATTTTCTATCTAGACCTCAAACATACATTCATCTATCATATCAAGGTTCACACCATATCATATCAAGATCAAGATCAAGGAAATATCAAGGTTATGTAATCAAAGTCTTAGGGAAACAACCATATCAAAAGTCCATGTTCAAGGTGACTTTGTTTCATTTCATGCATGCATTATCTTCTATCTCTTAGACATAATTGAGGTTTGATGTTGAATTTGGATTGGATCTAGTGCTTCCTTTGTTTCTATTTTTTGCATTATACACTAAGGATATGGCAAGAGGAGTATAAATGGTGTAAGGAAGATACTCTAAAAACATGATATAGCAAGGTAGGCTTAATAAGTGACTTTAGGAGTGGTATATTAATGTAAGCTCAATATCTAGTTATAGGATTGAGATATTTTAGTTTATTCTCAATGTGTAATTCTAGGAGTGTCATATGTTAGTGTAGGCTCAAGGTGTAATTGTAGAATCTTAGTACCATCAAAAGACAACCAAAAGAAATGTAGTCTCATGGTGATGGAATTCCATGACAATCCATATTACTTCCTTGCTGCTATATGGATTGTCATAGCATTCCATCACCATGAGACCACATTTCTTTGAGGCATTTTATCAAATAGTTCACTGCCTTGTCTATGTTATTGCTTACTATTATGCTTTGATAGATTTTTTCCAAGCATCTGTAGCTTGTTCAAAAGCACCTATTTTAGGATTTTAGCCATAGCAACAAGGCAATGAACTATTTGATAAAATGATTTGGTAGACATGTATGAAAAATGTGGTAGCATAGACAAGTTAGTGAACTGTTTGAAAAAATGCATGAAAGAAATGTGGTCTCATGGTGATGGAATGCCATGACAATCCATATAGCAGCAAGGCGGGAATATGGATTGTCATGGCATTCCATCACCATGAGACCACATTTGTTTGAGGCATGTTTTCAAACAGTTCACTAACTTGTCTATGCTACCACATTTTTCATACATGTATACCAAAGCATTTTATCAAACAATTCACTGTCTTGTTGCTATGGCTAAAAGCCTAAAATAGGTACTTTTGAAAAAGTTATGGATTCTTGGAAAAAATCTATCAAAGCATGGTGGATGAAAATGATGGCATGTCCTATTAGAGTGTATTCCTCTAGATATCAATGCACATGAAAAGAATGTTTTTATTTTGTTTGACACATCTCATTTCATGTCTTTTTGAACTTGTTGATGTGTCTTACCTTGTACAATCAACAATAGCATCTAACTCAGCTCAGAAAGAAGTCTGAGAAAGTAGCCAAATTCATTGAGTAGATTCAACACATTAAACAAGAAGTCCATACATATTTTAGACAACTAACACCTACAAGCAACACCATGGTCAAAATCTTCGTCCACACCAATACAAGGTTGGTAATTTTGTCTTCTTATGTTTCTAGGTAGAAAGATTCATGTACAAATAAGGTCGCACATATTCTTACAGTCACAAACCATAGACCATAGACCATCACCAAGAAAGTGGTGTGTAGTGCTACTAAGCCTAATCATGCCTCTACTGTCCATGTGTTTTATATTTTCATGTGGAGCTTCTTTGTCCAAATTTTCCATCTTTACAAAATGAACTAGTTTCTACTAAACAACTCTATATAGAGGAATCAAACCTTAATTGCAGTTATGGAGCAAAAAAATAACTATGCTACAACCATCAACAAATTTGTTGAAGTAGATCAAATCATTTACGAAAGGAATTGCTTCACCAAACATCAAATTTAGAAGAAGTTTTCCTACTTGGTTTATCAATTTTGCACGATGGGGTAATTGCTTCTCAAGGAGTGGCTATTGATTGAGGTGACATTATGGAAACCTTGGTTGGCTTTAACATCAAAAAGAATTGTGAAGCCTTTAGCAATTCACTCAATATAACAAAGGTCCTAGTACCATAACTAAAGTTAATGCCAGGTGAGGGCAACATTAGATCAATTTGGTGCTAATACTTGTAAATTGCATTGATGCTTGATGGTGGTGCAAATAATTTGAAGCAAAAAAAAATAAATTATCTTCTATAATGGCTCCTCTTCATCTCCATTAAGATATGAATAATATGTAATTATGTCTTCGAAGGTTCAATCTTGTTCCTAGTTTTGTTAACATTTCTTTGTTTTAGTTTTTACTTTTGTACTCAAGGATTCAACTGCAAAACTATTTATTAATGTCAATGAGATTGTAGTTTCACTTTTACCTCTTCATGGATGAGTAACATTATTATCTATTTTGAATAATTTGTCTAGGTTTATTTTTGTTTTATCATCATTTAATTTTGATGCTTTTGATCTAAATTCTAGACCCATCTTCAAGGATTTCACTTATCATATGATCCAAATTTCTCTAAAGAGTGCTCTATAAATTAGACCTGAAATGTCTGAAATCAAATGAGGGCTAAACATTGTTGAATCTGGATATACAATTCAATATGTTTACTTGTGAAAATCTCAAAACTTTAATTGTTCTCTATTTTTCAATTTATTGTCAATTTTGTTCTCTATCTCCCCACAGTTGTTCACATTAGTAATAGAAATTTTTTCCACCTATAAAAATTTTAGTTTTTGACAATTTCACTGTGTTGTCTCTAGGATTCTCTTTGTTACATTCAATGGGTTGGTGTTTGTATTCGTGTATCAACTTGGGTATGGCCTTTTGTTGAGAATTTTAGTTGATGCAACAAAGTGGAAAATATGTGCCTTTACTCATTTAGATAAAGTTTCATTTAGGGTTGTTATTGAAAGATCCTTCATGATGCAATCTTTATATTTGATGACAAACTTTACTGTTGATGTTTTTTTGTATGCTATTTTCTATTTATTTAATGGTTGTTATATTTTCCTTAACTTGTATGAGAAATTTTCACTTGCATTTTATTGATGATCAAATGGTGTCATAACATTATAACTTTATGAGGTAACCATACTCAAGTGATTGCATTAATACTATAAATAAAGCAATTACTAACCCCCAAAGGTCAAATTGATAGTTCCTTGATGTTGAGAATATTAGGAAAAATAAAATAATCATTACAATTTTGAGTTGGAGAGGGGGACAAAGGCTTGTTTGGTTTGAATGCATGTTTTGCTAAGCAATATTGTAGTAGGATTTTTAAATCTTACCTACATTTATTGTAGAAGCTTTTAGGGATTCTCACTCTTATAGTGGTTAGTGCTTTTAATGGCATCCAAGTCTCTCTGGTTGATACACAATAAATTGTTTGATAAAATGCTTTGCAAGACATATATGAAAAATGTGGTAGCATCGACAAGGAAATGAACTGTTTGAAAAAATGCCTCAAACAAATGTGGTCTCATGGAATGCCATTACAAGCAAATGCAATTGGTAGCTGGTCCTAGTTATTAGTTATATGCAATGTGAAGTAACTGCATTACTACTTAGGTTGACTTTGTAAAAAAGACTATATTGTAGTATAAATTTTTCCATCTATCAGCATCTACTTATTAGTTATGCAATGTGAAGTAATTCTTTGAGTTTGAAAAATGTGCAATGCAATGTAATGGAAAACACTAAGTGTTTATAAAATTGCAACCCACATCACAACGTACCCAAGCCCTTGTGGTTTTTAAGCTCGTATATGTAAGTGTGCATTACAAATAGCAAGAACACCAATTTCTTGCCATTATTGGCAATAATGAATAAACTTGTTGAAAGTGGTGAAACATAGAGTGTTAATGGTTGTCGGAAAACAATGGGTGTTTACAAAATGGTGCCTTTCATTACATTCCTATGGTCTAAATAATAAAAACTTTTCAAGACATTCATATTGTTTTGTAAAATTTTAGGATGCAGAACACTAGGTTTTACGAAACCTACAACACACTTAATGTTTGAAAACCCTTTACAAACAACAACCTACTTAATGTTTGATAAAACCCTTTACAACTAACAACCCAAATGGTTAGAAACCCCTCACCTCACTTCAATTAAATCCAACCCCTACTCTCCAACCTTTCACTTTCAACCTATAGAATAAAAAAGCCAACAACACACAGTGTTAATGGTTGGAAAACACTGGGTGTTTACAAAACGGTTCCTTTCATTACATTCCTACAATCTAAATAACAAAATATTTTCAAGGCATTCATATTGTTTTATAAAATTCCAGGTTGCAAAACACTGGGTTTTACAAAACTTGCAACCCACTTAATGTTTGAAAACCCTTTACAGACAACAACCCACATAATGTTTTAAAACCCTTTAGAAGTAACAACCCAATTGGTTACAAACACCTCACCTCACTTTTATCAGTTTTTCATCTCCCCCACCTACAACTCCACTCTCCAACCTTTTGCTTTCAACTTGCATAATGAAAAAACCGACAACACTGAGTGTTAATGGTTGTTGGAAAACACTGAGTGTTTATAAAATGGTGCATTTCATTACATTCCTACAGTCTCAATAACAAAAGTTTTTCAAGACATTCATAGTGTTTTCTAAAATTATAGGTTGTAAAACACTTTTTACGAAACCTACAACCCACTTCATGTTTTAAAAACCTTTAAAAACAACCCACATAATGTTTTCAAACCTTTTACAAGTAACAACCCAATCGGTTACAAACCCCTCACCTCAATTTGGTTGGTCGTCTCCCTTGAACCTGCAACTGTGCCCCCTTGCTCTCCAATCTTTCGCTTTCAACCTGCAGAATGAGAAAACCAACAACACAAAGTTTTCGAATAACAGTACTTGTTAAAATTTAAAATGCATGTCTTAATCACGTCAGTTCCCCTTCATGCCATCCTGCCAGTGGTGAATAGCTAGCTTCTCGCGCAAGGCAAAAAATCCCAACGTTATTCGAAGCAGCAGGAAAAATATGCTGACACTACCATTATCTCATCACTTTCCTCGCAGTGACATTTCCTCCGTCTGCCAGTTTCATCACTTTTATCATCCATCTAGTGGGCCCTTCACTACGTCATCTTGTCATATTATGTATGTTATGCATTTTTGTATGTACATATTATGTATGTTGTTGTGCGTTTTTGTATGTACATAGGTGTGTTTTGTTGGGAGATTAGTTGCGTCCCAAAAAAAAAAAAAAAAAG
The DNA here is from genome assembly GCA_007258455.2 of Sequoia sempervirens. Classification (NCBI taxonomy): domain Eukaryota; kingdom Viridiplantae; phylum Streptophyta; class Pinopsida; order Cupressales; family Cupressaceae; genus Sequoia; species Sequoia sempervirens. Next base: position 195,831,584 of record VDFB02000008.1, on the reverse strand, counting down.
TGTATGAAAATAATCACATTATAACGCCCAAACGACAAAACCCAACAAAATTCCAATATACATACACAACCATTAAACCTATAGGGCGTTAGTTATCCCATTGAGAATGCGGGGCATAGATGCATGCCATGGATGCTGCCACCATCGTTTTCTCTCGGCCGTGCAAACTCTGTCCTCCGTAAGCTGTCCTGTCAACAATTTCTAGGTAACTGTAAAATTTAATTTCTTTGATATTCATTTATACTCATGTGCCCTCTTAAATATAAACGCCATTGTAATATTTTATATTATTTTAAGTATAATGAGATTTATTATATCTTATGTAGGTAAAGAATATCTTTTGATAAAATCAAATGCCTCATTTTTATTATATATATTTTTAATTGTATTAATTTAAATTATATATTTTTAATTATATTAATTTAGTTATAATAAATAATAAAATAATAATTATAAATTATATTATAGTATAAATATATTAAAATGTTATTTAAAATAAAAACATACAAAATAAATACATTGATAATAAATTTACAATTATTTAATCTTTGATTTTTTAAAATATATTTTGAAAATATATGTTATGTATTTTTTATTTATTATCATCATAATTTTTTATATAATTTAATAGATTTTGATAAATATATTTTCTATCTAATAGTGTGTTCCTTATCTAACCTCCATACACTTGTATGTTGCATATATTACATAAATCTATTAACAATATCATAATTTATAAAAGAATGAAATAATGAATTTCAAACATAGTCTTTTTTAAATAATAGAATTAGAAAGTAAATATTATTTATATATTAAAAAATTATTTGATATAATAATTTATGTATTGTCTAATTTGTTGCAGGTATAAACATGTATTAAGTTTGAGTTTATAATTATAAAAATAAAAAAAATTAAAACAGTATTACTAATGAATAATGTTTTGAATTATATCAACTCATATTAAATCTTCCTTCTTTAATCTTCACATTCCTTTTCACTTTACCATTTGAAAAACATTCTTAATATCTTTTTGAAATTTTAAGATAATAAATGTTGAGAAATTCTTTAACATGTAAAGTTCTAAAAATATATAAATATAAATTTATTATTATCATTATCTTTCATAATTATTTAGAATTTTATTACTTTTTGATAATATGTTCTTTGTTTTCATTATATTGAATATAATTTCTATTTGACTTTATTATTGTTATTTCAACATTTAGAGTTTTATTTTATGCTCATTTTTTTATTCTCTCTATTCTCATTATGTAGTAATTTCTACAATGTTTTCTCATTCTCATAGTGAATCACAAAAAATGATAAAAAATTTATTCAATTAAATTTATTTTTTTCTCTCATTTACTATTATAAATTGTATACATGCATCTTTCATAAATAATATAATAAAAATAAGAATATTTATAAATTAGTTGTATAAAATAATAAAATTTATATATTTAAAACTAATTTCTAATTCAAAAATATTTCTTGTTATCATTCTTTTATACATCCATTAAATATATATTTTTTAAATAAATATAATTGTCATTTAAATGTGTTCTATCAACAATTTCATAGATTATAATAAAAAAGAACTATTTCTATTATTTGACTTGCATACCCACTCATATTTATTTTCACATCTTGAAATGACTATTAAAAATAATTTTAATCAAATATCTTTGATGTTTGTAGTCATGTGCTCTCTTTCATATTATAAATTAATTTGAATGATGTGAAATATAAATTTCATTGTGATATTTTATATTATTTTTAAGTATAAAAAAATTACTACATTTTTAAATGAAATTTACTACATAGTTCAAATATCTTTGATGTTTTGTAGTCATGTGCCATCTTTCGTATTATAAATTAATTTGAATGATGTGAAATATAAATTTCATTGTGATATTTTATATTATTTTTAAGTATAATAAAATTTACTACATTTTTCCTAAAGAATATCTTTTAATAAAATAGAATGTCTCATTTTTATCATATATTTTTAATTGAATAATAATCAGAACAATTCAAACAATAGATAAAGATAAATTAAAATTAAAATAAAAGGAAAGAATAAAGGTAAAAATATAAGGACTAAAATTATTTTTAATAGTCATTTCAAAATGTGAAAATAAATATGAGTGGGTATGCAAGTCAAATAATAGAAACTTTTTTTTTTATAAATAATTGATTAAATTGTTGATAGGACACTTTAAATGACAATTATATTTATATTATTTGTCTATAGAATATGATATTTTTATAAATTAAGAATTTTAAAATAATATAACTGAAAATAAGATTTTCTATATCATATTTGAATCTAAACTTTTAATTCATTATTTTTTTATCTTTTGTGTTCATCTAATAAAATAAATATCAAACCTAATTATAGAAACTAGAACTTTGAATCAATAAAAATACTTTTGAACAATTAAAAATAGAATCATTTATATTATTAATTTTTAATACAATAGTCATTAAGTTATAAAAAAATATTATGAATATCAAATGTCTTAATAGACATCCAAAGTCCTAGGATTTTTGAGTTCAATTGCATTAAAATTCATGTATAATTTTGTTTTATTTTTATTATAAAAATAGAATAAGTTATATTATTTTTTATTTAAACAAAATATTTTTAATTTTATTTAAAAATATTAATCATATTTAAAATTTTAATTTCTATAATTATTAAATATTTAGTTCATTTAATAATATTAAATGAACTAAATATTTGATAATTTGACATATAAATAATTATACATATTTAAATATATTATTTTACAATTTATAAGTATTTAATATATCTATAAATATTTGAGATAATATAAGATTATTTTATCTTTAATCTATCAAATATCTTAATTATCATACCAAGTTAAGATTAGAATTAAATCAATATATAATAAATCTAATTAATAATACTATAAAATTGTATGTTATGTTATACAATATAATACATATATAACACACAACCTAACATAATATTGTATTAATTGTATAACATAACATAAAATTTTATATAATATTTATATAAAAATAAATATATTATATCAAGTAAGAAACTAAATTTATTTTAATTTGTTAAAATAATATATAATATACTAAATAATAAATAATTTATTTTTATATATAGTATATTTATATAATATAATATAATCTAATATCTTTATATAAAATTTATTTATCAATAAGAAATCAAATTTATTTTAATTGGTTTAAAAACTTGTGAAAAACTTCCATTCCCCTTAGTATTTTGATTGTGAATCTTTCACGGAAAATGTGTATGATAAAAAATAAAAACAACTATTATTTTTATTGATAAGTAGGAGGTATTTTTCCACACGTGTCAAATTATGATATTGCTATCGATTCAACCGTAGTTTCGAGTCAAACTCATTGACCCATGTTTCATGAGTAGTGGTTCAACAAGAACCCATCTCTCATGATATCGAATGGTCCACTTAGCACATTGCATCTAGGTGATGCTCACAGAGGTGAAGACTGTCCGCCCCGGAGGTCACCCATCCCAAGACTGCTTAGGCCTCGCCGCTTAACCAGTGGAGTTTTCCAAGGTTAAGCCCGCTTGAGTTGTTACCCCATTTCAAAACCTTCAGCGTGTTGTGCCTTATGAACTATTCATAATAGAGCCCTTTAGCTCATCATCATAAGTAGGAGGTATTTTCCACAAAGGTCAAATTATGATATTGCTATATGAACTATTATTTGCATAATACAAAGCGTGGTAAATCTGTGACGGGGAGTTAATGTCCGACAAAAACTACGGAGTAATGGATGTACGGCCTTCACTGCTGCAGAGGTTACGGATAAAATACGGCGGGCGAGAGAAACGAGGCAGGCCACATCCATGGACATCATGCCCATGCATCCATGCCCCGGGTGCATTCCTGGGGCTGGATAGACGTTGCCAACCTATAGCCCCTCAATTATGAGAACATGTGTTAAGGACCCACCAAAAAGAAAAAAGTGCACTGCCTTTTTTTCGTTTTTTGCCTGAGGATCCCAATTGAAAGGTAGAAAGCAGTGCACGATTTATTTATTTTTCAGTGGAAGGTGGCCATCACTCATGCCAAAATTGATCAACTAAGCACTGCAGTCTCGTACCATTGATGGTTTCCTATGCAACGTTTTCTGCAAATGAGATGCCCGATTCAATTGCTGTAAACTCAACAACAAGTGGCAATGGTGATGTACCACATTTTCATGTATTCAGCACTAGTTGAGCAACAAAGCGACGAAGCCCGATTTCTCCCTCGCACGGATTCCTAACAATTCAACGGTAGCGATAGTTTTATAACGTCATTCATGACTTCGGCAGACAGAGAACAGACTCGCAGGATACGTTGCAATCTTTTCTGAAAGCGGCATGTTATTTAATGGTGGCAGGTGGTCCACATTTGAGCGTACCTTCTTTGAACTAAGAAATGAATGAATAGAGTAGTATACCACGAATTATTTTTGTGAACAAATAAGGAAATTGCATATCATTGAGTTGCATGGTTGTGAGGACAACCACGTAGCTATATTTTACGTCTATTAATAAAGTCTATGGCAATGCATTGCATCAAATTTTTTGCTGGATTATCTCCAAGTTTTTGAGCTCTGCATCAAAACTCTGGTATGTCTCCCTCCATATTATAATCCAGTGTTTCGATTTCGTGAGTTTTTGTTATGTCTTTACATCAGTTGAAAGTAGAAGTGGTTTCTAATTGTATGCCAGTGTTATATTATTTTGAATGTGAGTTTGTTTGAGTTTTTAGCTTTGTTTCTTGAAATGGGTGTTATTAGATCTGTTTTTGTTAGATTGTTGTTTACAGAAGTAGTTGGTTTTGTTAGAATACATTAATTTTTAGGTTGGTATGAATAATCTGAAACATAGAGAATGTGGACTGTAATATCTGTTGGATGTATTTTGGCTATTCACAGTTATTTTGAGTTGGAAGAAATCTATATAAATAATCTGCAACATGGAGAATGTGGACTGTACAATCTGTTGGATGTATTTTGCATATTGGCAGTTATTTTGAGTTGGAAGAAGTCTATATCAGTAGAGATTCCCCTTTAAAGGTGCTCTATTTAGATTTATGTTATTAGTGTATACATTCTTGTGAAATTTCCCAGATGAACAAATTTCATGAAGGCCTTCTGACAGGCGCTGACCTTTGAGCCGATAATGACAAATCTGATCTCTACCCAGTCTTGCAGACGACTCAAATTTCCCTCATGCACTACATTTCAAGGAGCCAATTTAGCATGAAAGTCTTGCATTTAGTTTTCATCATGAATGTCCTTCAACTCAAAAGTGTTGAAACTTATGTTTAAAACGAAATTGGAAAATGGGAATCAATCCTCCTTAATTTATTATGCTCCCTCAAGATAGATGTGCTACTCATTTGCTTTTTCTTTTGGCCCAGGTGATTTAAAAAAACTATTTTATTCTCATTGGCCTGATTTTTCTTCTCATATTCCTTTGTGGCGTTAAGGGGAGCAGCCTCGGGAGGGGGGATACATCTGCATAGGAGGCACACTGGTCCTTATCCTTCCCTCTGCCCCACTCTACAATTGTGAAGAGACAAATGCCCAAAAAAAAAAGTTTTGAAAGAGGAAATTATAACTTGTGGTTTAGTTTTTACTTTTTAGTTGAACCATCCCATGGAAAATCAAGAGAAATGGGTCAAATAATCTAATACCAATCAAGTCCCCTATGATAATCTTTAAAAGAAAAGACATATGATTGGGAAAGAAAAGAGGTTATATAACTTTCAAAAATCAATTTTTCTTTCATCAATTTTACTAAAAATATGGTGTCTATTATGTATTTTAATGGTCAATTCACAATACAAATAGCTATAGACCATTGTCTATGGCATAGTTATGTTGTCATTACAACAAGATTTGGGGTTCACTAATTTTATTTTCCCATCTATACCTTACATTGCTTCTTGCTCTCTGATATACAACAAAATTTGCTCCTTAACAAGCCTTGTTTATTTGACCCCAAACAAATTATGATTCTTTGGGCATTCATGCACACAAGTGAGCTTTTAGTTGACCATGTGAGCTTTTATACTAATTATGATAATTACTACAATATTAAAGTTATCCCTCACCATTAAGAAATTGCTCAAGCATTGTGAAATGTTGTCAAAGAGGTGATGCTAGGTCAACTTTTAAAGTCCTTTCCATCCTTAGGGATACTAAACAAGAACTAGTAGCCATTATAAACTATATGGATATATGTAATTGTATATTTTGAAATAAATAAATATCAAGAATCAAAAAATATGGAGAGAAAAAAATGTAACTCTACACTATTTTCGGGTTTCAAGTCCCTTATAAAAACATGTTTTCCTTGTTAATCAAAAACATAGAAAACTAAAAAATAACAATGAATAAAACAAAATATTTCTTAATTTAATAGTAGACACCTAAATTTGACCCTTTATGTTTGGTTAAATTTACCCTTTTTTCACCTAAATATCCTCTTATCCACATTAATTAAATAATATTGCTATTATTTAATTAATATCCCTAAATTCCTCTAAATCCCTAAGGTATTTAATTAAACAATTAAATACTTTATCCTTTATCATTTTCCTAACCTATTTATTTAATTCCTCACATGTTCCATCCCCAATAATCTACACCTAATCCTAATCCACTTGCTAATCACATCATTAGGGATGTGCACATTTCTAATCCATGATTAGGAGGTGTCACATCCTCCAACTTTTGCAAGTGGACACCTAATCCCCATTAGCCACATAACTTTCATCTAATCCTAATTAATTTGCATAGTCTTGCATTGAGGATGTGCACATTCCTAATCCTTGACTAGGGGGTTGTCACATCCTCCATAAAATGCAAGTTGTCCCTAATCTTCCTCCATTAGCCTAATTCCCCCACTAATCGCTCACTTGTACATCTTAATTCTTAATTAATTATCCTAACCTACCCCTTGGTCAACCCTTCAATGAATGCTTCTCATCCTCCCAAGGAATTTTTAATTCCTTTTTAATCTACCTACATCCCCAAATGAAATTTTAAATTCCATTTTATTCATCCAACACATTTTGAGAAAATTTTAATTCCTCACTCCTTTCCCCAAGGAATATTAAATTCCTTTTCCTCCTCCCCATAAGAATTAAAAGAGAATTTAATATTCCCTCTTGTCACATCCTTCCCAAGTGTACTTTCAAGTACCCTCCACCTCATCCTCTCCTCTCCCCATGTGATGACACTTGTCATCACCATGTGGGTTGAGATGTCTCAAGGCATCAAGCATCTCAACCCTTGATCTCAACTTCCAATCCTGACCCTTCATCCAAAATCCTCCAATCTATATATCCAAATACTTAGCCATTTTTCATCTCTCTCACCCATTTTGCATTCAAGTGTCATTATGTTGCCGGATTTTTGAGTGAGCACACATCCAAACCGCACATCATGGGAAAATCTACACAACAAGAAGCTTCATATGCTAATTTGAGCTCCTTATCGCCCAATCTTTGAGTGTTTTTCTTTAGTTTTTGTGTTTTGCATGATTTAGTTTATTTCTTGCATTTTTAAGAGCACAAAAACACTACACACACTAATAAAAAACAACATATTGGCTTACAAAATGTTAAATATATAATAAAAATAAAATGGAAAAAATTGAAAGCTTGGAAATAAATTAAAAAAATTTCTTCAAATGATGAATGTCTTTGATGCAAACTATCTGATACCTATAGTGGTTATCAATGTCATCTTGGGAATCCTTCAACAATCCAAAAAAACAACCACCCTGATTAATGACATACAATGAGTTTTAGAAAAAGAGGTAAGTTTTATGTTTGTTTTTTTGTGATTTTAAGCTATTCTTAGGTTTAGATTTAAGTTTTAATATATTTGGATTTTAAAATATGTTTTAAAAAATAAAAAAATAAAATTAATTATTTACCCTATAAGTTGTATGGGCTCACCCTAAACCATTCACTTAATGAAAAAATGACACAACACATGTGTTCATAGTGTACTAAAAATCACCTCTAATTTCATTTCTACCCTTTAAAATAATATTTTTAATACCCTCTTTGCATACACTTTTATAATTGAAATATTATCCTATATTATCTAGGGTATTTGATGTACCTATTTTTTCATTATATTTTTATATCCCATTATTATTTCTACCCCTCATATTTTGCATGGAAAATGGCATGTCTACCACTCCATTTTTTTAGAACATTTATAGTATTTTTATTTTTCTATATGCTTAATTTTGCACTTCCCAAAAGAAAATACTTAAAAGTAAATACAAGAAAACTTAAAGAGACTCATAGCATGTGCCTATAAATCTAAAGAGGCCCATCTAGAATCCAACGAAATGATCAATATGCACCCTATCGAGATTGTATAAGCAATTGACAAGCTTTGGGAAAGGATAAAATTCGCTTCCAGTTATAATCTCATTAAAGTATTGGAGCTTAGAATAATGCAACACTCTTTTTCAATATTCTACCACATACTACACATTTGCAAGTAAATGTGTACTATATTGGCCCACACCTAATTTCATCATCTTATCCCTTGCTTATTGTTGAATACTTTCCTTTTAAACCCCATAGATGTGTGGCTTGCAATGCTTAAAATCAAGCATATGCCAACATTTATATATTACTTTGGTGGCCTTGTTGTTTAAATTGTCACATGCCAATATTTAATACTATTTATCAAAGCTATGTTTATATCATTCATATAGTCCTAGTTAATGATTATTTAAATGGATTGTTCAATTATACATAAACATTTTTAAACTTATATTTGGAACCTTGTTTAAATTAATCACTTTATTCTCTCTTTGAATTGACCTCCTAAATTGCTCATTTCACTTAGTTGAAGTTGCTTCCAACATCCAAAGATAAGCCCCATCAATCAATTACATTGTATAAGCTCACTTGTTCATCTACTCTCCATGAATTCATATTCCTTTGTAATGTTCACCCTAAACCTTTTGCACTCTATAATCTACATGTATTCTTGTCTAGCATTTATTGTGGGTTCAAACCAATAGTTGTTTGTCATTTGTGTTGTTGGCCACCACATCACCTTACAAACCCTCTAGACACATGGCATGCCCTCATAGGAGGGTTATAGAAACAACAAAATAAAAACATCTCTTTTTGGTTACCAATATACCTATTCAATTGATCTAACTAGCCATGTGCACCAACCATTCAAACAACCAAACTAAATTGAACACTAGTTTAACCCTCCACAAACTCCATGAGGACCCATGTGGCATTAGATACAAATATGGTTCATGGTACCCTCAAATATAGTGTAAGCTTATCACATTATTGACCACTTCTTGTGATTGGTCTAGGGCTCCACCTTAGATAAGTGTATCACTTTTCTATAGGTAACTGGTTGTCAAAAAGATTCCAATATCCAATTGAAACCCTAGTCATTTTGGTTTGGTCATCACCATTGAACTTCCCAGCCCTATTCACTAACCATTAGATCATTATGCATGTTATGTCACATTCCCTTCTCCATGGTCAATAAAATTTATAATTCGAGTAGCTAATGGATGATGGGAATGGGACCATAATGGATTTTCTATCAATCCTAACTTGTCTAAATTGGCATGTGTCTGCAAGGGTTGGCCTATTTAAACTTTCAAAGGTCACATTTCTCCTTTATTTTCCCAACATCCTCCTTGCTTATGTCAAAATCCAAGAGCTTTGAAGCATTAAGGATAGAAATATTTTATTAGTTGTTGTAGTTAAAACTTCCCTAGTAGCTATGTATGCAAAATGTGGAAGCATGGGAAAGGAAGGTGAATTATTTGTAATAATGCCTCAAAGAGATTCAGTTGCATAGATTCTAATGATTGTAGGATGTGCACAAGATGGATTTTTTGAAAATTCCTTAGAAACTTTCAAGCAAATGAAATTGGTAGGTGTAAATCCAAACTCAATAACCTTTCCCAACATCTTCTTTGCCAATGCCAAAATGGAATCATTAGAACAAGATGTGGACATCCATTAAAACATAGTGGAACAAACAATTTTTTTTCAAATTTTATAGTTACAATTGCCACAATAATCATGTATACAAAATGTAGAACTATAGACAAGGCATTGAACTATTTAAAATAATGCCTCAAAGTGACGTCATATCATGGAAAGTATATGCACTAAAATGATTTGTTGATAACTTGATACGGCTTTAGAAACTTTTGAACCCAAATACAATTGACAAGTGTAAAGAAAAATTCCACAACATTTTCCAAAATCCTCCTTTCCGAATAAGTCAAAATGGGATCTTTAGAGCATAAAGGATAGAGACAATTTACTAAATTTTGTAGATACAATTTTCCTAGCGGACATGTATGCAAAATGTGGAAGCATAGACAAGGAAGGTGAATCATTTAACAAAATTCCTTAAAAAGATATGATATCATAAATTTCAATGGCTAAAGGATATGCACAAAATGCATTTGTTGAAATTCCATAGAAAGTTTCAAGAAAATGCAATTTGTAGGTGTCAAGACAAACTTGGAAACCTTTGCCAACATCCTCCCTGCCTATGCCAATATGGAAACTTTGGAATAGGGTATGGATATCCATCAAAGGATAATGGAAGGGCATTTTTATCAAATACTATATTTGAAACTACCTAAGTAAACATGTATGCAAAATATGGAACCATAAACAAGGAACATGAATTATTTGAAATAATTCCTTAAACAAATGTCATCTCATGGAATGCGATGATCATAAAATTTGTAAAAAATTAGTTTGTTGACAACTTGATAATTATGCTTTTGAAACTTTAAAGAAAATGCAATTAGCATGTGTAAAGCCAAATTTCATAACCTTTGCTATCATCCTATCTACCTATGGTAAAATGGCCACTTTGGAATAGATATATGCATCCAAAGCTTAATGAAAGGGGGGCTTTTGTTAGATATTATAGTTCGAAATACTTTATTAAACATATATTCAAAATGTGGAAGCCTAGACAAGGCACATGAACTATTTGATAGAATGGTCTCATGAAATATCATGATTGCATGATATGCACAAAATTGAATTGTTGAAAAGATTTTAGAACCTTTCAAGTAAATGTAACTAAAGGTGTAAATCTAAATTCCACAACCTTCATTAGCACCCTTCCTACATGTACCAAAATAGTAGCTTTATAATAGGGTATGGAAAGCCATCAAAGCATAAATGATAGAGAAGTTTTGTCAAATGATGTAGATATTGTAGTTACAAATTTCCTAGTAGACATGTATGCAAAATGTGGAAGCATAGAAAACGCTCGTGAACTATTTAACACACAAACAAGGAGGTGTGGTATGAATCAACATAAGACCATACTTAAATAAGTAGGAAAAGTGGGCCTATTATTTAAAATGTATAAGGTAAAGTGTGAAATTTCTATATTGTAATAGCAAACAAGTTCGATACAAATACAAGGTAGAGCAAATATAGACTTCATAAACCATGTAAACAATATATTGATACTAATTTTGTAAATAAGGTAAATTATAAAATATTCCCACTCTTCTTCTCTCTAAACTTAGTTTTTATGAAGTTTTTGTAGTTATAATATAGACTTGTATAAGAAGACAAGAATCCAAAGAACATTAGTAAGTAATACTAACAAATCTACATAAAAGGAAAGATCACTAACATTTTTTACACATGTAGTATGGTTGTTTTTCTACTTTTTTGTAGCATGTTGTTCTAACCATGTAGTCTATTCTTTTATTATTAATAAACCTTTCTTCAATAAGTAAGAATTAGAATAAGTATTGCTATGCTCAATATAAGTTGTAATTAAAAAATCTTCATTTTTTGAAGTTTGATAATATCACTTTCAACTGGAAAATAAAAAAATGGAATCTAAAATCTAACCTTGAAAGAGAGTGAATTCACTTCAACATTACCTTTATAGAAATGTTTTTGAGAAATTGTCCTAGAAATACATTATCAAGCAACTTATACCATGCCTAAGTACATGGGCCATACAATAGGAAACCATAAGATGTTATCATCAATTCCCTTAGCAAGTTATGAATATACAAGCTCTTCTAATAAATACCATGTTTACAAAATGTTTTACATTAGAAAATAAAAAATAGAATCTAAAATCTTACTAGCGAAGAGTGAATCCACTTTATCATTACCTTTCTAGAAATGTTTTTAAGAGATTGTCCTACAAATACCTTTTTAAGCAACGCATATCATGCCTAAGTACCTAAGCTATATAATAGGAAACCATAAGATGTCACCCTCAATGCCCTTAGCAAGGCATGATTATATGTTTTCTACAAAATACCCTATTTACAAAAAGCTTCACATTAGCAATGAGTATTTTGAAAGTTATAAATAAGTTGAAATTAGTGCTCTTATCCAATCATGACCCATGCATAAATAATATTTTCATCAAAATAGCTTTTTTACAAAATAAATTACAAAAACAACTATCTTGAAAAATCTATAATACGCATTGAGATTTCTTCAAATTAACACCCTCAGCAATTCATAATTATATCATATTTTCATGTCAAATCCCATTGTTTACCAAAATTTATACAATAAAGATAGAATATTTTGCAAGATCTTAAGAGCCTTTTAATTATTTGACATTAATGCTCTCAGTAAAACATGACTAGACAAGCACTTTGTTAGAAAACCCTAATTATAAATTTGTGTATATTAGTAATGAGTATTTTGAAAGAAGAAAATTCAAACCGCTTGAGAATTTAAGATCAAAGCTCTTATGTAGTCACAGTCCCTACTTAAGAGAATTAAATGCAAGTATTGTATATATTCATCTTATTTCAAAAATGAATAAAAAATATCAATTGGGTCTTGGTTAAGCACAAACTTGGATGATACCAATGATCTTTTTCCAATAATGATCATGCAAGATCTTCATCAAAACACCTTATTTATTTACTTATTTTTAACAATAGAAAATAATGTTTTGGTAGATCCATAAGAAATGATTTTAATGACTCAAGATCAATGTTCTTAGCTAGCAATGTCTCACATTTAAGAGAATTTGTATGGTAGCAATTGTAATTTAAGATAGCCATTAAAAAATCATACTAATCATATGATAGAAATTCTCTTTGCTAGCAATTACCATGTAATTTATTCAACAAAACTTCATATTTACAAATAGTTTCATAGTAGTAAGAGTATTTTGAAAGTCATAAGGAACTCTAAAACCATTTGACATCAATGCTCTCAACCAATCAATTGTTTATATAGAGGTCTTCATCAAAAGACAAAAGAATACACAAAACAAGTGGGTAAATGGAATTTTCTAAAAAACCCTTCTACAAGGGCCACAAAATGATAATCAAAAAGTAAAATTAATTTTTCATGTCCTTTCCAAATAGGCATGGGCCTCCAAAAAAAATAGTTTCCCATTCTAACTACAAATGAAATAAGGCATTACAAGTGGTGCCAAGAGGAAGGCTTTCAAGTCCATCTAATTCTAGAGTTGTAATTAAAAGTAAGAACAACCACAAAGGAAATTGGTGTCAAAGAATTGTTAGATGGGGTTGTCAAGATCTTTCTAGAGCATTTGGTTTCAAACCTTGTTTTGGCTAGTCTATTTTAGTCCTTGGGTTGTATGCCTTGTGTTTGAGGTCTTCAACACCTTTTTTGGTGTTGATGATTTGTTATGTTTTTGGATCAGGTTAGTGTTGTGTGATCCTTGTTGGTTAAGATTCATCAATTTATCTTTCTTGTTTCATGAAAAAGGGTTGTGACCCCTTCACTTAAGGATATGTGGGATTGGATCTAGGGCAAAATTGAAAAGAAAATTTAAAAGTGGAACAAACAATCTCTCTATGGCTAGCAAATTGCAAATTTGTTAAAAGATATTGTCTTCATATGAAATTCATTATGCCTCTATCTAGTTCTTTAGTACCTAATAAATTAATGATATTCAGAAATGTATAAGAACGTTCTATAGTCTGATGGAAAAGGAGGGTAAAAAAGAGTGGTTGTTAATTGGAAGAGGTGTTGTGTAGATAAAGATATTGGGCATCTTGGTATAAAATACTTTAAAATGCAAGGGATTTCTCTTGCAGTTAAATGGATTATAAATTCCTTTAATGGAAAATTCTTTGAAGGTGTTATTGAGAAACATCTAGTTGGTGGTCCCAAGACATGCCAGATAATGGAAAGGTGATGCAAGGGCATCGTTCCCCATCAATTTTACTTTTGTTTGTTGTCTGTGGTTTCTTATTCCTTGATTCTTTGTGACATGTGACCCATTTTTATTGGCAACAAGATACTTGAATCTTCTTTTCCCCTAACCTCTCGTAGAACAAAGATAGTTATGGCAGTTAGGGCACAAGTTTCATCCCTATCTCCACATGGATAGGTTTGTGGTTCTGCTAGAGAGGAGGTCAACAGTTTGAGGAGAAGCCTAATCAATTTTGTGGAGGGAAATTCCAGAAAAGAGGGCAATGATAGGGAAAGATCCTAATTTGAATAGGTTGCAGAAGTAGATTGAGTAGAGAGTCGGAAATGAGCTAGGAACAAAGGAAGTCGATTCCTTTAAGAATCATTGTAGCCAATTTTTTTGTATAGATCAATGCACATGTAAACCCTACTTTTCATTGTTTCTTTGTAAGCTTTAATTCCTATGGCTTTGAATGGGGAATGGGTTGTGTAAATATTCCTAGTGCCCTTGGCAATGCATCAGCCTAATTTATTGAGCCCACAATCTATAGGAAACTACATTAGTTTTTGGTGCTTATTACAAGTTCAGGTCACTTATAGTGTTTCAGTTTGTCTTTAATTAAATAGGTTTCCACTATCTTGGTATCAAAGCAACAAGAGATTAGGAGATTGGGAAGTGGGTTGAATGCCACCAAGAAGGATGAGAAGAGGAGGTGCTTGTGGTGGTGGTCGAAGAGGCCATGATGAAGGAGTTCTAGAGTTGTTGCAAAACCTGTTAGCAAGGATGGGTGCCATGGAGCAGGCACAACGAAGGGGAATAGTCATTGATGATGTTAGTGAAGTTGGGGAAGAAGAGAAATCACAAATTGATGATGAAGTTTGAGAAGAACCAAAAGGAGTGGAAGAAAAATTGATAAAGGTCGTTATGAGTGTGGGAGCCAAACCAAGAATAAAGGTCCCTCCTTATTCTGGAAGCCTAAATGGGGAAGAACTCATTGATTGGATCAATGATCTGGCACAAATATTTTGAGTATGAAGGAGTTGCAAAAGAAAGGAAAGTTAAGTTTTATTATACAAGGCTCAAAGGCCACGCTGCAATGTGGTGGGATTACATATAGTCTGAAAGATGGAAGAATAACAAGGACAAGATAACTTCATGGGATAGAATGGTTGCCAAATTGAAGGCTAAGTTCCTTCTGAGAGACTATCAAACCAATATTTTCAAAAGATTACAAAATCTTAGGCAAAAGGATATGTCAGTAAAAGAATACATGGAAGAGTTTTACAAGTTCGTGATTCGGTCAGGCCATAGTGAAGAGGATATGGAAAAGGTAGGAAGACACCTTAATGGTTTGAAATATAGTTTGCAAGATGAGTTGAGTTTAGTGTCTCCTAGAACTCTTGAGGAAGACTCAGTTTGTCATTAAGGAAAAAGAGAAGCTTGTGAGGAAGAAAAATTAGCAAGGAAGAAATAGAGGAAGTGGACAATAGGCTATTAGGGGACAACAATCTTATCAAGATGAAGGGGCTAGTAGTTCTAGTGGCCTGGTTAATCAAGAAAGAGGAGGATATCAAAAAAAAGGAGGAAGATCATTTGGTAGAGGTGATTATCAAGGAAGGGGAAGAGGCTTTGTTGGTAAATGTTTCAAATGCAATCGATATGTTGGTCATAAGAGTTGGGAGTGTTTGGAATTCTCAAGAGAAGGTCACACAAAGCTAGAAAGGAGCAATCAGGTCGTGCAAGCAGATCAAGAAAGTGTGGGATCACCTACTCATTACAATGAGGAACTCGAGACTGGAGAATCCTTGTTGTTCAAGAGAGTGTTATTGAAGCCACCAAAGGAAAGGAAAGAACCAGTACAAAGAAGAGCTTTATTCAAGACAAAGTGCAAGGCTAGAGGTAAGTGCCACAAATTGATTATTGATAGTGGTAGTACTGATAATCTAGTGGCTATTGAAATGGTGGATAAACTAGGTCTTAAGAGAACTAAACATCCTATACCTTATAAATTTTCTTGACTACATAAGGGGCATTAGTTGTTGGTAAATGAATAGGCCTTAGTAGAAATTCAAATTGGTAGTTATAAGGATAATGTGATGTTCGATATCATGCCCATAGATGTGTCACGTATTGCTTGGTAAACCTTGGCAGTTTGATCATAAAGTTGTATGTGATGGAGAAGTAACACCTACACTTTTGAAAAGGATGGAATTAAGCATACTTTGTTGCCTATGCGAGAACAAGAAGAGGACAACAATAGCAAGATAAAGTTGGTGAGTGGAAAAGAATTCTTACATATCATGAAGGAGGAGGAAATGGGATTGGCTTTGGTGCTCAAACCCAAGGATTTGCTTACCTCTACAGAGTTGGATGATTTTCCGAAGGAGATACAAGATATCTTGGAGGAACATAAGGATATTGTAGCAATTGATTTGCCTAATGAGTTGCCTCCTATGAGAAGTATTAGCCATCATATGGATCTGATTCTAGGCACTAGCCTTCCAAACAAGGTTGCATATATATTGACCCCCAAAGAGAATGATGTGATTAAAAGGAAAGTTGAAAAATTACTTAAGAAAGGGTTGATAAGAGAGAGTCTTAGCCCTTGTGTTGTTCCTACAATCTTAGTGCCTAAGAAAGGAGATGAATGGAGGATGTGAATAGACTCTAGGGCCATTAATAAGATAACTATCAGATATAGGTTTCCAATTCCTAGAATAGATGATTTGATGGATTGTTTGAGTGGTGCTAAGTATTTTTCTAAGATAGATTTGAATAGTGGTTATCATTAGATTAGGATCAAACCTAGAGATGAGTGGAAGACAACATTCAAAACTAATGATGGTCTCTATGAATGGCTAGTTATGCCCTTTGGGCTCACAAATGTACCTAGTACTTTTATGAGGCTTATGAATGAAGTCCTGAAACCATTTCTAGGAAATTTTGTTATTGTATATCTTTATGACATATTAGTTTTTAGCAGGTCTAAAGAAGAGCATCTATAACATTTGAAGATGGTTATGACAAGGTTACATGAAGAGAAGTTGCAAATTAATCTTAAGAAGTGTTTGTTTATGCAAACTAAATTGATTTATTTGGGTTTTGTAGTATCCAATGAAGGGTTGAAGATGGATAAGGAAAAGGTTCAAGCCATTATTGATTGGCCAACACCAAGGAGTGCACCAGAGGTAATAAGTTTTCATGGACTTGCTAGTTTCTATAGGAAGTTTATTAAAAAATTTAGTCATGTAGCTTCTCCTATACTTGAAACAATTAAGGGGTCTAAAAAGCAGTTTCAATGGACTCGAGGTTGAAAAGAGTTTCAAATTTCTTAAACATAGAGTAACCTATACTTGCACTACTTGATTTCAATAAAGTATTTCAAGTTGAATGTGATGCCAACAGCTTGGCAATAGGGGTTGTTCTTAGTCGAGAAGGAAAACTAGTGGCTTATTTTAGAAAAAAATTAAATGGTGCTAAGAAGAAATATTCTACCTATGAGCTTGAATTTTATGCATTGGTTCAATATTTGAAGAAGTGGAGGCATTAATTGCTTCCTAAGGAGTTTGTTGTTTACATCGATAACCATGCATTACAATTTATTAACAATCAACACAAACTAAATTAGAGGCATACAAAGTGGGTAGAGTATCTTCAAAGTTTTAATTTTGTGTTGAAGCATAAGAGTGGGCAAGAAAATAAGGTTGTTGATGCATTAAGTAGAAGAATTTTATTGTTACATGAAATTTGAGCTAACAATGTTGGTTTTGATAGTTTGATGGAGTTGTATGTGGATGATCCAAATTTCAAATATGCATATGAAGCTTGTAGCAGTCCAATCAATAGAGATCGGGGCCCTTCAATTGACTTTATGCTACAAGAAGGTTTGTTGTTCAAAGGAAATAAATTGTGTCTACCTAGAGGATTGATGAGGGAGAATCTCTTGAAAGAGAAGCATTGTGGTAGCCTAGGAGGACATTTTGGACAAGATAAAACTTATCTACAACTGAGTACACACTATTATTGGCCAAGAATGTACATTGATGTCAGGAAGTATGTGGAGAGATGCAAAGTATGTCAACATGCAAAGGGAAGAAGTCAAAATACTAGTTTGTATCAACCATTTCCAGTTCCATCTCGACCATGGGATTCTGTAAGTATGGATTTTGTTATGGGTTTTCCTAGGACTCAAAGAGGCAATGATTCTATATTTGTATTTGTGGATAGGTTCTCTAGAATGGTTCATTTTATTCCATGCAAGAAGACTAGTGATGCAACCAATATTGCTAATTTGTTTTTCAAAGTGGTTAGATTACATGGTATTCCAAGGAGCATAGTGTCAGATAGAGATACAAAGTTTGTAGGGAATTTTTGGAGAACCCTTTGGAAAAAGTTGGGAACACATCTTAGTTTTAGTTCAGCCTATCACCCCCAAATGGATGGCCAAACTGAGGTAGTGAATAGAAGTCTTGGTGATATGTTGAGGTGCCTTGTTGGGAACACACCTGGAAATTGGGATATGGCTTTAGCACAAGTTGAGTTTTCTTATAATGATTCTCCAAACAAGAGTACAAGTTTTAGTACATTTTATATTGTTTATGGCATGCATCCTCAAGGTGTCTTTGAACTCATAAATTTTGGTGATATGGAGAGAAGAAGTGCAGATCGTGAATACTTTTCCCAAGTCATTCATGACCTTCATGAGGAGTTTACGATGAACATTGAAGGAAGTAACCAGAAATAAAAATAGTATGTTGATAAAAAGTGAAGAGAAGTTCATTTTCAAGTGGGTGATCTTGTTTTGGCTCATCTTAGGAGAGAAATGTTTCCTACAATTGCATATAATAAACTGAAAATGAAGAAAATCGATCCTTGCAAGATTCTTCGAAAGTTTTCAGCAAATGCTTATGAGATTGGCCTTCCTCCAGGCATGGGTATTTCACCTATCTTCAATGTAGCAGATTTGTATCCATGCAAAGGTGTTGCAAATGAAGAAACATCAGAGTTGGAGTTGAAAACCAATGAATACCAGCACGTGACCAAATCTGTTTCACTGGAAATTGAATGCATTCTAGATAAACAACTGTTGAAGAAGACCCACGACAAGGAGTATTTTAGGTACTTGATGAAATCATCCTTTGGAGGATGCTTCTTGGTTGACTGCACCTAAGATTTCCACCTATGGTCATTCCATTGATGACCTCATGAATAGGAGTTTGTGATCTTTTTATCTCCGGGGAAGCCTAATGTAAGGGCATCATTCCCCATCAATTTTGGTTTTACTATTTTGGTTTTGTTTGTTGTTTTTGGTTTCTTATTCCTTGAATCTTTGCGACATGTGTCCCATTTTGATTTGGCAACAAGATTCTTGAATCTTCTTTTCCCCTAACCTCTCGTGGAATAGAGATAGTTATGGCAGTTAGGGCACGAGTTTAATCCCTGTCTCCACATAGACAGGTTCATGGCTTTGCCAAAGAGGAGGTCAACAATTTGAGGAGAAGCCCAATCCGTTTTATGAAGGAGGGCAATGCCAAAAAAGAGGGCAACACTAGGGAAAGATCCCGATTTGAACATGTTGTAGAAGAAGATTGAGCAGAGGATTGGAATTGAGCTAGAAATCGAGGAAGCCAATTCCTTTAAGAATCATTATAACCAAATTTTTGTATAGATCAATGCACATGTAAACCCTACTTTTCACTATTGCTTTGTGTAGTGTAGAAAAATGTACAACTTTACATTTTCACACTATGCATCTCCTTAATTAATTGGACTTAGTTAAGCCTCTAATTGACCCAATTATACATTTAAAAGCCTGATTAATCTCGTTTTCTAGAAAGGGGAACTTGCATTAAACAATTGTAAACATCAAATTACACATCTTGGAAAATGTGTCTTAGGTTTAAAGGGCCTAGGACCCATTCACCCAATGGTGAATGGATCCTCCTTAGGCTTAGGACCCCATTTTTTAATATGTTTTTGGCAGCATTTTTATGATTCAAATTCAGGTTGCAATTTTTGGCCTTTGATGTTTAATTGTTTGGAAATTAGAAAATTACTTATAAATACAATGTCTTTTTATCAAATTCAAATCCTAAGAAATCTAAGCCTTTTGAAGGAGCAAAATTATAGCAAGTATTATTGTCAAGAGCAGATTTTTTAGTCAATTATTGCAGCAATCAAGATCAAGATCATCATGTCAAAGTTATTTGCATTCATGTATGTTTTTGGAGCTAACATTGTGATGTAGGTTTCAAGTCTTCAAGCATCAAATCAAGTGTCAAATCAAGCATCCAATCAAGTCATTCATGCAATATATAATCCTTGGAGTGATGTGTTAGACTTTAGTCCACCAAGGGCAACCATTAAAGGGTTTGCTGAGTTGCAACAAGCTAGTGTTCATTCATCATTCCTCCATTTTTATCATTATTTCATTATCAAGGTTTAATTACCAAACTAGGGTTTCACCAAGGAAAACCCAAGTATACACCAAAAACAAACATTTTTCTCCTCTTTATGTGTTTGTAGATTTGCAAGTGAAAAAGGAGCGAAATTGGATCAAAAGTGCAAAGTTGTCAAAGTTGTCATCAAAGTTGTCAAGAGACGGAAACTCATTTATAGAATTTTTTTTTGGCCTTTCAACAATAAAACCTAGAGAAATCAAAGCCTTAGATCCAACATCAAAGGATTGCAAAAAGAATTTTCAGAAAAAGTTACAAGGACACATTCTCCAGAACAAGATGCATGTATGACACTTTTGGAGTCGGGGGCAAACCATCTTAACTTTTTCACATTTGCTAATTAATGATTGCTTCTTATAGTATTATCATAATAATTTGCATTCCAAGTGGTAGATCTCAATTAAATAATCATTAATGCACTTTTAGTCATCTCCCAAAAGTGCCTTTCAGTCATATAGGGGGGTGTCCAAATTTGGCTGATGCGTCTTGCTACAATTTTCTCAGGATAAGATTTTCTAGGTTATTAGATATCATCTTGTAACCCTCAGATCTGCCTACAAATTGTACTTTTTGTTAGTATTATGCTTTAAATTCACATTCCAAGTCTTGCATTGCATAATTGAGTTCATTTAGTATTTTTAGTTTATCTCCCCAAAGTGCATTTCAGTCATATTTTACACTTTTCTATCATAAGGAAGGAGAGATCACATAGTGCCCCAAAGCTTGGATTTGACTCACCTAAGGGTTGTAAGTCAATTCTAATCTTTTGTGGTGCTATCCTTCTTCCCAGTGAAATAGGAAAAGGTGGGTTTATGATTGGGTGGACACCCTACTTTCACTCCATCCCATATCATTTTAATAACCACTTTCTCCTATGTTTCACTTTGTAAGCATTCTTGTCGCTTTGAATGAGGAATGGGTTGTGTAAATGTTCTTGTCACCCTTGGCAATGGATTGACCTAGCTGATTGAGCCCACAATCTGTAGGAAACTACATTAGTTTTTCATGCTTATTGCAGGTTCATGTCGCTTGTAGTATTTCAGTTTGTCTTTAATTAAATAGGCTGCCATTAAAAGGTATGCACCCTCATGATGTCTACTTTGGTAGATTTCCTATATCCCCCTTTTGGCTCTAAAGTTTTCAGGACTATTTGGAAATCATGATAGCTTGTGAGAGGTTTTATCAAAGGCAATAATGTGTATGATAAGGAGAAAAATAAGGTTTGTAGCTTCATATCAATCTAGTAAAACTTGCAATGGAACAATAAGCCTTTATCCCTCCTTCAAGGATGTTTTGCAAAGAGTTGGGATAGTAAAAGAGTAAAATAATTTAGTAAATATTCTAGAAAACAATCATTTTAAAAGCTAGCTCTTAGTAATGAGTATGGTTTGCCTAATACTCATAGGAGAACATACTCATTACTAAGGAAAGCCTATTATAACATGTGATTCCCTATATAGATAAGCTTTGATATGTAAAATTGTGATAATTTGATGTGGAGTCATGGTTTTTATCTCTCTAAAAGCAATCCCAAAAAAAATTTATAGCACTTTAACTAGCTCCTAGGAGTTGTCTAAGCACCTAAATGATTGTTGGCATTTGAACCTTAACCAAGGATAGTGGTCTAAAATCCTTAAACTACATGTGTCATTGAACAAAAAAAATCCTAGGAGTTGTCTAAGCACCTAAATGATTGTTGGCATTTGAATCTGTCCTTGGCCAACCAAGGATAGTGTAAAGTTCAAATCTTCTATGGCCAAAGGTTTTTTTGTTGCTAAGTTTCCTAGATAGAGACAAAATCTTGTATGAAAATTTCTTTAGCTGGGAGGACAAATACCATTTGATGGTTAAACCTTGCACACCAACTTTAACCCAGCTTTGAAACAATAAAAAATCCTTTGGAGCGACTCTCTCTTGGAGGAGGTTGGGGAAGCCCTAGGTGATTTTTTGATGGTGGACAATGAATTTTATAATCTTTATCACTCTACCTTTGCCCAAATACTTGTTGAAATTGATGTCTCAAAAGGACTCTGCTGAGGTTCTCTTAAAATCTTCTAGGGGGTCTTGGATCCAATCGTTGGATTTAGGGGGTCCCTTTCCACTGTAGAAGATGCTTCAAAACAGGACATGCTGCTGCTCAATGTGGATTTTCTAAGACAGCTACAATGGCGCTTCACAACAAATTACACGGTTCTGATTCGCTTCGGAGCTTCTCTGAGACATGCTGCTGGGGCTTCTCTCACTGGCTGCTGTTTCTGATTCACTTGCTGCTGGGGCTTTTGATTCACAGGTTGTTGGGGTTTCGTCTGCTGGGGTTTCTCCTTCCTCCGCTGGGGAAGCTTCCTTGATAAACCATATTGAATACTACTAAACTGATAGCTTTGTTTCCTACCTCTGATTGCTCTCCGGTTATTTCCAAACCTATTCATGAACTCTGATGTTTTCCCGGGTTGCGGATTTTCATCCTCAGGAAATGAATTGGCTTGGCAGGCTACAAGTTGAAGAAGGCTGGACTACTGTTTGTCTAAATTTCTCGTTTACCTAGGTGGGTGGGATAAAAGAAAAAAATCTTGGCAAGAAATATTATTTGGTTATGTGGAGGGGTTAAATAGGGTTTATAATTTGTTTTGGCTTGTTTTAACCATTGACATTCTTTGGTTTTTGTGGAAAGTGAGAAATGACCTGATTATTTTTAAGGAAAGAGGAAAAACTTATGGTGTCCTCTAAGAGACTCACATTTCATACTATTTCCTTGTGGGTTACCTTAACAAATGAGGTCTCTAAAGAAAAAATTTGGGAGTTAATGGATAGTGGGCATACCAATATAGTGAGATCTAAGGTTAAGACAACAAAATATTGGTCATATGAAAAGGAGGAAGATGAAATTTTTGTTAAAAAATACATGGAGTTTCAAAAAATATAAAATAAAAACTTCACCTATGAAATGCTTTTAAAGGATATGGGACTCAGAGAAAGTAAGATAGAGTCTAAAGATTATGTGGTTTGGAGGTGGTAAGATCTAATGACAACATTTTAAAAATTACCCCTCCAATAGGAATTTATGAGATGGATAGATTCAATGAAAGTTGCAACAATTAGTCTAAGTGAAAATTGTCTTTTGTGATAAGTTGTCAATTTAATTGTATACTACTTTTTTTCTTTGTAAATGTTGTTTGGAATATAGTGTCTATAACGTTGGCTTCCTAGCTTGGGCATGGGACATATATTGTAACATGCTCTCTTTTTGGTAATATATAATCAACTCAAAAAAAGGGTTGAGGCCCTTTGAAAAACCCTATATTACCCCTTACAAAAAAATAGGGCATCACGAGTGGTAGATCCATGATTCTAAATAATCCTTGAAAATATAGATCTAAAATGAACTTTGTCTCTTTGATTTTCCACTCGCACATACCAAAATATTTTTTACATCTAAAAAATAAGCACAAGCAATTGAAAAATGATTAGATCTCCTTGAAAGATAAGATCATTGTAAAATTACTAAATGAATACCATACAGTTCCACTTTGTAATTAAAAACAAGGTCATAAGAGAAGATAGCTAAGAAGTGTAAAAATGCATTCAAATAGAATAGGATGCTCAATCAAGAAAACATTAACAACTATCTAGCTTAATTAGCTCACCTAAAAAGAAAAAATTAATATATAAACAAATAATTTATCAAAATTTATAAAATCTCACCTTAGTTATATTTTGACAAAATCTTCAAAATTTGCATAATCATTTTCTTCTAACTTTTATGTATAATTCTTAGAGTTGTACAATAACTTTGCAATTGCTACAAAAGATTCAATTTATATAAATAACTGGTTTGTGGAATAATATGTGTATGTGGTTACACTTTATTTTGATGTACCAACAAAGTTGAAGCTCCATATCTTTTGGCCTATCGAATAGATCAATATCATTATAGTAATTGAATACTTTGTTGCCATCCTTATTTCTTATTCTTAGGTCAGCCCGCAATACTATGTCCCACTTTTTGGCCAAGTTGGACATTGAAATCAATATTTTTCACCAAATTTTCACTTTATGAAACCTATAGCAACTAATCCATTAATAATTTGGAGACAATGTGAACTAGTTATTTGTAAAGATTTGTGTTTAGATTCTAAATATATTTTTTTTAAATATTTAGATATAAATTATGATTTTTTACATAACTTTTAATAACTTATTTTTTATAGTAAATAACATTTTAAAATAGTAATGTTTATGTCATCACACAAATTTTTTTTTTTGAAAGGATAAAATTATAATTTTTAAAATTTATATTTGTAAAATCAATATCTAGTGCATGGATATTTTATTATAATTTTTTGTTTCTTTTTTTAAATTAATTTTTGAAGCGTAATTATAAGTTGGATGTAGGTGTATGTCGTCACACATAACTTGTTTTGTATGTATTAAAATTATTAGTTTTTTTTTTGGCTAAAACAAGAACATCAATACCTAGTGCACACATATTTTTTAAATTTTTTACTCTATTTTTCACATGTGAAACAAATACCTTGATATTTGGTAAAAAAAGCTACATTCACAAGAAATAAAATATAAATATAATAATTAAAAAAAAAATTACAATTTTTGGAAAGCTTATAATAATACCTGTGTACTTAAAAACATAATTTCTAAATGACTTTATTTGGTATCTCAAAAGGTAAATAAAAAGTGGTTTTTTGTCAACATGTGAAATGTGCAAAGATTTTAGACTCCATTGTGAGTTGATAAAGATTGGATGTAGAGGATGACTTATCCAAAGGAGTTTGTAATGCGTATCACCACTAAACCTCTTCACATTAAAACTATTAACTTTAGATATTGAACCCCTCAAGATTGTGAATACCTACCATGTGATGTCCCAAGCTTTGGGAAACCCACTTTAATTTCTAAATGTGGGGATGTCAACCCTCTTTAAACCTCTATCCAAAGGAATCTGTATTATCTAAACCTCTTCAATTAAAACCCTTTAGATAGAACCCCTCTTAAATCCTGGATGTCCCAAGTTTGGGACCCATTATTGTGGGATGACCCTCTTTAAACCCTTCCAATGTACCACATCCCACAAGAAATACCATGTATTTTGAGAGACACCTTTTCTTTAAGAATGTACATTTATATGTATAGAATTTCTTAAATAACACCCACAATTTGATCTAATTTCAAAACCAATCACAACACCTTTTATTGTGGATGTATCCTTTCACCTAAAGTAGACCCAATTTTTTAGTTTGGTCAACCTATCTTTAGATAATGTTATATTACTAATCAACTAGCTAACCAAACAAGATTTATACATGTCTTTACCATCAATTTCTACTATGCTAACATTAGTATCAAAAAAATCTAAATTTGATTTAACTCATGCCTTTACTTACTTTCCATTGTCTATAATTCCCTTTATCAAATACCATTGATAATGATGGTTGGAATATAGAGTTGGAATTGATGGGTGGAGAATCATTAATTTCCTCATCCATAACATAAAATATTTTATCATTTTGATCCTCTATTCATATTTTGTCACCAAGTAGATTGTATATTATTTAGTAGTTGTATTCCAAGACTTGATAAAAGTTCATGTGAATCCTTCAATCCTTTCTTCAGATAGATATTGAACCATAATTTGAAAATATGCCAACATTCTCTATAATTTTTTGATGTAATGTGTTTGATATATCATTTGACCTAGTTAGGTGCAATATACATGGTAAATGTGAGTGCTAATTCCAAAAAAAGTCATCAAAAAAATTACGAAGTAGCATGAAATTTGAATATATTTTTATATGTTTCTCCACTTAGGAAACTAATGCTAACATCATTATGGAATTAGCTCCACACCCAACATAACCACGATGTAAAGAAATGATCAACCCTTGAAGCATTGCAACATAGTGCTCTTTCCCAAAGATTCAAACTATTAGATGGGAAAATAGCAATGTAATCAACAATGATACTTCATGAATCTTAGTTCCTAATGTCATCTTCAATGTTCATCTTTCTAATTTTACTTATCATTTTCAAACACCTCTAAATATTCCTTAAAGTAGTACATTAAATGCAAATGCTCAATTTTTTCAATCTATGTGCTTTATAACTTCAAATTTTCTACATTTGATCATCTACCTTAAAACTATTATAAACCATTCAAACATGATTAATGATAATCAACTCTTTTCCAACAATCAAATCCCTCTCCCACTAAACAAAGCTTCCACTAGCTTCTTCCCATTATGGATGATATCCTAGCCATGTAGTCCTTTAACCTTACAATCATTATAAGAACCAAAGAGCCTTCATCCTTCACATGTAATACGATATCAAATACCAATGGTTGAAGAATAATCCCTCAATAATTTGTATTTTCCTCCTATTCTCATTGGATGAATGACCAATGATTGGTTCCAAATGAATTTCAATATGCTTCTTCCACATATCTTTATTTTTTCACAATGTCATTGAATAAAGTTTGCATCAAACCTATTGCATGTTGGGTGTAGAACCAATACCAAATGTGGAATATTTTCTTGCAAAGATTGCAATAATAACATGTCCATAGTGGCATGTTACATAGTTCTTGAAAGCATCTATGGCAACCTCATATTATGAACAACCACTAAGTATTGTGATGGGCATTCATGTCCTTTATTACCATAAAAACCCACCAATGTTTTCAACATTATTTCATCGTTGGCAAGACATGTGGGATCAATCCCTCTATACCATACTAGGATTTAAATCAAGAATTGTTTTTATTGCCTCAAAAATCTATTCATACTCCCTTTGAATATAATGTTAGTGATTTTCTAATTGTTCTAAAAGTTGTTGATATTGAAGGGTGTTCTAGATTTAAGCTAAGAAAGCTATGCAATATATGTCCTCAACACAATTTGATCATCTCATAAATTAACTTAGATGATTTATTATACTGGTATCTCCTCACATTTGAATGTACAAGGTTATGAAATATTGGACAAATTCCCAAACAACAATTTTACCTTGTAATTTTTGCTACTAATGGGCCTCATAGATATCATTACAAAATTAGAAAACATCCTTTCTTTGTGCCAATTAAAATATTTCTTTCTTTAAAAGGCCTCATTCTAACAAAAAATGAAGTGACTTTTGTCCTCTCCCATCAAAAAATCTTGTATTTTTATTCTATGGTTTATATTTGAAACTCTTGCAAAAATCTTGAGTTTGGTGTGTAACAAATAGTCTAATATTCTCCCTTCCCTTGTAACTCTCTTGTGTCTTTTAATTGAGCTCCTTGAACATAATATAAAGGCATTTTAAATTCTTAACAATTAGGAACCAACTTACCAAATGAGTGTGTCAATGAATCAAAAGGGAATCTCAATTCAAAATTTCATTGACAACAAATATGCATATAGGTACCATCAATATGACATTCAACAACATGATATCATAGTGTTCTTTTTATATTTCTCTATGGCCCAATATTTCCCACCCCTTTGTTCATCCATTAAGACCTTTATGTTTAGTCACTCTCCATTTGTAACGATATAAGGACCCCAAAAACATCAACATTAAAGTAGTAAGGAGGATAAGTTCACTAAAATAATATGAAATATAAAGAAAATAATTGAAAGTAATAAAATTTAATTTCAATTTCAATTAAAACCTAGTACACCTTTGAATGGGAAGTCTTGTACTTGTAAAAGCTCCATATGACTAAGGAATACTTTGTTGGGACTCATATACAATATCCTTCTTGGGTCTCCAAAATGAATTAGTCCTTAACTCTATTATTTATATTCTTCTCCATAATATCATTATGTGTCTTTAGTCTCATGTGTTATATTAAAGAATTAACATAATGTCACTAGAAAGTACTAAACAAAACCATCTATTGCATGTAAAGTATTCCACCTCAACTTTTTAGTCATCCTCATACTCTCCAAGAGATGCTTCCATGACCATAAACAAATGAAAATCTTGTGTCTTGATAAAATCATTCAAAAAATTAATTGCATTTTGAATTTCAAGTTGACCTACAATCAATCACTCATTTTGATGGAACTTGATTACATGAAATACTTTCACTATATCATAATCCTAAAATATTATTTTGTTGTCTTTATACTTCATGTGAGAATTTTTATAGTTACGAATTGTTTGAGCTACTAAGGAGCAAGTAAGTGCAAGCTAATGGGTCCACTTTTAGTGGAAGTGTTTGGCTTGAAAAAAAACTTGATATGAATGGGTGTACCCCTTTCATGAAAAATGTGTACCTATTTACGATCGAGCTCTTAAACCTAAACTTCTTGTATGAAATGTATACTCATTTTGATTTTTAAAATGGGTATGTATTTTAATTTTTTAAATAGGTACCCATTTCTATTTACATCAGATACTTGTTCATTTTTAGAATAGGTAGGCATTTTGGAGCAGATACACAATTCATAAAATTTGAAACTTAAAGTTTTGCTTTTGTTTTAGGCTTGGAAACCCAACCCTTAGCCTTTAACCTGCAAGTACAAATCCATGTTAACAACAACAGAAAAAAATGACTTTAGCAATATGACTTACGACTTGTTTTCATAATCTTTTAGGAAACTAAAACTAATTATAGACAACAATGTTTAGCTTTCAAATATGTTTTTTTTTTTATTGGACATGTTTATTTATTTATTAATTAATTTTTAAGTGGTTCATAAACTTAAAATGTTACGTATTAGTGTTTTTTAATAACTCTTATTTTTTAATGTTTTTTGAAAAAAATGTGATCAAACTAGACATCAAAATTTCTTTACAAAATGAAAAAAAGAATTATAAAAATATATACTAATCAAACTTCACCATAAAACACATATTTCCCTTAAAAAGAGTTAGAATTTAAATACTTTTATTTAGGTCAAATTATATTGGTCATACACATGTATGTTTTGGTCATAAAAAAGTGATTTTTGTACATCATATACAAAATTAACTTGTAGCATCTAGGTATTAGAATAAATTACATATTTGAAAACTAGACTCAAAATCCTACATTTGATATTAATAGACCTTGTTAAGATTCTATAAGTGCTTCAAATTTCTACTCCAACTATGCCAAACTTTGATTTTTAGGAAAAATATTTCCACTTTTTGGCCAAAAAGTGAACCCAATATCCTGCACTTACGCAAGTAATTACTTGGTCCATAATCAAACTGACAAGAAGAACAATAGATCTTTATTTGATCTTTCCCATCTTTTGAAGAAATACTTGGAGAGTAAGTGTAACATTAGCAAATTCTTCCATTAGTTTATCCAATTTTGTTTTCCATGATTTCAATACTTGAGGAATTAATTCTTGTTCTAGTAAGCTTCTCATTGGCAATTTTTTCTATTACTCTATCTATTTTTTCTTCATGATTCAATGCTTGAGGAATGGGAACTAATGTTTATTCTATAGAGTTATTTCACCTTCAACCCTTGGTTGCTTATGCATAAGTTCCACCACATTAAATAGCAATTTATGTATCATTTGGCACCCTTTCCTCTATATTTGATGTAATTGTACTAGACTCCAAACTATTAGATTTTCTCTTAATCCATTTAATTTCCCCAAAAAAATTTCAACTTAGCTCTTGTTTTGAACTCAAAGGATTTCTTTTACTATTGATAAACACAAAGGAATAATCAACTCTGTTATTCATAATTCCCTAGAAAATTTCAGCAAAGGTGCACTCTCATTTTGACATCAAACTATAATAATGGTAGTATTCCCTTCACCAATTGCAATGCTAAAATCTAAATCCTCCTCGAGATTCATCTAATCTTCCACACCCATCTAACCTTTAGCAACAAAAAAATAAGAAAATATTCAACATGTCATTTATCATGCTAATTAAACATAACTACACAAACAAGTGATATTATTTTAAAAATGAAAGAAAAAATTGTGCTTATAACAATCTAATTTTCTTGCAAAAGAGAGTTGATTCATAAAAAACCAAGAAATAATTCAAACAAAGAAATGTGGGCAAAAAATCTTTTGTTCATAAAAATACATACCTAAACTCCCTATATCTACTTTCTGAGGACAAGCTCTTCAAACATTTTTATTGCAAAGATTATTTTATAAAATCATAGGGAATTTTATATTTATATTATATTTTTGAATAAGTAGTTACAAACTAAACACTCCAACCCACCCTAAATGGCTCATTTAAACAAAAATGATATCAATGACAAGATGGAGGTCATCAAAGCATAAACATTATCCATTTCATAAAAAAAATTGCTTAAGATACAGTAGACATGCGTGCAAAATGTGGAAGCATAGACAAGGCAATGAACTATCCACAAAATGTCTCAAAGAGATGTGTCCTCATGGACTTTAATGATTACAAGATATGCACAAAATGGATTTCTTAAAAAGGCTTTAGGAGCTTTCAATAAAATGCAATTGGCAAGTGTAGAGACAAATTCTACAACCTTTATAAGCATCCTCCTTTGGAGCATAAAGGATAAGAAAATATTAGATGGTGTAGTTACGACTTTCTTGGTATACATGTATGCAAAACATGGAAATAAAAAGAAGTTGAATTGTTTCAAAAAACTACTCAAAGAGATGTGGTCTCATGGATAGCAATTATTGTAGGATATTCACAAAAATGGGTTTGTTGAAAATTCCTTAAAAAATTTCAAGCAAATGTGATTGGCAAGTGTAAAACCAAACTCAATAACCTTTTTCAGGATCCTCCCTGAATGTGTTAAAATGGGAGCTTTGGAAAGGGATATGGACATCCATCAAAGCATAATGGTTTTCTTGTCAAATGATATAAATGCAACTGCCCTAGTAGAAATGTATCTAAATGTGCAACCATCCTAGAACCATAAACCAGCCACATGAATTGTTTGAAATACTACCTCAAAGAGATGTCATCTCATGGAATGCAATGGTTACAAGATATGCACAAAATGAGTTTGTTGAAAACTTGATAGGGATTTAGAAACTTTTAGGAAAATATAATTGGTAGGTGTAAAGTTGAATTCCATAACCTTTGTCAATATTCCTATACTAAAATGGGTGATTTGGAACAAGATATGGACATGTCTACAAAATATGGAAAAATACACAATGTAATTAAATCTTTCATAGAATTCCTAAAAGAAATGTTGTCTCATGGAATCCCATGATTGTGGGATATGCACAAAATAGATATTTTAAAAGGTTTTACAATATTTCAAGCAATTGCAATCAATAGGTGCAAAGCCAAATTCCACAAAATTTACCACCATCCTACCTATTATGCTAAAAAGGGAGCTTTGAAACAAGGTATGGAAATCCATCAAAGCACAAAGGAAGGGGGATTTTGTAATTTTTTAGTTACAACAACCTTGGTAAAAATGTTTGCAAAATGTGGAAGCATAGACAAGGCACATGTAATGAAATAACTTGCACAATAGAGGAATATGATAGGAAATATGTTGCAAATATTGAATAATAACTGAGAATAACAAGCCACTTCGAGGGGGAAAACCTCCAAATATCTCTAATGAGAACACAATTCACAATATGATGACGAAATAAGACTCACAACCTCCTAGATATATACCTATTTATGCCTAGGATAGCACCCAGGCTGACTTAGATAACCCTATATAAGCCCTAGGCCAACCTAATCAACCAAATAATAATACAATAATGATAATGACTTAATTAGGAGTTAAGATAGTCACAAGTTGACTATTCATAACCCGATGTACTCTAATATTAAGGGCGTAGCATGCCCCCCTCTTCAGATAAGCATTCTCCTCAATGCTAGGCGATTTTGGGTGCTTTTAAATGAACTCCTTGTCCTCCCATGTGGAATATTCAATTAGTAAATTCTTCCATTAGATGAGATACTGAGTGAGTGTTCTGGTCCTTAGCTTCCTTGTGCGTTTCTAAAGAATACATTCGAGTTCCAATATGATTCTTCTTTCTTCATCAAGCTCTGGTAATATTGTCTTAGCAGGGATATTATTCCCGATTACCTTCTTCAAACAAGAAACATGAAAAACTAGATGTACCTTTGTTGTTGATGGCAATTCAAGCTTGTAGGCAACACTACCTATATTCTACATGATTTGATATGGGCCATAATATTTTGGAGACAACTTGTTATTCTTTGATTGTTGCTTTAGTGACATTTGCTTGTAAGGTTACAATCTCAAGAAAACCCAATCCCCAACCTCAAAACTTATTTCACTACGGTGTTGGTCGTCTTGTTGCTTCATTCGATTATGTGCCATGGATAGATTCTCTTTAAGTCCTGAAAGTACTTTTTGTTGATGACTCGTGTGGTCCTCCACTGAACTCTTGGTCATGGAAGGAAGATGACATCCATACAATGCCATAAATGGAGACATTTTTTATGAACTATGGAAGGAAGTGTTATACCACCATTCTACTAGTGGTAGCCAATCTACCCATTGAGACTATTTATCTGAAGTGAAACAACGTAGATATCCTTCCAAACACTTATTAACCACCTCCATTTTCCCATCAGATTGTGGATGGTATGAAGAACTATGAGCTAATTGAGTACCCAAACACTTGAATAAATCTGTCCAAAAGTTACTAGTAAAGATAGGATCACACTCACTAACAATAACCTTAGGTATACCATGTAGCTTTTGAATATTCTCCAAAAATGCTTTTGCCATTATACTTGTTGTAAAAGGATGTGATAATGCAATAAAATGTGCATATTTAGTGAGGCAATCCACAATTGCCATGATGACATTTTTACCATTAGATCTTGGAAGCCCTGTTATGAAGTCCATGGAGACCTCTTCCTAATGCTTGCTAGGAATAACTAAGGGTTGCAAGAGACCAGTGTCTTAATTATCTCCCATGTATTTCATTGACAAACCAAACATTCTAACACAAATTTTTTTAACATCCCCTTTTAGCCCTTCCCAAAAGAAGTCTTTCTTGACCCGATGAATGTCTTCAAAAATCCTGAATGACCACCCACTGGAGACTCATGTAGCTTTGTGAGAATATTTTGTTTGAGAGAGGAATTCTTACAAAGATACAATCGCTCTTTATAGCACAAAGTATCTCCCTTCCAACAAAATTTATCTAAACTACTAGGGTCACTGTAATTGTTGAAAGAGATTACTAGTAGCCACATCATTTTTTCCACTCTTCTTTGGCTTCTTCTACCCAATCTTCTTGTAATATTGAAAGGGCACACAATAAAGCTTCATCCTTCTCATCCTTCCTTGATAGTGCATCTGCCACAACATTTTCCTTCCCTTTCTTATATACAATCTCAAAATCATATCCCAACATCTTAGTAACCCATTTTTGTTGTTCTTCTGAAGACAATCTTTGTTCCAAAAAAAAAATTAGGCTATCATGATTTGTCTTAACCTTGAAGTGTCTACCCATTAGATAAGGCCTCCATTGTTTTACTACATGAAGAATAGCTAGCATTTTCTTCTCATAAATAGGTTTGAGTTGATTCTTCCCCTTTAATTGATGGCTCTCAAAAGCAATTGGTCAACCCTCCTGCATGAGAACTGCACCTATACCATTACCAAAAGCATCACATTCCACAATAAAATCCTTTGTGAAATCAGGAGTGGCAAGTATTAGAGTTGTGCACATAGCCTCTTTTAACATTTCAAATGTTGAATTAGCAATATTCATTCCAATGAAAAGAATCCTTCTTCAATAAAGTTGTGAGGGTTGTTATACAACCATAATTCTTCATAAATTTGCGATAGAAGAAACCCCTCAATTTCTTAATGCTTTTAGGAATAGGCCATTCCATGATAGCCTTAATTTTGTTAGGATCCACCTTTACTCCTTCATGTGAAACTATGTGTCCCAAGTACTCCACCTCATTAAGACCAAAAGCACACTTGGATGGCTTAGCATAGAGTTGTTGCTCTTCGAGAACTTGTAATACTTGCTCTACGTGTTGCAAGTGTTCTTCCCATGTCTTGCTATAAACCAATATATCATCAAAAAACACTAATACAAACTTCCTCAAGAACTTTTTAAAGATGGAATTCATCAAACTTTGAAATGTAGATGGAGCATTAGTAACACCAAATGGCATCACCAAAAACTCATAATGACCCTCGTGAGTCCTAAATGCTACTTTACAAATATCTTCTTCCTTAATTTGAATTCAGTGATAACCAGATCTAAGATCTAACTTTGTAAAATGCATAGCTCCATTCAATTCATCTAGCAAATCATCAATGACTGGAATAGGAAACTTATCTTTGATGGTGTACATGTTGAGCACTCTATAGTTTGGACACATACACCAAGTATCATCCTTCTTCCGCACCATCACCACCAGTGAGGAGTAAGCACTTTGGCTATGTCTAATAATTCCTGCCTCTAACATCTCCCAACAGTATTTTCTATCTCACTTTTTTGTATATGTGGGTACCGATAAGGCCTAATGTTGGGGGGTTGGTTCCCTAGAACTAGTTGTATGGCATGATCATGATCCCTCTTAGGAGGAAGTCCTTTAGGCATATCTCCAAAAACCACTTAGTGATGCTCAATTATTGCTTGTAAATTTGGATGGGTAGGAGCATTAGATTGAGAGACTTCTAATGAACATAACTAGGCCACAAATCCATCAACTCCTTTCTTAAGCAACTTCTGCATTCAATGAGAGCTAATTATTTGTGTGGATTTTTCCTTCAACCCTCTTAGCTCAATTTTCTTTCCTTTTGATTGGAACCTCATAAACCATTCTTGGAAGTTCATCTCAATTGTTCCCAAGGTAGTAAGCCATTCTACTCCCAAAACAATATATGTTGCACCTATGGAGATAGCATAAATTGGGCTATCAAGGTGATAATCTCACATGGATAATTTAATGCTATGACACTTTCCAAAACAACTGATGATACCACCATATGCAATCAAGACCTGAAATTCAGGAATTGGATATATAAAATAATTTAGACGAGTAGCCAACTTTTTGTTGATGGAATGATGGGTAGTACCTAAGTCGATCAACACGATTACCTTCTGCTTCTTTAAGAATCCAACTACCTTGAGAGTTTGACGGGCACTACACCCAGAGAGTGTGTGACAAGAAATGATTGGTTGGGAATCATGTTATTCATCATCTAGATCCCTATCACCCTCTAATATTGATTCCTCCTCCTCTTCCTCACTTGGTCCTTTAATATAAAACAATTTATTTTCACTACATCTATGCCCTCAACTATATTTGTTGTCACAATTGAAACATAACCCTTTTGCTTTTTTCTCAATTTGTTGTGGAGTCAACCTAGTAGGTTGTGGTAGTGAATGTGTAGATCTTCTTTTGTTGAAATTTATATTCCCTTGTCTCTTACTAGCCAGAAACTTCTCCTCCACTTGTCTTGCCATTACTATTGCTTGCGATAAGGATTGTGGCTAGAACAATCGTACTTCATATTTTATGTGATCATTTAATCCGCCTAGAAATGGTTCCTTCATAGTTTCTTCTACCACATTTTCTACTCTTAGAGAAAGGGTTTGAAATTGTTGAATATAATCCTTGACTATGCACATTTGCTTTAATTGGGCAATTTGGCGAAAGTAGCTATCCATAAAGTTATCTCAATAGTGAGTAGCAAGTTCGTCTTGAAAAATTGACCATGTGACCACACAACCCTTTTTTCTCTTCTCATCACATAACCAACGATACCAAATAAATTGATATGGTTCTAGGTATAATGATTCCATAACTACCTTTTGTTGATGAGGAACATGATGCATATCAAAAAACTACTCCATTTGGCATAGCTAATTGGTTGGATCCTTGCCGTCAAACTTTCTCAAATCCAACTTAGGTATGAATTGCCTTGGCATATGATTATTAAATGAAGGATCCTTCTTGAAACCCAAGTCAAGTCCAAGGAATTCATTTCCAACAAAAGCATTATCTTCCACCTTATGAGGTGAATCTTCATCCTTACACCACATACCTTGAATAAATGATTTCAATTCACCCATTTCGTCCATAATCTTCTTCCATAATGATGAAATATAACCCTTTACTTTGTTTATTTCATCCTTAGGGTTAAAATCCTCATTTTCTACTCCCTCATTCTTTGAAGATTTCCCCGGTGTGGTAGCATTCTTTTTGCCTCTTGTTGCAAGCCCCTTCATGATGGTAGAAAATAATTTTGCAATAAATCACACAAATGAAACTTGAATTGTCTGAAATTTTTACTTTAACTTACTAGGGTCAAGATACCACTTACCTAGAAAAAACTCCAAGAAATTAGTAGATTTGCAGCCTTGAGAGCGAATTTTTTGGAAACCATAATTTTGCAATAACTCGCTTATTTCTACTTTAATTTCTCCAAATATTGGATTGTAGACTCCTCTATAATATCTTCAAAAACCCAATAAAAATCAGGCTCCAATTTGGCAGGATGTGAGAGATATTCAACTTCCAAATAAATTGTGTAGAAACCCCAATTCTGCAATAATTCACTCAAATCTGCTCCAATTCCTCTGAAATTTGAACTGCAGCTTCTTTAATATGGTCTTCAAAAACCCTTTAAATTTTTTAAAAAAAAAAGTCAAAATCTGAAATATATGCACCTTCCAAAATGACCTCCAATATTAAGAAGACGCCTTGCCTCTATGGTGCCAAGATCATGTTCTGATACCACTTGTAATGAAATAACTTGCACAATAGAGGAATATGATAGGAAATATGCTATAAATATTGAATAATAACTAAGAATAACAAGCCACTTCGAAGGGGAAAACCTCCAAATATCTCCAATGAGAACACAATTCACAATATGATGATGAAATAAGACTCACAACCTCCAAATATCTCCAATGGGGTTGCAAGCTAAGTGGGCTTAACCTTGGAGAAAACTTTGTGGTTAAGCACGCTTGGGCTGGAGTAGTACTAGGATGGGTGACCTCTCGGGAAGGCCCAGTGCTTCACCTCTGTGAGCATCACCTAGATACAATGAGTGCTAAGTGGACCATTCATTATCATGATAGATGGGTTCTTGTGAACCACTACTCATGAAACATGGGTCAATGAGTTTGACTCGAAACTACATGGTTGAATCCTGATAACAATATCA
This sequence comes from Sequoia sempervirens, assembly GCA_007258455.2. NCBI lineage: Eukaryota > Viridiplantae > Streptophyta > Pinopsida > Cupressales > Cupressaceae > Sequoia > Sequoia sempervirens. The sequence goes on along the minus strand of VDFB02000008.1, from coordinate 195,793,790 downwards.
TAATCTTTAACCTTGCAAATAATTGTGGTGATTCTCCTACCATTTTATATATCTTTTTCAGTTAGACTTGGTTGTGCCTTGCTGATTCAAAGAGGATGGACCTCGAGGTCTCTTTTTATCTATCTTTATGTAGTGAGCTTGAGAACAGGCTTCAATTTTGTGTGTCCAACCCCAATTTGATTACTTGCTTCCTAAATTTGGAGATGTATTCTTGCACACCTTGTCCTTACTTTTGCCTACTATGTTGTCATTATATGTCATGCTATTTTTCATAGCGTATACTAATAGGATAAAACAGAGATTGCACTGATTTCTTACATTCCTCCTCCATATTAACATGGTGACAATTTCCTCAAACCAAATAACGGGCATAGTATTTTTGCTGACTGAAAAAGAAATCCACTATTCTTCACATACTTGGACTCTCAATATTCAAGGGGTAATAGTTATAATTAGCATAACTGCCACGTACTTAATTGATATTCTGATTTTATGATGGGAACAGTGTACTTCCTCAAAAAAATGATAACATACCAAGTTGGAGCGACTTTAGTTAGAATTTATGACTTACAAAGTATACATTTAATTGCCAGCTTGTGGCTGGGGTGTTGGTTTAATGAACGTCTTTCTTTGGTTATGTGCAGGTGATCCGTTCATGCTATGGCCTTATCTCCAGTCTCAATGTATCGGTTCTACCAGAATAAGTATATTATGAGAAGTTCAAATGATTCTTTTCAGACAGACAACACAAGATTCAGAAATACAGCCGTTTATTGCTGGACTTGGATCACGGATAAACCACGTCCTAAATATCAATTTCTTAGATTTGCAGTATGTAGCCAAAAAAAGATTAAATGCAAATACAGTTGTTTTGACACTGTCACAAGTCAAAATGAAAAGTCTTCTACATACAAAAGAAAAGTGCTTGTTTTTGGTGCACAAAAAACAAACATATGTTCGCACATAGACCTTTTTGCAGATCAAGCAAACATTTTTATAAGCAAATGGACCAGACAAAAGACATTTCTACTGGTTTTGAGAACTAATAACAATATAAAAGCATGGCTAAGTGAGGCTAGCTTTAAATATGGCCCCCAATCAACAATGGCAATATTTTTTACATTATGGACCCTTTTGTTTAGTCCGCTTTCTTATGCTGATGATGATGGACTGAAGATCTATGCTTGCTTGTTGAAAGAGTGCAGGTATTACACAGTGCCCTAAATATCATTAAAAATATGTTTTCTCTTTTTGTGTAATTAAAACTTGTTGGCAATATTTCTTATTCAAAAATATTTTTATTTCATAAGTCTGTTTAAGTTATCTTTTGTATGTTGATGAGATTCAGCTGGTCTTCTTTTGAAATAAGATGATTCTTAAAACTACATGCAAACTATAGGCATATAGTTCACTATCAATATGCGTAAAAAATGGAAACGCTGATAAATGTACTTCAAGTCACAAGAGTCACATTTCAAATGTGACTTTGTTTATAAAAGTACTATTTTTATTTCAATGATAAAAAAATGGCAGGTACACCTAGTCATTCGTTCTTTCTGCTTTATATTGAGGAAAAATAAATGTGGTATGCTTCCAAGACCAGACAAGACATCCTTTTATTATTTTGTTGACTGAAAATTCCACTGAACAGGGGAAGAATACATTACGCTACATAGGGCATGACTGATCTCATTAGTCTCCATCATAAGTCAGATTTTCCCTCTTCATTCCCAAAAAACATTTGCTTTGATAGGCACTGACTTTGGCTAAAGAGTAGGCCTCCACACTTAACTCTTTATAAACATGATTGGTCTACCAATTCTGTCAGAAAAGCAGAAACCTCCCTATTTCCTTTAGGAAATCGCTTAAGATTAGAAATTCAATGAAACATAATGTTGATATGACTGGAAGCGAGTCTTCTAAAATACTAATAAGAGGAGATACCATTTTCTTGTGACAACTGCAAGCCTTGATGAAGAGCTAGTAACCAGAAATGTTCTTTGAAACATGTCAATTCTTTTTGAAAATTCTAGTTTCCAACCTTCGGAGGGATTGGTAAATTTGCTGTCTGCTCCTGCTGTAGTGAGGCTGCCCAGGGTAGAATCGTCAAAGAAGAGGGAAGGTCTCAAGATTTAGGAGCCAGGCATTCTTAAATCTTTTCTGGTAGAGTATGAACAGCTTTAAATTAAACTTGGTTGCAATATTTGTTATAATTTGATATGGTGTATATATGCCCGAAAATGGTCTTACTAACATCTTGTATTGTCAAGACTCGTGGACACATTAACCTCCCAAATAGGGATTGGGGTGGGATTGCTTAAGCATTCATTGAGGGTTGTGTTGTGGGTTATTATTATTTCTTTAGATGTCTTTCCCTTTAGTGCAAGATCAAATTTTAAATGAAGCATAATATTATTCTGACTGAAGCGAGTCTTCTACAATATTAATAGAGAAGACCCCATTTTCTTGTGACAACTGCAAGCCTTGATAAAGAGCTGCTACCTAAAAATGTTAGTCAAGATGTGTCAATTCTTCTCAAAAATTTCAATTTCCAACCTTGAACTAGATTGGTCAAATTGCTTCCTCTGCCCTCGGATTGTCCATAGCAAAATCATCAAAGAGGGAAGGTCTCAAAATTTGTGAGCCTTGTGTTCATAAATGTTTTCTAGTTAACAGCTCTAAATCAAACTCTGCAATACTTTTCATGATCTACACTAGAAAATGGCCTTATTACCATCTTATTTTGTCAAGTCTTGTGGGCAAATTAACCTCCTAGATAGGTATTGGGGTGGTCCAGCTTAAGCACTTGTTGAAAAGTGTATTGTGGTTTGTTTTAATTCCTTAGATTCCTTTTTCTTTGATGTACGATCAAGTTTTCAATAGACTATAATATCATTATGACTAGGAGCAAATCTTCTAAAATATTGATAGAGATCCCATTTTCTTGTGACAATTGCAAGCCTCAAGAAAAGCTAGAAACCAGATATATTATTGGATAGGATGTATATATATTTATATATATTTCCTAGTTACACTGATAGGTGTATACAATCGTATAAGGGGGGGAAGGGGAGGCGGCGCAAAGAGTGGGATGTGTGTAAATAATTTTTTGTTGACTTTTTCAGGGAACTACTAAAATGGCTGACATGCATTAGATAAATGATACATTATAAATCTAGACCGTTAATTATTAGGTTTTAGATCTAATGGTGGATATTTTGTTGGCCTGTCTTGCCCTAGAATGTAGCCCTATTTTATGAGGGCACTGTATTACAGCTGCTGTAGAGAGAGACGGTGATGTATTCTGAGAGCCTAATAGCGGTTGTGTTGTCTCTTGATCTCTGAGTGGTGATACTCCTATGAGAAGCTCGCTCTGTAAGTATATTATAATCTTTGTGATTTCTAAGTAATATATTGGGTGGCTTTTGGATGTGGGATTTTTCTCCCAAAAGGGGTTTTCTCCACGTAAATCACTATTTTGTGGTATGCATGATATTTATGTTTATTTTTGTTTAAGTTTCTGTAACTGTTAAAGATTTGTAAAAGTTTTGCATTATTCTCCTCTCAAGATTAGTGTAGAAAGTTGTTCCACTACCTTAGCTTCCTTACACTTATGAACAAGCTGAGTTGGAGGTTCTTCCTCCTCTTCTAAAGATTTAGAGCTAGATGATCTCTCCTCAACTTCTTTCTATCCATGGGCCTTAATTCAACTTTATCGGGTGTAGAAGGAAATTGAATCACATCTTCCTGTTTACTTTGTTCTAACTACAATGTAATAGAAGAAGGCTCAGTTTCTCTAAAAATAAGACTTCTACTATATATTACCTTATGTACAATAGGATCCCAAAGCTTGTATCATTTCACACCATAAATGTATCTGATGAAGATACATTTCATAGCCTTGTTCTCCAACTTTGTTAACTTATCCTTTGGCACATGTGCATATGCCTCGCAATCAAAAACTCTAAGATGTCTTAACAAAGGCTTGTGACCCGACCATGCCCCTATAGGTGTCTTATCAACAAGAGATGGTGTAGGAGACTTGTTAATCATCTAACAAGTAGTGGCAACTTCATGTGTTCAAGCATGATGGGTAACCATGCAACCACACATCCCATGTCATGCTTCACATATGCACTCTTTAGAAGAAAGCTCAATACAATGAAAGCCAAGCCAAACCAACTAGCCACTAGCCAATCTCAACCACTAAACATGTGCTTGCTTTTGTAAAATCAAGCTCACACAAAACAACCAAGTGGTAAGGTAAAACCATGAGTACACAAAACCATTGACCCCACATTTATTTTTTAGTACTAATTTTCCAATATTAAATATTTCTACCATGCGCATCTCACACATAAAATATCTAACCAATGTTACATACAACTTTACAAATGGACTCGAATAAATATTTAATGTAGCTAACCACACCTCCTAAATATGCACCACAAATAAATATTTATTTTACATAATTAAAAATAATTCTTTCTTTTGCAAGGTGTAAAACACCCTATTTCTAACATTTTCCCATTTTATTGTATACATTGCATAAGGGTCAATCGATGAAATAAATCATCATAGCCATCCATGAAACCACATGAATCTCTAGCATGCTCTCACGCTACATTAAGATACCTACAGTAACATCCAAGATGTCCATCATCTCAAGAAAGAACTCCTCTTATCCTCCAACATGCCATCTATGGAAGAAAAAAAAATCCAAGGTGAAGATGCACCAATCCAAAGAACATAACCATCAAATCCAAGTGATAACAAAGGGTCCAAGTTGCTATCAAATGAAGAAAAAGTCCACGTGATTAGAAATAACAACCACACCAAATGCTAATCTATCCAATATTCTATATCCCAAAGGTATCCAAACATCAGTAGAACTTGTGCCAACAATATATCCAACCTATAAACTACAATCACAAGCTCCTCGTATATAACCTATCCATGAAGAATATACACATCAAGGAACTCCCATTGCATGGTAATGTCGAATCTGAAAATAGATCAAGACATACCAAGTTTACCAATCAACACTTATACCAAGGTGTGGCCAATAACCAAACCATGTAGTACCAAAGAACAATCACAATGATCCACACATGCAACCAAAACCACTACATACTCTTTCACAACATGTCACCATAACTCTCCAAGTCCACCACACTAAACCATGTGAACATGAAGCTCCAAGAAGTAGCCATAGAACAAAGAGAGAAAAGTTGTAAACCATATCACATAACATGTCTTTCTACCAACACCTCAAAGTACTTAGTTGTGTCAAGTAAGATCTCCTTCACAACCCCAACTGAAAAGCCTTAACAACACCCAACCGTTCATTCTCATAGATCAGAAAAAGCATATGTATGTCATAAACCAACATGGATGTAAGCCTCTCTAAACAAGGAAGATCAAACTCAAATCCATTCCCTAACCAAGATAAGCCCAATAATATCCCCTATGATCCTTATCAATGAATCACATTATAAATCAAACTCATATGCTCAAGGAGATAAATATACCACACTCCTCAAATGAACCCTCTAGAACTAGCAAACATAGCTCAATATCCATATCCATGAGAAGACGAAGCATAACACATAATGTATTTGAAAATAGGATGGGCAATAGTAGATGATTATAAAACCAAGAGTAGGGAATGAGATTGCTCCTCCAGGATACACTAAGCCACAATGACTCTCTCCAATAACAATCTCCTCTAAAGGTCCATCTTGAATCCACGTCCATATCCAAGTGAAGGATTCTTAGATTTCCTTGCTGAAACCTCCAAAGAGTAACCATCTCAATAAATGCCTCACCCAAGTCTCTAAGTATCCATGAGCACCTACAACTGATCAATCCATGTTAAGCCCCAAATTCAACACCGCACTCTCATGAAGCTCACAAGCACATGACCAATGTACTCAATATCAAGAGAACTATCCAAATCACTATCAAAGCTCCAATTATATGTCCGCAGAATTAAGAACATGTCATGACATCATGATCTAACATCTCCTCAAAAGAAGATCATATGCTCTAATAAACATATCATGCTCCCAACTCCCAAGAGCACCTGTATCATGTCAAAACTCCAACTAGTATCTAGAGTAAACTAAAACACAATACCAAACATCCTCTCAACCAAGGATCACCTATCAAAAAGGATGTCATAAACCCAACACCTCAACCAAACACTCCAAGAGTCCTCGGCTAACCAAGATGTCAACATCTCCAATCACATGAAGATAATCATCTCCTATCGATGAAACTAAAAATGTCAAAGAACTCACTTTAGCAAATGGGATTCAAGAGCTCCTCCTTGACACCAACAACCACTATAGAAGATTATCCATCACCAAGTGATGAATCCATGTCATTTCCAAAGCTCTTGTTGAATCGTATACTGAGCTCTTCATGGCATTGTAATAACCATCTCCTAAATGAAGATCACCCATGGTCCACACACACTCAATTGCAATACTAGCAGCTCTAGAGAATAAAGTAGAACCAAGATCTCCAAGCCAAGAAGATGCAACCATCGCCAAGCTATCCATGACATCATGATAAACAACATTCTACAAGTCCCCATAACTGACTATCCAGACACTCTACACACTATTCCTCTAATCCCATTGCAACATACTAATGCACAATTGTCCAGAGACAAGGCCAATTAACTGAATATGCAACAACACTAAAAAGAACTGTGGATATAGATAGTCCACAACCAAGTCATATCACTGCAACCAAATGGGTGGCCAACTCACACAATTGCTTAACTCGTAGATCCTCAATCAATGCAACATGCAAACTCACTATCACATCAATAACTTGCAAACTAAGATGACCAACAAAATAACCAGCAGATCTCAAGACCCAACACTAGATCACCTAGAAATTAGATTTTCCAAACAAACCCGTAATCAAGTACCATAGTCAAGGAACCAAACAAGCATCTGAGAGATAAGAACAACCTCCTAACATTACACCACACCACCACCTATCAATTGCATACATGATCATGTTGTGCCAATGCTCAAATGCACATGGACATCCATGGCTTATAATCATCATCATTGCTATACTTGTAATCAACTCTCATTATATCAAGACTCGAAGTCCCACACACGTATCAACCATGTCCTCAAACTAGAAGACAACCTATGTACGTGCCACCATTAAAGTCTTAACTTTGAAAACACTTGTAACCCTGCATCAGGAAGCACAAAATATGATAATCAGCTATACCATCATACATGCCTCATAAAAACAAACACTCTCACTAGTTTTCACCACCCAATCTGTTTGCATGCTCATGTAAACATATTCCAAATCTCAAGCAAGTGATCAAACAAGTACAATCCTTTCTCTACTCATCTAAATGAAAAACCACTTAGTCCATTGTATTACTCTGCAAATGCTCTACATCATCTATTTGAATTGAAAATATGATTTTGGATGCAAAAGTTATGACCTATTTCCTATTTTATAGAAATGTTTGACTTCATTGCACCAAATTTTGACAAAAACAACTAAATCTACAAACCAAATTTGTACTAATATGTAGTGTTTAGAGAGAGCTTTCCTATGACTATCATAAGTCAAAAATCCGATATTGTGGGAAAAAGTTATGCCCTTTGGAAAAAAACAGCTTTATTAGGCTTAAAGGGGGCACAAGGTACTTGTCTGTACATACCACATCATGTTGACATCAGCAATGATGCAAGCGGTAGTGTCTAGGTGGCGCATAGACAACGATGGGTTTGTAGTGCATGGACGTGGATCTTTTGTGATAGGTTTCAAATGTTTTAAAAAATAGTTTTACTTTCCAATATTTGAAATGCCTAAGGGGTTGAGCTTCCTGCCCTGCCCAATAAGGGGCTAAGCCCATCAACCCCAGCGACTGTCAGTCGGGGCTAAACCTAATGTTAGCAAAGTTGACAAGCCCCATGCCGACTGTTGCATGGGTTGACTACATAGGGGTATGGGGGTTTGTGTTCCCCCACCCCATATTTAATTTTTTTAATTTATTTAAATTTTTCAATAGAACATTTTTGTGTAGGGTATCTATTTATTTATTTTGAATTTTTCTTTGCTACTTCAACTATATGGTTGTAGGACCAAGAGGGAGGGAGCATTTTTTTATTTTATATCCAATTGAAATTAAGAAGTGTTGATCTTGGCGACTATGACATCCAATATCTATTACAATGTCAATGCAGTTCTAAATGAGGTATCTAGCAGTGAACCTTCCACAATCCACATACAATATGTATGCAAAGCTTTCTGGTGACTATGCCTTCCAGATTAATAAACATTATAAATACCTTGATGCAGAAGTGCATAGAGTTACAATATCAGCATAGATTATCTAGAAAATATCAACACTGAAGATGAGTATAATCTAAAGTTAACACTGTACATATAACCAATGGCATTAATAAACAAATACCTTAAATATCAGCCAAGGTTAATTATGGACACCAAATTATCATACCAGAAATAGTTGTAGCTAAAGGCACAGTTATATATAAAGGTGTAGGCAGCTATATAAGGCAAAATGGATCCTTAAATCTGTCACATGAGTATGCAGCAACCCCAGAAGAATATTTCAACACAATATTAGATTATTTCCAACAGTTAAGAGGTAAGGTAGTGAATTAAAGATAGGACAACAACCTGAAATAAAGTATTATATCATTGGAAGACTGCAGTACTTTAGGAATATGGTGTGGCAAACCTATGAAGAGTTGCAGTTTCATTTTGAATGGTACGAAAGCCAATTAACTCCTCCACAATAATCTTTTTCAAGTTTGAAACTGTACAATGCTCCCAAGAAAAAAATTGCTTACCTTCAATATTCAAAAGACAAGGCTTTTTACTAGTACAGAGCCTCCCTTTTATCATTCAAGGATGTACAATGAACAACAACTGTTATATAATGCTCAAAATGATACGAACCCCTCTTAGAAAACAATATTGGCTGATTAGGACTAGATGATGAGGAATAGGCCTAGAGAATATTTAGGTGTCTACAATTATGAGTGTGCAATATATGATAAATGTTGTATTATCTACATTATCATGTAAAAATGACATAAGAAATATAGCATTTTTGTGAAAATGATAAAAATAGATTATTGTATGGAAGAGGAAAATAATATGATATATAATGTGATTGTGAAGAATCCATATAATGAAGTTAAGATACAAGTGTGTTAAAACAAATTAAGGAAATGTCCTTAATATACTTTCATGTAGAATAAGGAAATATGTACTATATTGAGTGTTAAGTCCTCTAAAATTGATGTAATATCTACTTGTAAATATGTTCTTTCTCGTAGTGGAAATGAAATATCAATTAGCTTGTAAGATTAAATATAATAGATTCCCAAAAGTGGGAAAGCTAGGTATTGTGGTGTATGATTAGGCAAACTTGTCTAGGGGCCGAACTTCTCGAACTGATCAGACCCATCCTTGAGAAGCATATACCCTCCATGATACATCTCCAAATGATTGGACAAAGCCGCTTTATCTATATCCTCATAGTGACAAGATTTGCAAACAAAGTAAAGCACGCAGTGGGTCAGCAGCCAGACAAAATCAACTGCACACTGCAAAACCACCACCACAATTACTCCCAAGCTCATCACTTTCCACCACTCTCCATACGCTGAATAGCTTTGAAAGCCACTAAAAATGCCCATAAGCAGCAGGTACAAAAGAGTCAGTGCTAAGGTCGTGACCCAATTTCCTTTGATAAGTTGTTTACTCTTCTCCACGGCATCCAATCCATATGTCTCCTCCACCATACACACCACGCTGGCAACCTGCCACACTGTGGCAATTACAGGTGGAAGGAGACAACTATGATGGCAATGGCAACGAACCCCATTAAAAGGGTCGCTTTGTTCAGTCCCACCACTCCGCTAAACAATACCCACAAAAATAGGGCACCCACGGTGCCCTCATAATATAGAAAAACAATGAGGAAAATCCAAAATGTGGAAGGGATGTGCAAGGGCGCCGATCTAAATAGTGTTGCAGGGGAGAAAAAATCAACGGGACTGTTTCTTAGTCCTTGCTCTTATTATAACATTTGAAAAAAATCAACAGGACTGTTTCTTAGTCCTTGCTCTTATTATAACATTTGAAAAAAATCAACGGAACTGTTTCTTAGTCCTTGCTCTTATTAAAACATTTGACTTTTCAGAGTAGAAGAAAAGTTTTGCAATGAGACGTCTACCCAATACTCGGGATACGCATTTGACTATATTTATTAAAAATAAAATCGGCGGAAAACGAATGGCTGCAGACGTTTCAATCATCTTGCAAGCGGATTTATACAATTTATACCGTTGATTGAACATTTTAGGTTGGTCATGTTCATATTGGATACAACTTCGGCGTAAAATATGAAATCTTCCAACTCACAAGAAACATAACACCAAACAAGAACTAGAAAAATAACAACTCTAAAAACTTGGAAATCCTCTAATTTTCAGCACAACTTTAGAAATCTACAAAATGCTCCTGAAATAATATTTCTACACATATGCAATCCCTGGATAGAATAGGATTTTCATCCCCAAATCCAATTCAGAAATCAAATGACTTTTCATCCTCTAATTTTGATACCAAAAAATTTTCCGTCTTCCACCAAAAGATGAACACCAAGTGCTTGATCTTCGAGAAAGAGGTTTTGGCAACAATGCAATGAATCCCTTCTCTCTACCCAGCACCTACTTTTTAACCTTTTAAGGAGAATTTAATATTATTTTATCTTTTTCCTTTTCCCTTCAAAACTTAATTTAAAAGGTGTCTAGAAAGATCTTTTAAACATACATTACTTTTGGCGCAGTGTCCTGTTGTGACCTTTTCACACATCGGCCCATTGCAAATGGGGACCCCCAGTAGTTTGCTAGTTTTTAGGGTTTTGCTTTGCGTAACGGTCTCTTAAGGTCACTACTTTGAGAGTTTCAAGTCAATCTTTTGAGAGTTATCCGAGCCAAGTTGAGAATCTATGCCTGAATCAGTGCATAAACGTCATGGAAGGGCTCAGAAGGTCCGGGAGACGAGGATCGCCTGTGCTTTGGGCCAATTCTGACACTTCCTACTTTTTAGGGAATCTACTTTTTTTGCTTTTTTGCTTTTTCATTTTTGGCATTTTTGGACCAAACGGGGTTCCCTATTTTTTAGGGATTTTGCTTTTTCTATTTTTAGAAAGTCGGCCCTGGTCAACGGGTCAACGTTTCCATCTTTAGAACCAAAAAATCAAAAAATCATTGAAAAATCAAAGTAAAAATCGAAAAATCAAGCAGAAAAGCATGGAAAAGCAAGATAAAAATCTAGAAAAATCAATTGAAAATCATGAGAAAATCACCCAAAGGCATGAAATTCATGCAAAATTTGCCCAAGTCTGGAGGAAAATTCGCCTAAGCTCTGAAGACGAGGAAATGGCAAGCATCTTGGCAAGTCCGCCCTTGCCTTGATGAGAGAATGTCAAGCCATCAAGGAAGTCCACCATACCTTGGATGAGGCAATGGCAAGAAAGTTTGGAAGTCTGCCCTCACATGGCAAGGACCTCTTGAAGTCCGCCCCAGCATGGCACAAAGGCAATTAAGTCTGCCTAGCCTTAGATGAAAGATGGCAAGACTTCTTGGAAGTCCACCCCAGCCTAGAGCAAGAAAAAATTCGAAATTTGGCTAAGTATGGGAAGAAAGAGATAAAGAAAGTTCGCCATCAAGTGGAGATAAATGAGGGACGTCAAAGCTAACATGAAGTCCGCTCTTTCCTTAGTAGGAAAGTGGCAAGAAGTTGATGAAGTCCGCCTAGCCTAGGAAAGGAGGAAAAATTGAAAATTTGGAAGAGAAAAAAATGAAAATTTGCCTAAATATGGATACCTAGGGAAAAGTTTATGAAGTTGACTAAGTGCACAGAGGAAAATGCATATGGCAAAGAGGTTAGAAAGTCCGCCCTTGGCTAAAAGGGATGAAAATTTGTCTAAGTGTCATGGAAATTGGCCTAGGAAAAACGTCCAAACACATACTTTGCCTAGAGAAAATCGTTCGAGCAAGAGGAAAATTCGTTTTGGCATGAGAAAATGTGCCCAGCACAATTTGAAGTTCGCCATGGCAGAAGGAAATGAGGATTTGGCGTAATGTTTGTTGGCAAGATGGCTAAAAAATTCAACTTGGCTAGACGGAAAGTGAAATAACTTGGAAAATAAATATTTAGCCAAGAAAAAATTAAAATAGCCATGGGTCAAAAATGAACGGTTTGGAAATAAATTAAACATTTTAATACTTTGGATAATTTATTTCCGACGCTTAGAAATATAAAATGCCTCTGACAAAAGTAAAATTTGCCAGAGATGTTTTGGAAGTAAAATTTATGGATGAAAATAAATTACGCCGGAAAAAGAGAAAATTCATGAGCAAAATAAATTAGCCTTAAAAAAGTCGAATTTAATTTAATTGGACATTTAATATTTCTTCCAAAATTTTGAAATTAAAAGATAAACGAATTTTGGAAAATCAAAGGGATTTGCTTGGATAAGCTCGCCATGGAGTTTTTTTCGAAAAAGAATGGAAACTTGCCTGATTGAAGAGAAGAAAACAAATCGAAATCGAGAGAAAAAGATGCAGTTGCTAAAACAAATCAAATTCTTCAGCATTATAATGAGTTTCAGCAACTCATTTTTCATAGACTCGGTTGAAGAGAAGTTAATCTCTTGAAATTATAAGAAACTAAGACAAGATCAATTCTTCTGCAGACAAAGTCGATTTTCTTAGAGAAAGGAGTAATTTTTATGCTGAGGAAGTATTTTTTGGAGAAGTAAAAGAATTTCTTGGCTGAAAGTCGAACTTCTCAGCAAAGTTGGCGCACTTTGCCATTTGATTTTTGATTGAATTCTCAAAATTTGAATCTGATTTGCAACCAGAAGGCTTTTTCCCTGAAGTTTGAAGTTTAGTCGGCTAAATTCATCAATTCTCCTTCTATCTTTTTCATTCTGGCTAAATTTCAATCAAATTCATTTACTTTCAGCTTGCTTCTTCGCAGAAATTTAATATTTTAATAAGCTGAAAGTAAAATTTTTGAATACAAGGCATGAGAATAAATTATATTTTAAAGTCTCCGTATTAATGTTAGTGTTTTTACTGCAGGTTGATGACCATGGCAGGAGAACCATCAAAGAAGTTGCCGATGAAGTTCACCAGTAAAGGGGTACAACGAGAGTCGAAGATCAATTCAAAATGGAAAAATATTGCAGACACTAATCTTGGACATGTAGACTTCGTGGAGTTCAAAAAGAGAGTATATGGACATGCTGGATTACCAACACCGATTGCCAGACGGATGATGAACGGAATTTTCCAAGCAGCCGAATTCCCACCTACAATAGAATGTGTCGAGTTGATGGAAGAATGCGCCATCCATTATGATGCGCAAGAGAGACAAATTGTGGCACCTGACGGAAGGATTCTAGCTCACCTTGGCGAAGTGGCAATCCAAGAGGCGTTTGGCATCCCAACACATCATCGGACCGTTTATAAGACCAAGGAGGATGCCAAGAGATTATATGATAGCCAATCTGAATTGTGCACCACCAATATTAACAAATCATGGTTGGAGAAGCCTAGACCATCCACAAAGAAGATGCCTAAGAAGTTGCGTCAAACAGACTTTAAGGAGGATTATGGAGATATCATTTTGATGCTGAACAGGATAGCCGGCAATCCGCAAGGCACATATTTTGAGACATGGATGTATTATTTTATTGATGAAATCACTTCCAGCATGAGGATGTTCAACTGGTCCCAAATGATAAGCGACAATCTCCACGAGCAGTTAGCCAATTTAGAGAAAACCAAGTCTTTCCACATGAGCTCATATGTCATCTATTTGTTGGCTAGAACATACAAATACTCAGGACTTATATGCAAAGGCGAAGTTGGCAATGATGAGAATGAGTTCAAGTCCTATGACTGCTACCCGCAACTTCAACTCGGGGAGAAATCTCATTTCAGGCGAGCGCACGATGCTTTCCTTATGTATATCACAAGAATACTTCAAAGAGGAACGCACCAGAGGCTGAGTCATTAAGCAAAGAGTTTGATCAGTAGGTATGGATCCTAGTTTATCCAGTTTCCAAAGTTTACATATGTTAGGATCCAGGGATTCACTGGAAGTCCTTATAAGCTTCCTATCTATCCTACTAATCTGATGATTTTGCTGGAAGTCTTAAGACAGCTGGAAGAGTATCAGAACATCCAGAGGCCAAGTAAGAAGGCAGCTATTACTTTCCCATTCTTTATTGGGAATATGTTGGAGTCCTGTCCATCAGCACAAGCAGTCGAAAGCGCCAGGCTAGAAATTCAATGGTACCCATTCATAGCTTATAAGTCCAGGGCAAATTTTGACCCGCATCATCACATTCGGGCCATGGATGGGAGAAGATACAAACACAAAGTAGACTTGGAGGACTTCTGGGCAAATGCTGCTGATGAATATGAAGTCAGAAAGAGGTTATGGTCTAGGGTGCCACTGGATTTGATAAGAGCAACCGAACTTTGTCGGGTGCCCGATCAATTGCAGGATGACGAGAATTATGTCCAGCTAAGCTTCGATGAGAGCTGGCCTCTTCATTTCGTGAAGTGGAGCCCGAGCATTCAGACTTGGCTATGTTGATGAGACCAGTGATTAAGTATTCTCAGTGGTGGGTCGACCATCAAGTCCAAGAGTTGAGGCAGAAAAGAGTGACCCTCACGTATGATTTACTGAGCGAGACGGAGTCATACTCCTCCAATGCCGGCGCATCCCACAATGATGATTTGGTTGATATTGCTGAGAAGAGGAAAGAAGTGATTGCAAACATTGAGCCTGTCCAGAAAAGGCAAAAGATGGAGCCATCTCGTTCTGCGGCGTCTAGGAACATTGACGAGCTAGTAGCTACCGCAGACGAATCCTTGGCCAAGATGATGAGACCTTCTACCGTTCAGTAGAAGAACAATGAGCCGATCCAGTTGGACGACGATGAGCCCCCATCTCCTACGGGCACAGAAGTACTGGGTTCGGATAATGAAATGGAAGTCCAAAATGATGATTTCAAAGAGGGAATGATTTCCACCCTCAGAGGAGTCTTGGATATTCCAAATGAAGGGAACGTTTAGGAGGAAGATAGTATCAAGCAACCTACCATTCCGGATTGGTTGAAGGAGAGGATGAAAATTCAAGCACTAGTTGAGGTCCAAGAAGAAGATGATACTGCGGATTTCTTGGCAAGGTTGGAACAGGTTGCTACTAAGAAACCTGCCAAGAAGTTTTCCATGATTCAGAGGGACAAAGCCGGCGGCCGTTCCATACAGATCGCCGTACCAACAATTGATAAAGTGCAAGATGAGATCACTCCCCAGGAATACGCCATAACCACTATAGACCTTGGCCCAACAACAAAAGGCCAGGAGGTGGAAGAACTGGATAACTCCATCTCAACTATCAAGGCGAGATTGGAAAAGGAAGTGGCGAAAAATAAAGAGTACAAAAGGGAGGTCGAGCGCCTAAAGGAGTATATATGGCATCTAACCCAACCACTCAATCAGGGTGATGCAATAGCTCCTCCTCTTCTCAATCCCTCGCAGGAGATGGCCAATGATGTGGAACAAGGGATGGTCACAGCCAAGGAGTCCCAGGAATGGATGGCAAGCAAGGGCACGAAAGCAGCTTTGTTCATGGAAAGATTGATGCTTGCTTACGGACAGACTTCCTCATCCCTTTCTAGACTGGTTGTCATGGCGAAAACTTGGGACAACCTCCCAGATATTCAAGAGAGGCTCATTCCATGCCTCAGAGTACTGAAGGGCATCCCAAAGGAAGAATTGGTCGAGGGAAGGGTGATTGTTGCAGGAGCGGCTTATGATTTTCATCATTGGTTTTGGGCAGTGACAGTACGGAGGGAGGTTCTGGGAAGGCAAAGCAGATGGGCTCAAAGTTGAGGAGCAAGTCAAAGAAATCCAAAGGAAGATTTATATGATAGCTGCAGATGTGTTTGATAGAGAGATTGTCCGGGAAAACGACATGTAGTTGGAAAGGTTGAAGCATAAGGTTCAGGAAGTTTTCTTCTCTACTACAGGACCAATTCTGAGACAGGATTTCACAAAAGTGGCGAACCTCTTGTCCAGATTTATATGATAGCTGCAGATGTGTTTGATAGAGAGATTGTCCGGGAAAACGACATGTAGTTGGAAAGGTTGAAGCATAAGGTTCAGGAAGTTTTCTTCTCTACTACAGGACCAATTCTGAGACAGGATTTCACAAAAATGGCGAACCTCTTGTCCATCCAAGATGACTTTATGAGACAGGAAGCGGATTGGGAGAACACCTTCGCCAGATGTGCTGAGGATTTGGACGAGCTTGCATTCAGGATAAGCATGCTGCCACCAGTCATGATGGAGGAAGTCGTCACGATCGTGTCCAAATTCATCGAGCACAATGCTGCCCAGGAGGATAGAGACGCCTTCCCTTGAAGATAGCTCCAACTGCCACCTCACTGCTTGTTCACTGCTTGTTTACTGGTTGTTTACTGATGTTATTTTGGGCAACCCTAATTAGGGTTGAGTTGTATTAATCTTGTCCGTTGATGTTGTTTTAATCTTGGCCTTTCATTTGATTCTGAAAACTCTATATAAACTTGTGATCTCTCACTTTCATTTGTGTGGGGACAGTGTATGAAATTGTTGCATTAGACAATTTTCGATAATAAAAGCTCTTATGCATGATTTGCTTTGAATCACTTTTATTGTCAAGCAGTGAGCAAGGTTGCATAACTTCTTCTACCATAGATTAGAATTAGATTACAATTAAAATAGAATTTGCTTTGAATGTTGGTTAAGTGAATGCAAGATTTGATCGTATAGATTAATGGTGAAATATTGCTCATACTTTCTTCGGATGGATGATTTTCATTCAATGCATAAAGTTAGCCTGAGCTTGTGATTGTGGATGCTTAACTTCGGTCTTATTCGAGGCATGAGAATTATAATCACACCCTTTGAAGATTGTACCCACTTTGCGTAGTTGTCCCAGGGAGGTGAAACAAAGCGTGGATACTCGTTTCACTTGATCCTTATTGTCTCTTGAATTCCTAGGCATAGATTAGATCCTCTAAACCCTTATTTATCTTTTTGCCTTTTTTTTAAGATCCAAACTGAGAGTTCCAACAAAGAAGCCTTTAATGATAAATCCATCTAAGTCCCGAACTTGTGAAAAATTCCTTAACATAAGTCCCTTTGTGTATTACCAGCATATCACAACGCCCATTGAGCTTATCCACATGTCATGACCTGACGAAAGAAACCTTGGAGTCGCCATATGATCTTCTCGCAATCTTAGCATACACGGCGGTGACTTTGTTCAAGAGAGGATAGAGCGTCTTTGGACATTCTATTCTGTGTGTTCGGTGGATGATAAAACGTACACCAACATATCCTAGCAACACTTCAAAAAACAACAATTTAACAATAAAACATAAGTTACCTTTTTATGAATATAAAATAAAGTTATTTTTTAAGCAACTTAAGTTAAATTATTAAATTATTTCCTTAGCTTAAAAGGAGACATGACATCATATTTCCATGCTTGCTTTTGCATGTCTTTTATCCACCTACAGAAGGAAAAAAAATATGTTAGGCCTTGGACCATCATGATGAGCTGGAGCTGTGTACTCCCAAGCTTGTAATGAGATATGGCCAATCACTGTAGACCCATTATCAAAGATCAAAGAATGGCATCTAAACTGAAAAGATACCAAACATCTATATTGATTCTTCAAACCGTTTCAGCCACCCTATGTTTTAAGTGGAAACAATGCTAGGAGATCTTTTTAATGTCAAGTGTGTACTAAGAGTGTAAAATATTTTCGCTTTTTACTGAGCATTTTACAGGCAGGTAGTCAAATAGAAAATTGCAATATGTGAATCAAGATTTTTCTTTTGTTCCAAATGCAATTTCACAGCTCCACATCCTTAGTTCCCCTTTTATTGTTGTGATTAAATTTTATATCTTTTTAAATGTTGATTATGTCCTTTGTAGAGAGGAATTGGTACACTGCATTGCAGACCCAGGATGTGCAGCAAATGTTGCTTGTATCGAAATCTGTAATAATCGTCCTGATGAAACGGCATGTCAGGTTTTTCTCTCTCTCCTCTGCACCTTCCATTTCAGTCTCTCTCAAATTACATGTTAACAGAGATGGAAGTTTATTAACCAGTAATATGCTTGCACAATGTTAGATTTCTTCTTGCATTCTTGGTATGATTTAGAACTGTAGTATTGATTCCAAGCATTGAAACCTATTTCCAGATCAAATGTGGAGATCTGTTTGAAAACGATGCTGTAGACCACTTTAATCAATGTGCATTATCACGAAAGAAATGTATCAGTCAGAAAAAAGGTGAAGGGGCATCCCCTGTTCCAGATCCTTCTGGTCTTGTTAAAAAGTTCAATGTTGCTGATTTCAAAGGAAAGTGGTACATAAGTGGAGGCTTGAATCCATTGTTTGATATCTATGATTGCCAAGTCCATGAATTTTATCCTACATCAAGGAATCTTACAGGATATTTGTCATGGAGGATATCAACTCCTGGTGGTGGTTTCTTCACTCGTCATGCTATTCAGAGATTTGTGCAGGATTACTCTCAACCTGGGATCCTTTACAATCATGATAACGAGTATCTTCATTACCAGGATGACTGGTATCTTGTTTTATCCTATACATGTGCAAAAATGTCTCATAAATTTAATTTCTATCAGTATCTAATTAGCTCTAGTTACTGATAAAAATGCATTTTATTGCTTTTATGTGGTTTGTTGGCTCTTGTTTGCCTGTGTAATCATGGAAAGTAAAAAATGAATGCAATACTTTCCCTAATCAGTTTTCCCAGTAGGTAATATCTTCCTTCATAATATATTTGTATGAAAAAATAAATACCCAAAAACTTTTTGATTGATCAATGAAAGCTTTATTCAAGTCCTATGAAATGCATAACATTAGATTCTAGACCCTACCACAGATAGGTTGAGATTAAGCCTATTCATGCCTGGTATTAGGTGTGGCGTTGAGTTCAGACCAACCACTGGAAGACATGATCATAACTGCATACTTTGTATTGTAATAGCCCCTAAGCAAGCAGACAAATATACCTGCAAGGAGAGAACCTGACCATCCATCACCATTGTAAGATCAACCTTACATTGATTCATTTTGGTGTTGAAAAGGTCCTTTGCTCATAACATTATATCAAATTTAAGATAAGTAAGGCTAGTCAAGTAGAAAGCATAGTTTACTCATTATGCAAAAACAAGTGTAAAAAGGTTTATATACCTGGCTGTATGGAATCTGGATACATGGCATTTAATGCATTTTTGTCATTTAATCAACAAAGAAACTTGAGCATTAGAGGTTACCGTTGGTTACATATTTATTTCAATTTTATGAGTTTATCTCAATAAGTCTCTTGAATCATACTTTTCCCCATAATGAACTTCAATACGATAATTTTCCTCTGCATTGAATATATCGATTCATTTTTGCTTTTTGTTTTTTTCCATTTTTATAATTATGTTGTATATCATTCAATACAATTTTTTCTTTATATCATGTAATTACATGCTATAACAGTATAACTCACCATCCTATTTATAGATTCTACTCTACTACTTTCAAATTTTATCCATTTTGGAAAGTTGCAATTTTTCGTTGTCTCATACTTCTTACAATTTGATATTTTTAATGGATGCACCTACAGATTTTCATGTGTTCCTGTATCCCCAAATATGAGTGTATGTTAATATGTTTTTCCCTAACCACATGACTGGTTGGTTTGGTTTGCTAGGAATATTTATAATTTAAGTGGCTTTAAAACACCTTGTATTTCAACCTATTTGGCTAGGAAAAAAAGTACATTATGTTGAAACATCTGACTTAGTTATGAGTTCTATTCTGGAAGAGAATTCCATACATGTGAAAAAAAAAACCTTCAAACTATTCCCTTAGGTCTTTTAGTTTTAGAGTACTACATAGTGGTGCCAAGTTTCAAGTCACTCATGTCGTCAATATGAAACCCTAATACCAAGTTTTGTTGCCCTTTGTACCCACCTTTCTCCTTGAGGTCACTTAGGCATTAATAGGAGACTGAAATCTAGGTACCAAGCTTTTCTTTGTAATGGAATACCCCTAATGTGTAATTCCAAACTTACTGATTTCTTTTACCAACATTTCAGTTGTTTCGGCTTTCCAATGCTCCAAATAATTTTGCATGGATTCTAAGTAGTCAATACCTAACACCTAACACCCCAATGCCCCAATTGCAGGGGTCCAATGCTTAACAAATTTACAACTAAGTTGCCAGTCTGGGTACAAGGATAGGTATGGGTTCAAGGTTCAAGTACGCTAGTATGATAAATTTACCCCCACAATACAAGTATGGGTTCGTATATATGTGTGTGTGTGTGTGTGTGTGTGTGTGTGTGTGTGTGTATTATTTAAAATTTATATATATTTAAAATTCTAAAACCAGTAATAAGTAATACTCGTAAATTCAACATTCATTATTGCCAACAAACAAAATAATAAAATATTTAAATACCTTATAACTTGCAACAAAGAAAATACTCATGAATTGAAATTTGATGATTTGCAAACACTCAAATGTCATAACAAAATGAAAATTGCAATCAATGTTCAAGAATCTTTATACGGCTCTTTAATGTCTTTGTCAAGACCATGACAGTCACCATTTAGTTAAATTTCATTTGAACCATGATCAGCTAAAGTGCCACTCCCATTACCCACATCATATGTAGAAGTTGCCTCATTGATAGAGACATGGGCAAGTTGTGCAATAGTAGCATTTAAGTCAGCACATTCAGGAGTTAGATCCCAATTCCTTGTCATCCCCTCGATGTAATCAGGTGTCTTATGTGACGAGAGATGCAAGTTGGAGTGCACAATGACCAAATCCTCAACATATTTTTGCACCCAGTTGGTTGATTTTATCCAAGTGGATAAAGGAGTATGTATTCCAATTCTGCTCAATTGAAGAACTTGCAACTTGTTCAATTTACATACAACATTTACAATTAAACAACATAAATTATAATATATGGCAGCAAAAGAAAAATGAACAAGTTAAAAACTTAAAAATAAAAAGATGCATACTTGAGATAGAACTTTTATTGCAAGAGGTTGTAGGTAAACCGAGCTTTGGCCATGTAGGTACCACCATTCATGAACGTCTTTCTTCTACTTGTCTCGAAGAGTTCAAACATTATGATTTTTTGAAATCTGAAGTGGCCAAACTCAGGCAAGACAAAACTTTTTATATCTACATCTGGGAATATTCTTCTAAATGTATTCACATACCCAGTAGCAACCTCTTCATCTCTATATGTTGCCACCCTCGTTAACAAGGAAAGTATCATTTTGCTATAATACTTTGGGGACAAAGCAAATGCTAGGAAATGCAAGGGCGTGGTCATCTTGTTCCAACAGCCAACGATGATCCTTCGTACTATTTTGAAAAATAGTAACACTTATGTTGGGTCATGCTCCTTGTCTTCTATTATGATCCTTATTTTTTCAACCATGGAGTCCATGCCATCAAAAATCTCAGCTAAACATGGTCGATCCAAATCTACATACCTAATCATACACCAGCCCACCACTCATCATCTAGGATCAATGATTTAACTTTTTGGGCTCTTTATGTATGTGATTGACTCCATACACTCCAAAGAGTGTTGATAGCTATGGCACTCGATGCCTCTCGCACCTTCAAAAGTCGCCTCAAAACAAGTCTCAACAACCTATCATGGTGTAAAAATAGTGAAATAAATTAAAAAATTAGAAAGGAGCAACTTAGCGAAAAAAAAATAATAATAATAATAATATACTGAAAAATATTAAAATAAAAAACAAGAACACCTTCAACAACTCCAAGTTGGAGATGGTTCTAAAGATGGCTTGTGACATATGATGATTTGTCACAAACATTTGAATCTCCTAGGCCTTTGTGTAGATTTCTTTGACCCACTTAATCTCTAAGCCAATGTTTTGCAATGTCAAGTTGTGGGAGTAGACAACATATGGTGTCCAAAAAATATGCCCATGTGTACCCTTCACTATTAAACTTTCCGCCCTACAATTTTTAGTATTGTCCATTATAAGTTGGACAGCATTTTCAAGGCCCAATACCAAATGCCGAGCACCCCAAATTCCCTATGGGTTCATGGCCCCATACCAAACCCATACGAGGATGAGAGGCAATTTGGGAGAACACGGTAATGGAGATTTACAATAATGCTAAAACAAGGAATGTTATTTTAATGTATAAAAATATACAATACAAGGAAAAGGAATCCACACTTAAAGCTCAACTTTGGAAGTTCACTCCCCCAACAAACTACTTCACCCTCAAAACTATAAGAATGGCATCTCTTTGTGAGACCAACATTTCAATGGCTCTCTCTTCACACATTCCCAAATACAATGGAGAAAGTCTTCTTCATGATCCCTTGAGCACATGGATATTTTCTCTGTGATTATGCAACATGAATTGTGCCATCATGCTAGATTATGCTTCAATCTCAATCACTTACTTCGCTAGTGCTTGCAACTCCTCCATTTGAAACCTCTAAAATGCTACAAATATGATGTGTAGACTCCTAAACCTCAACATCACTCCTTGTTTTTTGAAGGGAAATAAAGTACACTTACATAAATATCTCAATTAAATAAATAAATAGGATAAATATATAAGCAATTAATTTAGATATAAGTTGGGATTGAAATAATAAATCCAAAATTAATTATACAATCTAAATAAACTAAATATAATATTTAGTAAAAAAATATTATGCTAGAATATGTTGTTGAAGATGTTAGGAATTGATTCATCAATATATTAAAATTTTAGGGTATTGTCAAACGCACGCTTCAAAATCTATAAAATGATTACTCTTTGTTGTGGTTCAAATTTGTGTTTATGAAATTGATCTCCACACTTGCAAAATGATATGGCACACAAAACTAAACCTATCCATAGAAGTGAATTGGCTAGAATCCAATAACTAGAATTTGCTCAGTTTGCCTTGCTATACCCATGTTTGAAGTGCGGTAGTGTCTACATAAACCATTTGGAAACTTGGTAAGCAAGGATTATATTTTCCTCAATCATGCCCCTAGGTAGACCAATTCAACCACGATGAAACATCATCAAAGATAGCAAGAAAACATGCAGTGTGCATTGATAATGATGCAAATTGATGATATAATTAAGATGCCCTATGATCCTACTATAATGTTCTCATGTAAATACTCTTCTAATGATTCCTCTATCTCCTAAGACATTTTCAAATGAATAAGGAATGTCCATATATACAAAAAACATAGCACACAAATGTGCACTCAATTAGCTCACAACAGCATTTGAAAAGGTCAGCAAGATTTGAATTTGAATTTTGAATTTTGTAGATTTGATCCAAGTGGCAAAGGGGAGATTTAGTGATGGAGATCAATTTCTGTCATGTGACTTTTTTCCCAAGAGAAGAGAAAGTTATGAAATAACCCTTTAGAATGAAAAGGGAGATAGAAAAACAAAGGATATTATGATCCTTTGGTTAAAAGAGAGATTAATAAAGAATATATGTTTATTAAAAACTATTTTAAAAAGGTTGAAGAATAATTATTTATTTAAATAATTATCAAATGCAGCCTTTGTGAAAGGATGTGATGGTTTGGAAACCACCCCTTAAGGCTTATATAAGCATTTATGTGAGACTTGAAAAGGATGGAGAAACACAAGAATTCAGAGGGCACAAAGGAGTGAAGGTTAGGGTCATTGGTTGGCATTGAGGCATTTGGAGAAGGGGTGCACATAGTGTGTCCAACTAAGGGTACAGCATACACCCAAGAGTGTCCTAGCCAAGGCTATGCTATTTATGCCGTGAAGGCAGATCTGGTTTTGTGTAAGAACCGGTTTCCTCCGGGGGTGCTTCCTCGCTGTGGAGAGCCTGGACCTGTAACTATTTCTTTGAGTGCCAGATAGCAATCTCTTCATGATTTACAGATATGTGCTATTCAATTTACTATGTTAATAATTTACTTTAGAATCCTTGTCTAATTATTACATATTATAGTTACATTGGTTATTTTATGTTAGTTATTCACATCATTTTAGTAATGTTACATCTTGTAAATTATCTTAACTCTAATATTTAATCTATTAAATCCGCTGCTAATATTTAAACAAATTTAGGAGGAAAAGTGACATTACAATTTCTAGTGATGGAGATCAGTTTCTAGGGATGAGTAATGATGGGTACAAGATAGGATAAGTTCATTGTTGATGTTGTAGCTTCGGGCTACATACTTCCGCCTTGCATTGTATTCAATAAATTTCATATAGCCTAACAGCTATTTATTTATTGCCATTATTTAAGTGAAGAGGCACTTCACTTGGAAATTATTATACTTCATTTAGGCCGACTCTCCTTGTAATTCGCACCATTTATTTGTAAATTCATTTCATATGGTGGCCGACCTAGTTTATGAAGAGGTGCGACCTCTTCCTCACTTTGTATATATATGAGATCACTTCATTCCATCAAGGCATCGATTACATTCATTCATTTCCTTCATTCAAGTGCGATTTCACAAGAGAAGTGCGAATAGTTCAAGAGCAGATCGAAGCTTATAAGGAGGCTGATATATTATCATCAAAATAGTTGTATTATCTTCTAGAGATCGCATCATATTGGTGCTGTTGCTTGGCCTCATTGTAAAGGAGATTATTGTTTCATATTCAATATATAAGTGATATATTGTTGCTGGGTTTTTTCTCCCTCAAGTGGAGGGTTTTCCCAGGGTATATGCTGTGTCTATTTGTCTGAATTTGAATTAAAATTTTGTTCTTCTTATCTGATCATAAAACTAACATGGTATCAGAGCGGGTTTAAGAAAGATCGTGATCAGATTTCTTTAAGCAACGCTATCATCCACTCTTATTCTCATCTTCTTGCATCTATCTTATCGTCAAAGATGGTGAACAAGCCCAAGATCGAAGATAGACTTGAGGGTGCTTCCAACTTCACATCTTGGAAGTTTAGAGTAATGCTTGCATTAAAAGAAAATGAGATTGCTGAGTTCGTGGAGAGCGAAGTTCCCAAACCTTCCAATGAGAATGAGAAGTCTCAATGGAGAAAGAATTGCACTAAGGCAAAGAAGATTCTGGTAGACTCCATGAAGGACCACCTTGTGCCAGTTATCTCCAAGTTAAAGACAACAAGGGAAATGTTCAAGACCTTGGAGAAATGTATGAGATCAACAATACAAGTCGAGCTCTTGCATTGAGGCAATAGCTTCATCATGTCAAGATGGCAAAAGGAGATTCTATTGTATCATTCTTCATGAAGATCACCGAGTTGAGAGATCATCTCTCTACCATTGGGCATATGGTTGATGATAAGGATTTGGTGTAATGTCCCCATTTTAGCCCTATGCTCTTCTTGAGGATTTAGCCTATTTTCGGAAACTCGCAAGGTAAGCAGTTTTGGAAATTAGGGTTTCCACTTTCAGATGCAATTTTGAAGGCTTGCATGTGTGTTTTTCTAACCCATGTATAGTGGAGCTTTCTAGGTTTTTGGAGAACTTCAGGATGAGGTAACATGCATGTTAAAATGATGACATGCAATTTTGATTGATACCTTGCATGCAAGAAAGGTTTATGGGTTTTTATGGGTTTTCAAAGACCTCTGGGGTGATGTAACATGCATCTGAATCTAACATTCTTTTCGAGCACTTACTATTTATAGTAAGTCATGATGGTTGCCCGGTTTGTGCTCAAATGATATTTATAAACACTTACTATTTTTAGTAAGTCTTGATTACTACTCAGTTGGCGTATAGATGAGGTTTTGCGAACTTACTATTTATAGCAGTGTGCTATTTTTGGTAAGTATATTTATAGCAGTATCACTCTAGCAGCAGCTCAATCATTTGCAGTTCAGAGTGGCTGATCAGTTTGGCTTTCTGTTGAGTTTGAAGTGAACTTACTATTTTTAGTAAGTCTATTTTTGGCAATGGCATCATCAGCAGTTCAGCTTAGGTCATTTTGTTATTTTTGGCAATCCATCAGTATCAGTTTTGGCGTTGGTCCTAGTTTTCTCCTTGGACTGAGTTTTATACTTAGTCAATTTCATGTCTCTCAGTTGTACCCCACGCCTAGGCTTAATGACTTCAAGTTGTTTTGAGAAAGGGGACTTTAAGGGGTCTATTTGAGCATTAAATATTTTAATAAGTGTTTATTGTTGCAATTTGAAGTTGGACACCTAAAGGAGGATGAATAATGTTTTATTATTTCAAAAAGTAAATGCTTGAAGGTGGCGTCCCTCTTGGAAGATGAAGTGATTCGTCTTCTTGGAATTTGAAGTGTTTCATTTGCCAATTGAAGCTTATATATTGAGGCTTTTTGTTGAGCTGATCATGTTATGTTTTGGGAAACCAAAGTTATGCTGTTGGACTGAATCCAAAACCTGGCTAAGGGCAAGCTTAGCAAATTCAATCCATCCTTCAGGCCTGAAACTATGGCTTCCTAGGTGGAGATATGAGACTGTACTTCATTCAAAGGTGCAGACAGAGCTTCATTTTCTGATATTTTTAACAGGTTGCTGATGTATAGCCTGTTTCTGAATTGTTGATTTTGTTCATAGCTTTGTCACAGATTTTAATTCATTATGGGTATTCATCCGAGCTGTATCACTGTGAGGGGCGACCCTTCCTGCAAAGTTTCAGATTTTAATATTGAGAGCTGATTTTTCTAGAGGAAATCGACCTCCTCAAGGGGGTCGTACCATTCTAGGTGTGCATTGAAATTCGTAACAATTATTGTTGTTTCTGGCTTGAATTCACCTTGGAGTTTGGGCGCCATGCTTCTAGCTGTTGTTCGACTGTGGTTTGGAGGCATTCTGAGTTGATTCGGAGAAGATACATCCATTTCTGTGAGTTTTCATGTTGCTGGTCTGATTTTCTGTTAATACTATTTCTAATCAGACTTAGTAAAAATTAGTTATTTGCTGGTTAAGCTTCAATTCTATATCTTTTTGGCATTGTAAATGTTAGAGGAAGTGTTACTCTAACTAGTATGTGATTCTGGAAGCTTATCTTTCTAGTTTGCAGCTATTTTCATTCATTGTAAAGTTAATTAGTGTTAATGATATTGAGCAGCTTCGGGTTCATCCTTCCAGCCTCGAGTAAAGTCATAAATAAATGTAGCCTATTGGCTATTTATTTATATGTGAAGATGGGCGCATCTCTTTGTAAATAATATATTTATTATTCTGGGCCGACCTTCTTTGTAAATTATATTCATTGATTATTGTATCTTGGCCGACTTGTTCAAATTGTAACTTATGTTGAGGCCGACCTTGTGAGATCTCTTATAGCCATGTATTTATAAGAGACAACTTCTCTCCTTGTAAACAATCAAGAAAGCTTGACTTATTCCTTCATTCAAGTGCGAATTCCTTCAAGAGCAGATTGCGAATCTCTCTAAATGCAGATTTAGATTACAAGGAAGAGCAGATTATCATCTGTTATTGCATCCAGAGCTGATGCTGGATATTGGCCTTGTGATTGGCCTCATTGTAAAGAGAATTGTTGCCATTATTATATATACAAGAGGATCTTTGTTGCTGGGTTTTTCTCCCTCAAGTGGAGGGTTTTCCCAGGGTATCTACTGTGTTATTGTCTGATTTGAATTAATTCTCTGTGCATTAAATCTGATCTTTAGTTTTCAACATGGTATCAGAGCGGGCTTTGTATGAAGATCCGATCAGATTTGTGGATTTCATGGAAGTAATCAAAGTTGTTATTCAATCTAATGATTCTCCTATGCTTCTCTGTTTGCTCATGATGCTCATGTCACTGTATGTCTTCACGACTCTTGTTCAATGCAGCATCGGGAATTTCCGCTTAGTAATTGGTCTTCCTCTTCTGTATTTGTTTTGACACAATGAGTCTCTGTTCATGCGTCTCTTCTGATGGCTGGAGTTCGCATGTGCGTGATTGTGCATCCGCTTGAAGGACTTGATATTTCCCTGCATGTGTATTCTGTCTCCAATCTATTTCCGCTTGGTGGTTCTTCTAGCGGCTAGTGATTTTTGTGCTTGGAGCGACGTTTAAAGTCGCCTTTTGTCTTTGTCGGGATTTTGTTTCATCCTCCATACATACTTCGACTTTGAAATGAGATCTGGAGGCTCGATATTGAGATTGGTCACTTGAGCAAATTCTTGGATGCTGGTATTGAGTGCATTCACGTCGACCTTGATATCATTTGACTCTGCTATCGGAGATCTCTTTGGCGTCAACTGAGCTACAGGTATTCTGCATCACATGTTGTCTTAGGAATTGGCCTTCTGAAGCATATCTCGGGAACCACCAGTGGCGTCAATATTGGAAGATGCATTGAATATGTGAGATATCGAAGAGTTAAGGAGCCGATATCAGCGAGGTTTCCTCCTTTCTCTCAAGGCTGCTCAGATTAGGAAACCGCACTGTTGGTGTAAAGTGTGTGCTGAATGGTGCAAAATGAAGACTTGAATTACTTTTGCAGCAGACCATGTATTGCACACTGAAGGTAGGTAAGATGAATCACAGCCACAGATCCAACTCTTTGGTGTACCTTCAAAATACCTAAAGAGATAAGTATTCTTGTTTTTCCAGCTATATTATTTATTTGGATCTTGTGTAATCAGTAAAGAGAGATTGTGGTTCCGTTGGATTGTGTTCTCTATCATAAGATCCTTTGAAGTTTCAATCTCTTCATGCTAGTTGCGAAGATTTCTGAGTGTGACTCAGAAATGAAAGAGAATTGCATTTTCAATGATGATTAGTTGGTCACATTGATATCATTCTCTAACGCATGAACCGTGATAGAACCTTGAACTCTTGGAGAGAGTTGGTTCTACATGCTAACCGCTTATTGCATTCAAGAAATCTGTAGTTGTGCAGATTAATCTTTTGTTGTGCAGAGTTTGGCACTCTCGAGAGGAGTAAAAGATGAACGAAAGAGTTATATCAAAACTATATAGAGATAAGTTCTTTATCCCTTTAGTTTAATCTTTTGATATATTTCTCTTTCAGAATGATTTACTTATTCATGTTCTAACATTATGCATAAATTCTTATGTAATTCATGCTATAAACCTTGAGATAGTCAATCATGTATG
Source organism: Sequoia sempervirens (assembly GCA_007258455.2). Taxonomy (NCBI): domain Eukaryota; kingdom Viridiplantae; phylum Streptophyta; class Pinopsida; order Cupressales; family Cupressaceae; genus Sequoia; species Sequoia sempervirens. The sequence goes on along the minus strand of VDFB02000008.1, from coordinate 195,764,495 downwards.
CTTCCAGCAATAGTACTTCTCTTCAAGATAGTTGAGTTCCATGAACTATTAGTAATCTCTTATTAATGCTTTCATAACATACCAAGAAGTGTAAGGGATTGCTTTCTGCATTCTGTAGGTTGAAGCATGAAGACACATCATGCAGTCATGGAACCGAGTGGATGGTTGAAGACATCTCTTCGAAAAGGAAGATTTAACCTTCAGAGGGAGTTCAGTGACTTGCTGAAGTGAAGATTGCTATATTGTGAGAATAGAGTGTTCTGAGAGGACAGCCCGTACTTAAAGATGCAGATGAAAGCATTGAAGAAGTACAAGGCAAGTTTCATAGCTCGTGGATTTTCACAGAAAGAGGGAGTTGATTACATTGCTCCTGTGCTCACTGTTTTGAGGTACATGGGAAGAGTCACATGTTTTTCAAAATGAAGAAGGCCTTGTATGGTCTTAAGCAGGCTCCTCGTGCATGATACGAAAGGATTGATCAGTACCTATCAAGTTTGGGCTCCTGAAGAATGATGCTGACCCAAATCTCTACTTCGAGGAATTGACTTCTGAACTTGAGATGAAGGACCTTGGGCTCATGCATTACTTCCTTGGCTTAGAAGTCTGGCAGAAACCAGATGGTATGATTCTAAGTCAAGGGAAGTACACCATTGTCATATTAAGGAGATTTGGCATGATGGATTGCAAATCCATGTCCACATCCATAGAGGCTGCAGCTAGTTCAGATTTGGCGGATCCTACATTGCATAGACAGCTGATTGGATCCTTGATGTATCTAGTTAACACTAGACCTGATATTTGCTATGCAGTGAGTGCACTTAGCCAGTCTATGTGTGATCCAAGATAGATACATCTTGTTGCAGCTAAACATATCCTGAGATACTTGCGTGGCACAGTTGGATATGGATTGATGTATACTTCAGATGCAGACTTAGAGTTACTTAGCTTCACTGATTCTGATTGGGCAGGTTGTGTCTCAGATCGGAAGAGCACCTCTGGCTGTTGCTTCAGTTTGGGTTCTGCTATGTTTTTCAGTGCAGCAGAAGCGTCTTCACAGCATTGAGTACAAAGCTTGAATACATTTGCACGCATAACAACTCAGAAGGTGTATTCGTAAGCTTCGTTCAGGAAGTTGTTTGGACAATCAATGGAGCCTACTATCATTCATTGTGATAATCAGCGAGTTGTGTGAAGCTTCACTGTTTCACATGACAGTCCAAGCATGTTGAGATCAAGTACCACTATATCATAGATATGGCTGCGGAAGGCTGTACAATTGAGATACATTAGCATATATTCTCATCAATAAAGTTGTATACTTTAAGCTTGGTATGGTGGAGAATCCGAGCTTGGTATAGTCTGAGTGCCGGGTGAAGCCTGCTTAATGAGTTCTTCTTTGAGAGAAGTTCGAGGTGAAATCCCTTGTTAATGCATTTTCCTCTGAGACGGAGAATTTGAGGTGAAAGCCCTTGTTTCCACCCTCGAGTTGAGTCATGGTGGATGTCATGTGTGCGACTCCACGACATATGTGGTACTTAATGTTTCACCCCTGGGAAGCCATGGTGAAAGTCGCGTTGAGGTGACAACATCAAGTGATGACACATCACTTACTATTGCACTTTCTTCTAGACGGAAGAATTTGAGGTGAAAGCCCTTGTTTCCACCCTCTGGTAGTCATGGTGGATGTCATGGCCAATGCGACTCCATGACATATGCGTACTTGTGTTTCACCCTCGGGAGAGCCATGGTGAAAGTCACGTTGAGGTGACAACATCACGCAAGTGATGAACACTTGTACTTACTATTGCACTTTCTTCTATGACGGAAGAATTTGAGGTGAAAGCCCTTGTTTCCACCCTCTGAGCTGAGTCATGGTGGATGTCATGTGTGTGACTCCATGACAACATCACGTGAGAGAGTCCGTGATGATCTTCTTGTACCTGTGGTTCACCCTCTGGGAGAGCCATGGTGAAAGTCACATTGAGGTGACAACATCACGCAAGTGATGAACACTAGCACTCACCATTTGATGGTTGATATCGAGACGATATCTAATATCACATTGAGGTGATATTCCTCTCTTTGTATCTGATTGCAGGCAATAATGGCAGATGGACCTCATATTGAGATGGTTCGTATTGTGCAGCTAGAAGTTCTCTCCCTAGCTGAGAGGGAGTGTTAATGATATTGAGCAGCTTTGGGTTCATCCTTCCAGCCTCGAGTAAAGTCATAAATAAATGTAGCCTATTGGCTATTTATTTATATGTGAAGATGGGCGCATTTCTTTGTAAATAATATATCTATTATTCTGGGCGACCTTCTTTGTAAATTATATTCATTGATTATTGTATCTTGGCCAACTTGTTCAAATTATAACTTATGTTGAGGCCGACCTTGTGAGATCTCTTATAGCCATGTATTTATAAGAGACAACTTCTCTCCTTGTAAACAATCAAGAAAGCTTGACTTATTCCTTCATTCAAGTGCGAATTCCTTCAAGAGCATTGCGAATCTCTCTAAATGCAGATTTAGATTACAAGGAAGAGCAGATTATCATCTGTTATTGCATCCAGAGCTGATGCTGGATATTGGCCTTGTGATTGGCCTCATTGTAAAGAGAATTGTTGCCATTATTATATATACAAGAGGATCTTTGTTGCTGGGTTTTTCTCCCTCAAGTGGAGGGTTTTCCCAGGGTATCTACTGTGTTATTGTCTGATTTGAATTAATTCTCTGTGCATTAAATCTGATCTTTAGTTTTCAACAATTAGTAGTAGTAACAGCTATTTATCTTATTGTTGCAATTTATAATTGTTTACACTCCCACAATTGAGTGGTTGAGTTATAGAATAAACATCTTTCTTGTTTGTAAGTTTCCCCCTACAAAATAAGTGGTTGTGTGGATTGTTTTTCCCCCCACGAAAATAAGTGGAAGAGAGGATTTAATGGCTGGCTTGCCGCCTTACTAATGTAATAATCTCACCCACTGAATAAGTGGAGTATTCCCACTGCTTATGGATTTCTGCATCAGCAGATGAATTGTAATTTCAATTCAGTTTATTCCTAATGATCCTCTAACCATATGCTATCACCTCGCCCACATTGGGATCTTGGTGAACATTCTTGGTTAGAGTTACTTTCCATGCTAATTTGCATTTGGAGCTAACGCTAATTAGTGGTTTGACGCTGGTTTGTGTCTCTAATTTTGGGGAAAAAATTAAGGGGGAATATTTCATTTGGTTATGTTGGCACTTAATGGTCTTTCTCAATCGTGGAAGCCATTTATCCAAGGTATCAATGGAAGATCAAAACTACCTAAGTTTGATCACTTGAGGGCAGATTGCATCCAAGAAGAATCAAGATTGGTTGCGAGAGGTAATGGGAAAAGTTCTACAAATGAAGACATTCATGTACTTGCTACTCAATCTTCGAAGAAGAAAGGAAGAGAAGGGAAGAAAGGCAACTTCAAGAGGAATAGAGATAAAAGTTCAGATGGTACCTCTACATCTAAGAAGAAGAAGGACCTCTCCCGCATTCAATGCTTCAAATGTGACAAGTTTGGTCACTATGCAAAAGATTGTCCAACCAGACCTAAGCAGCAGGCTTCAATTGCAGATGTGGATGAGATCTCTCCTCAGAAGGATTCAAGTGGATTTCTATTCTATTATGCCTTATCAAGCAATGTTCCTATGGATAGCAACACTTGGTTGATTGATAGTGGTGCCTCCCGTCACATTACTGGATTTAGAGAACATCTTTCATATTTGCTGGAGAGAGATACAAGTGTTCAAGTCATAATTGGAGATGATGCATGTTACTCTGTGAAAGGTGTTGGGACCTCCTCTCTTCATTTAGATTCTGGCATCTCTTTACAGTTGAGTGATGTGCTATTTGTACCTGGCATCAAGCAGAACCTTGTCTCTATCTCAGCCTTGGAGGACAAGGGATATCAAGTTGCATTCTCTGAAGGTAAAGTTCTTGCATGGCCGAAGAACTCAAGTATCAAGACTGCTTGTGTGATTGGAGTTCGGCATGAGAGTCTCTCCAAACTTTCTACTCGTCCAATTCAGGCCTTGTTGCATGATTCATCAAGTTCGTGTGAGATTTGGCATAGAAGACTTGCTCACCTTCACTTCAAAGCACTTCCAACCATGGAGAAGATGGTCACAGGCCTTCCTAAACTCAACTAGGAGCATGAGTAGAGACAGGGTTCATCGGGTGCATCATATAATAAAGAGATAGACCCAGCTTATGATTGTCAAGCCCTACGAGGACCCAGAAGGAACGAAGTCGCTTGTCCGCATCGGGCAAGGAGCACCACCAATTGCAGCATTTGAACCAGTTGGGGGTGGGCCCATGCCCCCCACCCAACCCCACACACGGAGGCCCCTACGGGGTGGGTGGGTGGGAGGCAATAGTGAGATCGATCCTGGACGACTAAAGGAAGGTAGGGCGTGTCAGATATCGATCTCTGCTGTCAGTTGTTTGATCTAGTTGAGATCGATCCGGGAGGCAATAGTGAGATCGATCCTGGACGACTAAAGGAAGGTAGGGCGTGTCAAAGATCGATCTTGAGATCAATCTTGGCAGGGCCGAGATCGATTCGATGGGGCAGCAGGGTGGGTGGTCTAACTACAATCCCCGGAACGGCAGATCTGGGAGGGAGGTTGCACTTTGGGTAAGAATACTAAAGGTCCATTTCATAGTAGTGAGAGTAAATCTAAATGTATTCTAGATCTTGTTCATTCTGATTTATGTGGTCCAATGTCTGTTGCTTCTTTGAGTGGTTTCTTGTATTATATAATTTTCATTGATGACTACTCTAGAAAGACTTGGATTTATTTCTTAAAGTCTAAGGAATCTGAGGAAGTACTTGAGAGATTCAAGGAATTTAAAGCTCAGGTAGAGAACTTGTCCGGGAAGAGGATCAAAGTTCTAAGATCCGACAACGGAGGAGAATACATCTCTTGAAGTTTTTGTAACTTTTGCATTGAAGCAGGTATTAAGAGGGAGTTTTGTGTCCCTTACAATCCACAAAAGAACGGTGTTGCGGAAAGGAAGAACAGATCCATTGTAGAAGCAGCTAAAGCCATGATCTATGATCAAGATCTGCAAACCTTCCTTTGGGTTGAAGCATCTAGGACAACAGTGTATGTTCAGAATAGGAGCCCTCACCACATTTTGGAGAACATGACTCCTGAAGAAGCTTTCACAGATGTGAAACCAGAAGTAAGTCATTTGAGAATCTTCGGTTGTCCTGTGTATGTTCATGTGCCTAAAGATAAAAGGAAAAAGTTGGAACCATCTAGCAAGAAGGGAATATTTGTGGGCTACAGTGAGTCTTCAAAAGCCTACAGAGTTTACATTCCAGGTCAGAAACTGATAGAGATCAGCAAGGATAGAGATCTAAGGGCACTCACATGGAGATAGACAATGAAGATCAAGGGTCTCCTCAGGACATAGAAGTTGATCATACTCCTGAGATTCAGAGGGAGGCTACGGAAACTAAAGAAGATGATGATCCAGTTGAGCCTTTGGAACCTATTGATGGATTGAGAGACATTGTGATTGGTCAAATGAGACCTCTTTGGGCTAGGAAAACAATGCAGGAGGCAGAAAAGTTTGCAGCCCGAGAGGAACATTCAGAGAGAGCAAAAGACCTCACAAGTTTTCAAGCTATGTAGCTATGATGAGTCAAATCATTGAATTTGAGCCTTCCTGTGTTGAGGAAGCTACAAGTCAGCAAGTATGGAGAGATGCTATGGCTGAAGAATATCAATCTATCCTCAAGAATGATGTTTGGGACATTGTACCTAGACCAGAAGGAAAATCTGTTGTATCTTCTAAGTGACTCTTCAAGATCAAGCATGTGGCTGATGGGAGCATCGAGAAGTACAAGGCTAGGTTTGTGGCTAGAGGATTCTCTCAAAAAGAGGGTATAGACTATGAGGAAACCTTTGCTCCGGTTGCTTGTTATACATCCATCAGCACTATCATTGCTATTGCAGTAGCTAAAGGATGGAAATTACATCAGATGGACGTGAAGACAACATTTCTAAATGGTGTAATTGAAGAAGAAGTATACATTGAGCAACCTGATGGCTTTGAGGTTCATGGGAAGGAGTCTCATGTTTGCAGATTGAAGAAGGCTTTGTATGGCCTTAAACAGGCTCCTTGCGCTTGGTATGAGAGAATTGATAGATACCTGATGAGCTTGGGCTTCTCCAAGAATGATGTTGATTCAAACTTGTATTTCAAGGTAATTGATGGTGAAGCATTGATCTTGGTTCTTTATGTTGATGATTTATTTCTTACTGGAGAAGATCACCTCATTATCAAATGCAAGGAGTTAGCTTCTGAATTTGAAATGAAGGATCTTGGATACATGCATTACTTCCTTGGTTTAGAAGTTTGGCAGAGGCCTAATGAGATCATTCTGAGTCAAGGGAAGTATACAATTAACATCCTTAAGAGGTTTGGTATGATGGATTGCAAATCCATGTCTACGCCGATGGAGAGCAATTTGCAGAAGTTAAAAGAGGCTACAGCTAATTCAAATCTGGTTGATCCTACTATGTACAGGCAGTTGATTGGTTCATTGATGTATCTACTCAATACTAGACCAAATATTTGCTATGTAGTGAATGCATTTAGTCAGTTCATGTGTGAACCAAGGCAAATACATCTAGTTGCAGCAAAGCATATCCTGAGATACTTGCGTGGCACAGTTGGGTATGGCTTGAAATATTCTTCCGGTGTGGACTTAAAGCTGCAAGGTTATTCTGATTCTGATTGGGCAAAGTGTGTTACTGATCGGAAGAGCACCTCTGGATGTTGCTTCAGTTTGGGGTCTGCAATGATCTCCTGGTGTAGCAGGAAGCAGTCTTCAGTGGCACTGAGCACCGCAGAGGCCGAGTATATTGCAAATTGTGTGGCAACTCGAGAAGCAATGTGGCTTCAAAAGCTCCTTGCAAGATTGTTTGGTCAATCGTTAGAGACAAGTGTCATTCATTGTGATAATCAAAGTTGTGTGAAGCTTTCTATCAATCTAGTGTTTCATGATAGAACTAAACATGTTAAGATCAAATACCACTATATCAGAGATATGGTATTGAGGAAAGCTATCCAATTGAAGTACATTAGCACTGATGAGCAGACGGCCAATATTCTCACCAAGCCCCTCTCCAGAGTAAAGTTTGTGTACTTTCGAGACAAGCTTGAAATTGTGGAGAATGAAGCCCTAGCTGAGAGGGAGACTCAACTTCAGCGATCTTCTATGATTTTCTTTTATGCATTTTTCTCTATGAGAGAAATTTGAGGTGCAAGCCCTTGTTTAATGCATCTTTCCCTGTGAGAGAAATTTGAGGTGAAAGCTCTTGTTTCCACCCTCTGGGAGTAGCCATGGTGGATGTCATGTTGAGTGACTCCATGACAACATCACGTGAGAAGAGTTCGTGATGATTTTCTTGTACTTGTGTTTGTTCACCCTCTGGGAGTAGCCATGGTGAACGTCATGATGAGATGACGACATCAGGTTGAGTGATTCCGTGATGGGCACTTGTGCACATATGCTTTTCCATACATGGGAGTAGCCATGATGGTTGATAACATGTTGAGTGACTCCATGATGTGTTCCCTTCCACATATGGGTGCAGCCATTATGGGTGTCATGTTGAGAGATTTCATGACTATGTGTATCAGAAGTATTTCTCCCTAGCTAAGAGGAAGTGTTGATGTTGTAGCTTCGAGCTACATACTTCCGCCTTGCATTGTATTCAATAAATTTCATATAGCCTAACGGCTATTTATTTATTGCCATTATTTAAGTGAAGAGGCGCTTCACTTGGAAATTATTATACTTCATTTGGGCCGACTCTCCTTGTAATTCGCACCATTTATTTGTAAATTCATTTCATATGGTGGCCAACCTAGTTCATGAAGAGGTGCAACCTCTTCCTCACTTTGTATATATATGAGATCACTTCATTCCATCAAGGCATCAATTACATTCATTCATTTCCTTCATTCAAGTGCGAGTTCATAAGAGAAGTGCAAATAGTTCAAGAGCAGATCGAAGCTTATAAGGAAGCTGATATATTATCATCAAAAGAGTTGTATTATCTTCTAGAGATCGCATATATTGGTGCCATTGTTTGGCCTCATAATCGGCCTCATTGTAAAGGAGATTATTGTTTCATATTCAATATATAAGTGATATATTGTTGCTGGGTTTTTTCTCCCTCAAGTGGAGGGTTTTCCCAGGGTATATGCTGTGTCTATTTGTCTGAATTTGAATTGAAATTCTTTTCTTCTTATCTGATCATAAAACTAACATTCATGAGCCAAATTTCATGCAAGAATGGGCCACTAGTAGAATTGTTATTATATAAAGGACACTATAATTGAAGTGGGCCTATAACATAAAGGAAAAGGGCATGAGTATGCAATTTTTGCCATTAAACTTTCACAAGGTCATTTAAGTAGTGATTTCTAAATGAAGAGTTAGGTATGTAGCTACTTTTAGCACAAGATTTTTAAAAACTTTATCAATAAATTATTAAATTTGGTGTTCTCAGTAATCCTTGTATGGAAATCAGACAACTCGTTAAAAAATGTTATGTTTCTATGATTTGAAATTCTTCTCCTATTGGGGTAGCTCCTAATCAAGCAGACAGATATACATGCAAGGAGAGAACCTGACCATCCATCACCTTTGTAAGGTCAACCTTGCCATTGATACATTACACTATTTCAGTGTTGAAAAGGTCCTTTGCTCATAACATTATATCAAAACTAAGATAAATATGTCTAGTCATGTAGAAAGCATAGTTTGCTCATAATGCAAAAACAAGTGTAAAAAGGTTTAAATACCTGGCTGTATGGATACATGGCATTTAATGCATTTTTTTCATTTAATCAACAAAGAAACCTGAGCATTGGAGGTTACCCTTGGTTACATATTTATTTCAATTTCATGAGTTTATCCCAATAAGTTTATTGAATCGTACTTTTTTCCCCATGATGAACTTCAATACGATAACTCTGCATTGAATATATTGATTCATTTTTTTTGTTTTTTTTTGTTTTTTTCATGTTTTCTAATTATGATGTATATCTTTTAATGCTTTTTTTCCTTTTAATCATGTAATACATACTAAACTCACCATCCTATTTATAGATTCCGCTCTGCTACTCTCAATTTTATCCATTTTGGAAAGTTTGCAATTTTTTGCTGTCCCATATTTCTTACAATTCTATATTTATTATTTTTTAATGGACTCATCCACAGACTTTCATATGTTCCTGTATCCCCAAATACGAGTGTATGTTAGGTGCTTTGTTAGTGCATCTTGTGTCTCCCATACTAACTCTGCTGAAATCCTATTGAGAATGTGTTTTTCCCTAACCAAGCGACTGGTTTCGTTCGCTTGGAATATTTATAATTTAACTGGCTTTAAAACGCCTTGTATTTCAACCTATTTAGCTAGGATACAAAGTACATATGTTGAAACAACTGACTTAGTTATGCATTTAATACATGTGAAAAAGAGAAAAACCTTCAAACAATCGCCTTAGGTTTTTTGGTTTTAGAGTACTCCATAGTGGTGCCAAGTTTCAAGACACTCATGTCGTCAATATGAAACTCTAATACCAGGTTCTGTTACCCTTCTGTACTCACCTTTCTCCCTAAGGTATCTTAGACAATAATACGAGACTAAAATCTAAGTACCAAGCAATTTTCTTTGCAATGGAATACCATAAACGTATAATTACTGGTTTCCTTGGAAAAATTTACCGACATTTCGGTTGTTTGAGCTTTCCAGTGTTCCAACGTATTTTGCAAGGGTTCAAAATAGTCGATACCGAAAACCCTAATGCCCCAATTACAGGGATCCAATGCTTAACAAATTTACAATACTGCAAAAGCAAGGAATGATATTTTGATGTATAAAAAAATATACAATACAAGGAAAAGGAATCTACACCTCGTGCTCAACGTTGGAAGTTCACTCTCCCAGCAGACCGCTTCACCCCCGAAACTGTAATACAGCTGTCCGTAAGAATGGCGTCTCTTTGTGAGACCAACATCTGGGTGTCTCTCTCCTCACACAGTCCCAGATACAATGGAGAAAGTCTTCTTCATCGTCCCTTGAGCGCCTAGATATTTTCTCTGAAATTTGCAATATGCGTTTGTCATCATGCTAGATTATGCTTAATCTCTATCACTTGCTTGGCTAGTCCTCCCAGCCTAGGGATATCACATATCCATATACTTCTTGGCATATGGCAAATTCACCTTCAGCAATTCACCCATGGAAAATTCAAAAATTCACCGCCAGCAGGAAAATTTATCATCATGACAAATTCACTGCATTAAAATATTAATGCAGTTAATTTACCACCGCAGTGAATTGCTAGCGGTGAATTTTCTGTCTATGAATTGGTGGCAGTGAATTTTCCTAGAGCCATAATTCTCAACCTCAACATGGATTGGTTTTTTTTGGAAATAAATTACACTTAACAAATATTTCAGTTAATTAAATAATTTAGATTTAAGTAGGATATGAAACCACTAGTGGGGAATTGCTCCTAGTGAATTTTCCTAGAGCCATAATTCTCAACCTCAACATCGCTCGTCTTTTTTTGGGAAATAAATTACACTTACACAAATATTTCACTTAATTAAATAACCAGTCAATTAGATTTAAGTTGGGAACAAAACAAGTTACATTAATGGGGAGTATTTGTCTTTGTAGTATTGTAATAAAGTATTTGTTGATTACTTGATAGATGAGTTACGACATATTAATTAGGGGTAGATTAGATAATATTAAATGTATCACAATTATAGTTGTTAGGATTGACTTTGGTTTCAAATTTGATTATTCATACTAGAGGCAACTACAACTAATATAGTTGAAGTTGGGTTCATTATTTAAAACAAATATTTGTTAAATAGAGATGAACAAATGATTAGTTAGTAAAGAGTCTTTTTAGATTGACTAGTTGACTTTGAGTTTGATATTAAGACCGTCATAAAATAGTTGAAGTTGAGTTTGTTTGATATTAAACTATATAAATGTTCCTATGTAATGACAAGAAACTACCTTCATAGTATTGTAATAAAAGTGTTTGTTGTCTAGTTGATAGATGAGTCAAAGGTAGGTTGATGAATATTCCAATTGTTAAGGTTGACCTTAACTAATTTGTACTAGGCACAATTGTGGTTAATGTAGTTGAAGTTGAGTTTGTTCATAAGAATAAATATTTGTTAAATATTGATGAGCAAACAATTTGTTCGTAAAGATCATTTTTAGTTTGATTGGTTGATTTTGAATTATATAGACAAATAAAATAAAATAATTCTTGAGTAGTTCTAAAATAGAACAAAATAATTTTGAAGTAAATAAAATAGCTCTAGAATAACTTATAAGAAAAAAACCAAGTAAATAAACTAACTAAAGATTGATATTTAGATGTAAATGTATTTAAAATATCTATACTAATATAAATATTTTATTTTATATTTCAACTAGCTTAAGATTATATTCTCTCTATTGTAGATGGTAAGGATTGCAAAGTGGAAGTAGTAAAAAAAATTGACAAAAAATATGCTTACAAATTGCGCATGAGAGTAAACAACCAAAAAATTGGCATCATCAATTGGTCAAGGTGGCCAACATAAGAAATCATTCTATTTTCTAATAGAAATTATTGATAGTCAAATTCATGTCAACTACAAATTATGTTTATCAAATTGTGATGCACACATGTAGATTGTGGCTACCAAGAAGATATAATCAATAATTTAATATAAATTTTATTATTAACATATTACTTATAATATTAATATTTATTATAATACTTTAGTCAATGCCATTTTGAACATCTAATTTTAAAATGAACATATTTTGTTTGGAATACATAAAAATAATTCAATATAATATAATATAAATATAAATACAACATAATATAAATATAAATACAACATAGTTTTGTATTCTATTTCACTATGAACTTTGCACTTTTATTTTCACTCTTAAAATTTTTAGAATGTTACTTGCATCAATAATATACATCTACAGGTGATAGAGTTACATTGAAGACTTGTTCTTCTTTAACGTTGACTTTTTCATGAATTTTTGTTACTAAATAAATAGGAAATAGGTGTAGGTCCATCAAGTCCAAATTTTATAAGTAACCACTTCAATGAAATTTTCTCGACTTGTTTTGATATTATTTTTTTTGTATGTAAATAGTGTTTGTATTGTATTGATATCAAAATTTGTAGTACATTGTCCACTATGGGATGATAATTCATAGCTTTCATTCCCCACAACCTAGCCAAACCATACAACCATGGGACTGACCCAAGACACCACCTAAGCCCCTAACAGACAACCCAACCCATTAACACAATTCATGGTTGTAGCCCATCATACACAGACAAAGCATTACATTGCATAAACGACCAGGGACCAAAAAGACACAGTGAGTATACCATCTCCCATCCATCGCTCGCTGAGACACTGTATTCTACACGAAAAAACCAATAGCATTTCACCCCCATTGCCTTTAGTCGACTAGCACCTCCTCCTCCCAAAGGTATTCACAAAAACTATTAGAGTAATAAGTTATTTTACTTAATTAATTTAATCATATTGGTTAATTAATTAAGTCACTTATCACTTTAGTTAATTAAGCTAAACTTAGGCACATTAATAATTAATTATTTATTAATTATTAAGTGTGCACACTGGGGTTTCTTGATCTCCTTTTATAAGGATTGATCTCATTGTAATTATTAACGGGAGAATTTTTGAAGCTTTCATATCTTCTTGAAAGTTTTTTCTCTCTTCTGTAGCTTTTTCTTGTTGAAGAATATTGCACATATTTGTTTACAGATCTATTGCGTGGAAGGTGTATTTGTTTGTTGTTTGATCCTATGGCTCATGGTTTTGTGTTTGTTTCACAATTCTAACATGGTATCAGAGCATGGATTCAACAAAACCCTTATCGGTTTATGAGGTTTTCTTCTTCAACAAGGGTTGTGGGCTTCAGATCTAAACCCCCTTTGCTTTATTTGCAAATTTTGGAGGAGGGCATTTTTTAGAAGTATTTTGGTGTGAATCAGACCTCTCCATTGAATCCAGAGCTGCTGGAATAGTCAAGATCGACCTTTGTTTTGTAAAATTTTACTTTCGTTTGTCAGATTTGTGAGGGTTTGAAGAAAGGGTTTTTTTGTCAGATCCAAGGGTGCTCAATTTTTTGGATCATTTTGAGCACAAACAGACCTCACTGTTGCATTCGGAGCAGCCAAAAACCTAAAGATCGACTGTAAACAATTTTTTCTATTTAATAAGCCCACATGTGCAAATGCAGTGACGGCCATATGGCCATAAAATTTAGGTCCGGATTTTTGCTGCAACGGTCGCATGACCGTCAAATTTAATCCAATACTGGTTTTTTCCCCTTTGGAGTTGTTTTCTTCCAGAGGTCGTAACTTGGGCATACGATATCATTTTTTGGAAAACAAGATATCGTCGGAAAGCTAATTTCGTCAACTTTCCAGTGGTGTGGGTCTCATTACTTTCTTTTACTACTGGTGCACTCTATAGCCTGTTGAAGTCAAAGGAGCTATTTTCAGTCTCGAGCTCATAACTTTTGATCAGTTTCTCTATTTTTTGCGATCTCAGCAGCATTGGAACCATCTTTTAGAGCTCTTCAGTTCCATCCATGCAAATTTTTCAGATTGTTCTCTAGGTACATTTTATTCATATTTTTTGTGTCTTAGCACTCTGGTGGATTACTTGGACATTTTAGCTACTGAAACTTTTGGTTTGCGTGGGGTGACTTGTTGTTGGTTGTTCTATATGTATTTCCAGCTTTTTGTCCTATTTGGACATTGTAGACATTTTTTTCATGCATGTTCTCTTTTGTAAACGCACTACGATAAAGTGTCTTAGCTTTGTATGTGTAGTATTGGGATTCTTGCACATCACTTTGTGACTTATTGTACTCGCACTATGATATAAAGTGCCATGGGGGTTGATGTTTTCCATTGTTTTCCTTCATACCTTTCTCATGCATATGTGACTTTTATTTTCACATCCTTTCTATCAGCTTGTACTTTCATGTTTGCACCTTCAAATGCTCTTGGTTCCTCTTCATACACTACTTTCAGGCATTCATTTTCAGTGTACATGTCACGCCTCTCCCTTTTCAGCATTATGGGGGGGTTTCTATTATTGGTGTTAATGCTTCCTTGGTTTCATTGGAGTGAGCTATGTATACAGTATTTGTTCCTATGTACTAGGCGGATGTAGTGGTTGGTTACCCATGCATTTCGGTGAGATGGATCACTTACCATATGGACACTCTTTCATTCCTATTTATATAGTCAACCTTCCATTTCCTCGGTTGATCAGAGTTCTTCAAAAATTTTGGTGCCTTTACCATTTGTATCTTCGAGTTCCAGGTGTTTGCCTTTGTTTTCCATCTAATTCGAGTAGTGTCATTGGGGGCACTCATGTAGATTGTTGTCTTCTTGATCTTGATCATCCTATCTTTAGAGGAGGTTCTTCGTTGCCGTAGTAGTCATTCTTCGACAATGTTTGCAGCTTCTCCATGCTTTTATGGTGTTCTACATGTTCTTCTTTTTCAGGACTTTGTTTGGTTGGAGGCTTCTCAGTCCTTCACACCTTGATTTGGAGGCTTTTCAATCCTTCAATCGCCTTTGATCTCTTCTTGGAGTGGACTTTTTCCCACAAGGTTTTCTCTTTTCTTTGCATTATAGAGATCTTTTGTTTGTACATGGGTACCTTACTTGGCCTTGTTTTTTTTCGAGACCCATCTTTGCTTTCATGCATCTTTTTCTTAGTGTTTTAGCTACTTCCTATGTTCATCTTAAGGGGGGATGTTAGAGTAATAAGTTATTTTACTGAATTAATTTAATCATATTAGTTAATTCATTAAGTCACTTATCACTTTAGTTACTTAAGCTAAACTTAGGCACATTAATAATTAATTATTTATTAATTATTAAGTGTGCACACTAGGGTTTCTTGATCTCCTTTTATAAGGATTGATCTCATTGTAATTATTAACAGGAGAATTTTAGAAGCTTTCATATCTTCTTGAAAGTTTTTTCTCTCTTCTGTAGCTTTTTCTTGTTGAAGAATATTGCACATATTTGTTTGCAAATCTCTTGCGTGGAAGGTGTATTTGTATGTTGTTTGATCTCGTGGCTCGTGGTTTTGTGCTTGTTTCACAATTCTAACAGAAACTACTTTTCCACCTGGCCATCGACGCCTCCTCCAGGTACAAAAACAACTTCAAGAAATCCACACCTCGTCGAGCATGAATTATGTGTTCTCATAGCTCATTCCTCTTAATGTCCAAAAGAAATGGGTATCTCTTTACTCGGATGTGAGGAAGTAGTACACACACCATATCTAGGGGTCATGGGATCCCAACCCCCAACTCCGTCACAATTATCACCTCCTTGAACCCACAAAGCAAATCAACCATCACCAGCTTCCAAGCCATGAGAACATCATGGCTTTGGGTAGCTCCAAATCAAGAAGCATTGCAACCAAATGAGAGGTGATATCAATGATTGTCTGATATCACTCCATTGATACCATAAATTCTTTGCCCAACACCAATTCAATTTCCCCCAACACCAAAGGGTCCCATTTCTTGAAGACTGAATGGAGCTAGTTCTCTATAATCTTGCCCAGAAACCCCCATAGCTTTCATGACGCACTGAGCTAAATGGGAGTCTCCATTGCAAAAAAATTGAGCCACCACCCTTGCACAACCAA